>JAQMYF010000005.1:13156810-13179829 GCA_030014195.1 Neosilurus mollespiculum | reverse complement strand
GGAACTTGGTGGATTCGTGATGATCTTGAGAGAACTTGGTGGATTCGTGATGATCTTGAGGGAACTTGGTGGATTCGGGATGATGTTGAGGGAACTTGGTGGATTCTTGAGGGTCTTGAAGTTAATTGATGATCACACTGATTAAAGTAAAGTAAAAATTGGACAGTCAAAAAATTTGCTATGATTATTACGATGCATTACGATTTGACGCCAATCATGATAGAACGTGGGAATCGTAGGAGAGTGTAGTAGACCTTATCAGATCTTAACAGAGCATAAAAGACCTTGAGCTGCCATCGTATGGGATCTTGAAGAACTAGGCAACACACTTCCTTCAAGTTTCACCTCTTGGATGCATCCAGCTTCCTTTTAATACCCCAATTGTGGTCATATATCGTGGAGCTCCACGCATTTTTTATTGATGGAGATTGTGGACATCGTGCCCCAGTGTAAACTCAGGGTTACCGTTTGGTTGCCCGGTCCATCTGATTCAGATTCATTAATATATTTTAGGAAGTGACTCAAACCTGGGTAGACTTTTATACGCTTTAGTGGGAAAATAAATGAATAAATAAAAAAAAAATAATAATAATATGAAGGTGTGTTTTTATTATTATTATTATTATTATTTTTATTATTATAATTTTATTATTATTATTATTATTATTATTATTATTATTATTATTAATAATAATAATATTATTAATAATAATAAAAACACACCTTCATATTAAATAAAACAGAAGCAGAGAAAATAAACAATGACTTTAATCCTCGGTCTGCGCTCCTGATGAACAGACAGATGGACTGATGTCCGTCGAAAACACGGCGTTTAAATCGGATTAAGCGTTTAATCTTGGACACGGCACCGAGAGATTGAAAACCAGAAATGATTCATTTCACCTTGATAACGTCCTCCATCTTTAACGCAAGCGGGATATAAATTCATACTGTGTTCACATGTACACAACTTCCAGAACCATCTGTCTCACCCGCCTCCACGCCATCTTCCTGTTTAAACACGTTCCCTGTAAAAAAGACCGGGGACTGATATTCCGTAGTGTTCTCCGTCCCCTGAACTGCTCTGCCTGCTGGGACTCGGATGTCCCTGGGCGTCCAGCCAGATGTTAGTGGGGGAATGTGGTCTCTGCTGATTGTAATTCATTATCAGCGTGCCCTGGAGTACTTAACAAAATCTCCATCCTACTGACCTGCGAGGAATCTACAGCTTTTATTAAACAATTCATTTAGGTTATTTTTTAAATTTTCGATCTGACTGTTTAGAAAGTGAACAGCGCCGGGACTTCAGATTCAGAGACGACTTCTAATTACTAAACATCTGGGGCAGGAGTCTCCAGTGTTAGTGCATTAAAACATTAAGAGGTGAAGCGATAATTTTTACATGTTTGGACAGAAAACACTGAGCAAACGGGTGGAAAAAGAAGAATATTTTTTTCTTTTTTCCTTTTTTTTATATTTTGCTCGATAGCAATGGAGGGATATAAAGAATGTAGCGTAATGTAAACATAATGTGAGAGTACGCAAGTACTCACTCCCGCTTGGTGCAGTTACTCATCATCAAGAGGTCATTTTTAGGTCAATCATCTGCTCTGTCGAGTGTGTGTGTGTGTGTGTGTGTGTGTGTGTGGGAAACGAGCGTACAGTACGCGCTCCTTGCTTGCTCTGATGAAAGCTGGCAGCTCTTGAGTCACAAAACAAGTTGCATTCAGCCCACACCGGATCTGCTCTCGCACGCCGTCACCACCTCAACCTTTAATCATTCACACTGTTGCGCGGCTGTACACTCCCACGTGAAGTTAAATGGATCAGGGCGAAAGCCTGAGAGAGAGGATAAGAGCTCGTCTTAGAGTGTACCTGCTGACTAAACACACACACACACACACACACACACACACACACACACACACACACGACTGTGACTGTCCTGTCCCTAACACAACACCGCATCCTGCTGAGGTCAGCAGAAAGAAAGAAAGAAAGAAAAGACGGAACTTTTCAGTACAGGAGTGGAACTTCGGGTTAGAGCAGGAGGCTTTCAGCTGAAGGTTCTTATTGAGGAGGAATCAGGAGCAGGGACCCTCACCTCCTCCCAGCTGATTAGTTTAATAGAACAACACACCCTGAAGAGTCGCATTGCTTTTATAAAACAAAAAGAAATATATCTGTGACTCTATTTTTTAATGCATGTCATACTTTTTATCCATTTACTGTTAAATTTAATGATGGAGGAAAAAGAGCCCACAAAAACAGTTTGCGGCCTGGTGAGCTGTCCAGGGTCACCCAGAGTCGGCTGAGATGGGCGCCAGGCTCCCCACGACCCTAATTAGGCTTAAGCGCTTCAGAAAATGAATGAATGAAAACAGTTCACTTCATTTAGTCTCTTACATCACAGGAGCTCCCTTTCTCTCTTTCTGTTTCTCTCTCTCTCTCTCTCTCTCTCTCTCTCTCTCTCTCTCTCTCTCTTTCTCTCTCTCTCTTTCTCTCTCTCACTCTCTCTCTCTCTGTTTCACTCTCTCTCTACTTCTCTCTCTCTGTTTCACTCTCTCTCTACTTCTCTCTGTTTTACTCTCTCTCTTCTTCTCTCTCTCTTTCTCTTTATACTTCTCTCTCTCTCTCTTTCTCTCTGTTTCACTCTCTCTCTACTGCTCTCTCTCTTTCTCTCTCTCTTTGTTTCTCTTTTTACTTCTGTCTCTCTACTTCTCTCTGTCTCTTATTCTCTGTTACACTCTCTCTCTACTTTTTTCTGTTTCACTCTTTCTACTTCTCTCTGTTTCTCTCTCTCTCTCTCGCTGTTTCTCTCTCTCTCTCTCTCTCTCTCTCTCTCTCTCTCTCTCTCCCATTTGTTATTGTTGCTTACTGTTTTCCTCTCTCTCAGTCTATTCTCTCTCGCTTTTTTCTTGATCTCTCTCTTGCATTTTTTATCTCTGTTACTCTCTCTTTCTTACTTTCTCTTTCTCCTGCTTTACTTTTTCTGTTTGTATTTGTTTTTCTGTCTCTCTAAAAAAAAACTGTTTAATTTTAAATACAAATTAATTTAATACATTTAATACAACTAAAAAATTATTTATTTATTTATTTATTTATTTATTTATTTATTTATTTATTTATTTATTTAAAAGAGAATCCGTGAGAATAACTGAACAAAGTGAAGCCACACAAATGTACCAGTAAGCGGTTCAGAAAATGAATGAATTAAATATTATTTTTATTATTAATATTATATTATTGTTATTATTATTATTATTATTATTATTACTACTATTTGTTTTCTTATTATTATTGTTATAATTATTGTTGTTGTTGTTGTTCTTGTTGTTGTTGTTTTTATTATCCTAACCCTCTTGAGGTGAATTTGATGTAAAAGTACCTATTTGGTATAAAATAAAGAATATATTTTGTTCCATTTTTAATTTTATCTCCGATGTAATTAATCAATTGCTTGATGTACATTTTTCCTTTTATATAAGTGGCCTCTTGTTATTCCCTGTACAGCTCCTGAAAGCTTCTGTAATTAATTAGTAAAAGAAACGATAAACGTTGGCCCTGGTGGACGTTAGGCTTCTAACTCTGATTTAATGCTTCTGTAATTTCTTCCGCAGTCCTGACTTACTCCCCAAATAGGTTTATTATTATGAATGTGTGGAAGAGGAGCGCTACGCATTAGCACTGATGCACATCTGATGCAAACTAATGACACAGATGGTCAGACGTGTGGCAGTGCCGGTGCAGGGCATTTCAAGAGAGGCGGCTCAAAAAAAAAAAAAAAAAAAAAGTAGCATTGCCAGTGTCTGCATCATCCTCAATAAAAATAAATAAATAAATAAATAAAAACAATGGGTACAAAGATGAAAGCTGGGTAATTGAACAATTTCAGCTCTCAAAGCAAGAGCAAAAGGTGTGCATTATCTGCTCACTTGGGTGCACCATGCTGCAAATTAAATATTAGGACATTTTAATGCCAGTCGGATATCTGATTAAAGCTGGAAATGAAATCTCAGGTGTTCCGCTTGTAAGGGCTTCATTAAAATGCACACAATTAAGAAATGTCCAAACTCCCAGAGAATCCGCACTTGAGTTTCCCATGCTGCACTGTAATGCTGTAATTTGTCTGCCACCGTGGATCTTATGCTCTGGCATCGAGTATTAAGCTGATTCTGCCACCGCCAGAGAGACCGGGACTGAATGAAGAACAATTGAGGGGGCGATATTCCTCAGTGACGGACCTACCATGGGACAAGGTATTTGTCTGAGCAGGAGCTCATGTTCCAGTGGGAATAAATAAAGACGGGACGGGACACCCACGGACCCTGTGTACTGCCTGAATAAAATGCTAAAATGGTTATTTTTGCATAAATAAAAAAAATACGCCTTGCAATGACCTGGGGGGGCTGTCCAGGGTGTACCCCACCCTCGCCCAGAGTCAGCTGAGATGGGTGCCAGCCTCCCCGCGACCCTAATTAGGAAGAACAAACAGGTACCTCCATCACGCAGCATGGATAATGTAACAAACAGGCCCTGTATGGGTTCTGGTTTAAATCACCCATGTGCTCGTCTTATGATACGTTCAATAGTATATGGATGTGAGTAAACTCTGGCGTTTAAAGGATTTGAAATATTCCTGGGGTTTGACCTTTCAAGGACACTCAAGGTCAAAGATAACCGTCTTATTAAAAAAGTTCATACATGGTTTTCTATTAGTGTTCCATAGTAATGGCATAAATATCAGCACTCGCTTCAGACTTATACGCAACCCTATCTCCAAAACTTTGCGGTCTTGCTCTGACATTGACCTTTGACCTTGACATTCCAAAATCAAATCATCTTTAGCAAGCAAGTTTGGTGAAAATCCCTGCACGAGTGCGGACAGGATTTTGTTCACAAACAAACGGACAGACTCATATTACAAAGCTAGAAACATGACAACATGACAATATTTACAACAATATCGTGAATATTTTAATTAATGATTTACACACAACGGAATTTAACGAAAGCATTGATAATGTAGGCCCTGTGTTCGCATAGCAAAGTGATGAAATGGATCATGCTTTCGATTTAACGTTAAAAAAAAAAATTCCCAGTGCTCTGATGCGGAGCGACTCCATGCTACAGGAACTGTTCTGTTTATTTCGATTATTTATTTATTTTTTACAGCTGTGTAAAGCGTGTGCGATCATGAACGATTATAAGGCAACATGCTGAAGGATAATGAGAGTGCACGGTGATCAGAGCACGCACCGTTTCCTGTAACTCGACACTGAAGCCTCGGACGGACATCACTGATGTTCTGCGCACTTCAGCTACTCTGCACTTCACCCCTCGTCCTTGCGACGCTATTAGTGTATGAAATAACAGATGCCTCGTGTACACGCTCACGTCCCGCTTGAGCCGAGGTGCAGCTCGGGTCCTGCATTAGGACAACAATTTGCAAGAGCTACTGAGAGAGCAGGAATCGACATCGTAATGTGGAGAACATGGATTGATTGATTGATTGATTGATTGATTGATTGATTGATTGATTGATTGATTTTGGTGGGCGGGGGGTGTTCTGACTATTTATGGGTCCTGCTAATTAACCAAGATTTACTTAAGATTTTTTTTTTATTTTATTTTTGCTGTTAGTTATAATTTTCGCCGCAGTGTTGTCTGCGTAACAGTTATTCTTATAATCGCCTGGAAATTTAAATCAAGTAACTTCCTGTTGAACATGTGACATTTGGAATTTTCAAATATTTTGTAGAGGGGGTGCTTTTGTACTTATTTATTCACATGACAGGTCCTCTCTCTCTCTCTCTCTCTCTCTCTCTCTCATTTCTCTGTTTTCATCCCTGTGGCCAAAACTAGCACACTCACCTCAATTACTCAAGCATCAGTCAGAAACGGTGGCGTCATGGCCTCTGGTGAGAATCAATCAATGTTCACACACACACACACACACACACACACACACACACCATAATAAACTTATATTAGGATTCGTTTTCATGATTCGGCCAGGCAAGAAACTGATTCCAACATATTTAAAGAGGATTCAGGTAGAAAAAGAATTAGTATCAAGTTTGCATGTTCTCCCTGTGCTTGTGTGGGTTTCCTCCAGCTATTCCAGTTTCCTCCCACAGTCCAAAGGCATATGCGTTAGCCAAACTGAATATTGCCGATTGCCCCTAGCTGTGGGTGTGAGCGTGAATAGTTGTGTGCGTGTTGGCCCTGAGATGGTCTGATTAGCTGTTCTGTGTGTGCCCCACTGTTGCCCAGAGTTGGCTGAGATGAACCAAATCCCTAATAAAAAATAATTCCATCCATCCATTTTCCTTCTCTTATCCAAGTTCAGGTCGCAGAGGAAACAGGTCTAGGAGGGAAACCCAGGCATCTCTCTCCAGCGACTCTCCATGGCTCTTCCTGGGGATTCCGATGTCCCTGCCCTGACCTACTGCACCCGATCTTAATCTTGATCTTCCTCCTCGTTGGTGGTGGGTAGATGATGTGGTGGCTTCCTGTAGCTTCTTTGGGCCAAGACCCAGGAGCTATGGCTTAGCCACCAGGTGCTCACTGACGAAAATGGAGAAGACTTACAATGTCATTAGAGAAAAGTGTGGGAAACGAATCCAGGATGTTGTTGTTGTGAGGCGGATGTGCTAACCACGACGCCAGCATGCCACCCAATATCTATGCCAAGCCATACGAATTTATTGTTGCCTGCCGGAGGTGCCTTACACACCCTGAGTTTTAGGAAGTGTTTGCTTTCATCTCTGCAGGAATCCGAAATTTAGTTTTTTTGTTTTTTTTTAACGTTGAAATACCTTGTTGTGAAAACGTCTGGAACGCCCCACACACAAGTCACGCCTCAACACTTTCAACTCAAACCCATTTTGACTTTATATACATCTGACTCATTAAACTGTCCTTTATTAGCTCTACGGTCCCGTAAAGGGTTTTAAAGCCTGATGCCTAACACTGTTCAGCACTTTTCTTTTCTTTTCCTCCCTTCAAGCACCAAGGTGACCTCCATTTTACATCCCATTACCATTGCTTGCACCGTACACGCTCGTAAAGCCTGCAGGTCTCGCCTTACAAATTTAACACAAGCATACACTAAAGCACTGTTTGCTCTCAGGTCCTTCCTACAAAGAAATTAGTGTCGTTATAGAAAACAA
Organism: Neosilurus mollespiculum; assembly: GCA_030014195.1. Taxonomy (NCBI): domain Eukaryota; kingdom Metazoa; phylum Chordata; class Actinopteri; order Siluriformes; family Plotosidae; genus Neosilurus; species Neosilurus mollespiculum. Next base: position 13,172,654 of record JAQMYF010000005.1, on the reverse strand, counting down.
TGCCTAGCCGGATCCATGAAAGCAGGTCCGGCAGGGCTTCTATACGGGATTAAAGGGGCATCCGGCCAAAAGACGCCGATAATGTATTTAAAGTGGCGCATTAAGAGGATAAACAGTTGGCCTTATATCTAAAGTCTATTGGCTTTTTTGCTGAAAATGCAGCGAAATCCCATTAATGAAGCCATTAGCCCACTGATTACGTACTGCTGGCTTTGTCCTTCCCAGAACAGACTGGAGTAGAAATCATGACACTGTCTTATAAACAGGTGCACAGCTCTGTTTAACCGCAGCACTAAACCTGCAGCCATCATGTTACTAAGGGATGATGTTACTGACAATGTCTATATGGCTACAGGGGTGATTCAACGTTTGTGAAACCTTCAAAATGGTAAATATTTCTGCATAATTTTTTACACATCTGTCAGTAAGTGACTGCTTTGTGCAGAAATAACTGCGACTAAAGGCTTGTCGTAACTGTTGATTAGTTCTGCACATTGACTTCTAGTCCATTTGTCCATACAGAACAGCTTCAACTCAAGGATGTTGCTCACACAACAGTTCTACTTTATTATCGCCAGGAATTTGATTCGGCACTTTCATAACATCACATTTATTCACCTGTAAACATTCTTTGGCGGAACAACTTAAAGAATGCTAAGGCTTGTGGTCTTGCTGCATGGTCCACTATCTCTTTAGATTCAGTTCACAGACAGATGTCCTTGGATTCTTCTTTAGAATTTGCTGGTATAATTTAGAATTCTTACTTTTATCATCAATGCAAAAATGGTCCTGGTCCAGATGCAGCAAAACAGGCCCAAACCAAAATACAATGTTATAACAAATAAAATAAATGTTTTATAGTCAAAATAGTTTTTTTTTTTTTTTAATGCCGGAATCCAGTGTTGACCTTTCTTTAACTGCTTCTTATTTACACCAAAAAAAGAAAAAAGAAAAAAAAAAAGGTTAATTTTGGTCTCATCCATCCATAGAATTTTTCCAACAGCATTTTGGCTTCTTCTTCAGCAAACTATCAAAGAACTGGAGAACTGGAGCTTTCAGCCTTGCCATCTCTACCATTGTTGTTCAGTGTTCTCCTTGTGGTGGTATCAACCACAATACCATTAGCAGGTACATTACCATTAATAAAGGCCTTTGGTTGCTTACAGGTTGATCCTGATCATCCTGATCCCTCTGCTTTCTGAGTCTTGTGGTCCGTCCTGGTTTGGTGCTGCTGGTTGGAGTTCTCATCTTGAAAGCCCGTTGCTCCTGCTGATGAATATAATCCATATGGATCTACATGTGCAACATCATCACCGAGTGGACAGAGGACCTCAGCTTTATTCTAATAACTGTAGAGAAGGTAATTCTTTTTTCTTTCTTCTTCTTCGCCATTCTCCAGTTAACTGCAGCAGCGGCAGCAGCTGCAACCACGGTGGTGACACCCTCTGACTACAGGTTTGTGCAGGTACTACAGGACTACAGGTACACAAGCAGGAAGACACGGTAGCATTGGATCGGATTTTTCCCAGTGGACTGCGAGGCAGCGATTAGTCGGCATTTTTAGAGGATTACAGTGGCCACGAATGACCTTTTTCAGATATCATACGTTATTGATTGATGTCAGGGTGTAAAGACTATTTCAATCAATAAAACAGTTTGTGTGGACAGCTAAAAATGTACCAACCCCAGTTTTAATGAGAGGGTTTAACATTTTTATACGTTGAAGCGAAATCTGTTAATATTTTCATTTGGAGATGATCATGACTCATTTGGCCAAAGGTTAAACCTGGGTCCAGCTTGATAAATGCTATAAATGTTCCAACACCCTCTCCCCCTCCCACAACACCCTCCACTCCTCCCCCCAGAGGCTGCTAGCAGTGCTAACGTGCTAGCTTTAGGAACAGGCGTGTAGATGTGGGGTTTGTTTGGCGCAGCGCTTGCAAAGCTGTGAGGAAAACCCAGCAACAATTAAAGTCCTGAATTAGATCATTTGTACTAACAAATATGGGACAAATATGCACATTGCCTTCCAAGAAGCCCGGAACAACAGGCATTGAGCAGACAACACACACACACACACACACACACACACACACACACACACACACACACACACTACTGTTCAAAGTGGCATATGGTGCACAGAGGGAGCTGAGAGAATCTGTGTGCATCCTGTAACAGGATACATGCATATTACAGCAGCACGCCAGCCAGTACACACACACACACACACACACACACACACACACACACCTTATACACACATGTACACACTCACACATGCATCTACAGTATACACACATCCCCATTCTCCATAGGAAAAACATTCCAGTCTATCAAGTAACATTTTCTACAGAAGCGAAACAGAATTTATTAGTGTTAATCGTCTGCTGCTGTTTTGGTAGTCCCAACACACACACACACACACACACACACACACACACACACACACACACAGTAAGAAAGAGAGCGAGAGAGCTAAATCCAGCGGCCAGAATAATAGTGAGTAAGGTAATGGAATAAGGAGCGCAGCTCGGTAAATAACAGTGACCCAAAGCAAGGACCTTTTACGCATAATTACATTACAATACGGACTGAGTGAAAGATTACACCCCTCTGCAGAGCTCCACTGCAGGCAGCGATTGTTTCTCCTGGAGCAGCGGTGCGACTTAATGCCATGAGGTTCTGAGGGGATTTTTTTTTTTTCTCTCTCTCTCCAGATAACACTTTGTATGAAGGGCGTATTTAAAATGACCTATAAATACAATGAGAACCACCTCCTGTTACACATTCGCAACACATTACACACACTGTATCAATGATTTATGAAAAGGCATCAAAGTTTACGGGACAGTAATATATTAATACATTTATAAACTGTATGTTATAAACATAAACGTTTTTATAAACTTCAATAGCATCAACACAACCCCTGCTCTTGCACTGCACAATATAAACACCCGCCACGCCCATGACGCCACCCCTATATATATATGTGTGTGTGTGTGTGTGTGTGATCTGATAGCTTCACTATCTCGGTATGCAGTAAACAATTATTAAAGTGTGATATGGAGAATTATTCACTTCAGATAACCCAAGATGCCGTAAGCGTGCATGTGACCTCTGCTCATCTCATCCTATTCACCAAACTCATTTGCTTAATCTTACTTTTAGGTTTGCAGGGAGGCTGGAGCCTATCTCAGCCGCCACTGGACGAAAGCAGGGTGCACCCTGAACATCTCACCAGACCATTACAGAGCAACACACTCACACACTATTCACACTTACACCTGGGGCATGTTCTCCCCATACTTGTGTGGGTTTCCTCTGGGTTTTCCGGTTTCCTCCTACAGTCAAATCCGAAGCCGACAAAATCTGCAGTATACAAAATATTCAGCAGATTTCAAAGTGTAAATGACAAAAGAAACCTCGGCACGACTCAACCTGACCCGAAGAAAATCCCAGTAGGATTTAAGTGCTGAATTTTGATCTGAATGTCTTTGATCAGGGAAATAACTCATGGTTGGTTCCGGCTCGGTGCTACTGATCCGAGTTCTGGGGCTTTTTTTTTTTTTTTTAATTCGAGCCTCTGCTGCTGGCCTCGACTTACATAAAGCCCCCTAATCCTTTAACTGCTCAGCTTATGTATAAATCTCTGAAAAAAAAATCATCTGCTTAATAAATAACAGTCATTTTTTATTAGGACGGGACTCTCGTTCGCTACGTGCTGCGCCGGACCTGCTACTGAAGCATTCAGAGCAAAATCAAACATTCTGCTGAGTATAGAGGGAATAAAAAAATCTTTATTGACCTGCATTATACTGATGCACAGTCTCCAAGGAGATGAACATGATGCGCTGAAGCCAAAATTAAATAAACGGAATTAAATGCAGCATCAGTACAAAAAATATTAAGATCTTAACCAGCATTAAAGTTTTTTTGCTAATTGTTTGCTAATTTATGGTTTGGTTTATTAGTAAAAACATTTTTAAAAGGTCTGTATTGACACAACAAACGACTGGTTGTTGGGTCAATTGGAAACTGCTCAATACTAGCGATTACCAAATAAGGAACAAAACACTCAGCGCTGTGCTGTTACAGTAAAATAATCAGTACAGGAGTCCCCAGTGAGTGCAAGCCTCCACCAAGTTCAGCAAACCCCCATATGAAACACAATTTCAAAAATCTCACAATGTTAAAGAATCTTTTAAAAAATTCCCGGATCCGGAATTTGAAAATCGAATGGAGTCTTCGCCTTCGCTAAGTGTTGGCTGAGATAGACTCCAGTCTCCCGACGACCCTAGTAGTAGAATTATGCGGTTCAGCCAATGATGAGGAAGATGATGCTTTATATTTGGTATCTTAACACCAATCTCATACCTTAACATCAAACCTCTTTCCAGAGTCTTCTCTTCATTGAACCTCTCATCACTTCTTCTCATTTTAAAAGGTCATGGAGCGTGTCCATCCCGTCAAACCCAGAGCTCTAATCCAGCCGACTGCACGGAGACACCGACATCCAGCAGACTTCACCATTAAATTAATAACTGTGTAAAAATTTACCATTCGGATAAATTACCTCTAATAAAGCATATTTACGACCAGATTAACTGCAGGGCTAATTTGCTAATAACTGAAATGACATCCTGGATCTCGGAGTCCATATTTATAAGAAGGAGAGGCTCAAAGCCCTCGGCAGTAAACAGGTCAAAACCCGACGTAGCTGGAGATGTCCCCTGGAGGACCATTTAGTCCACATGCTATATATTGTCCATTAGGAAATGATTACAAGCTGGAAAACAGCCATGCTCTCTAGAAAGTGTCAGAGATTAAAGGAGATCGCTGAAGCCTCGCTGTGTCAGTCTGAACAGTGTTAGGAACGCGCCTAATCCTGTCAGGGTCACAGGCAGACTGGAACAAATCTCAGCCGACTCTGGGTGAAGGCGGGGTACACCGTGAACAGCTCGCCATACCATCGCAGGGCCAACACACAACCATTCGCACCCACACTCACACCTACGAGCAATCTGGAACAGCCAAGTATCCTCGTGTGCATGTCTTTGGACTGTGGGAGGAAACCGGAGTACCCAGAGGAAACCCTCTTTCAGAGTCAACTCGTATAGGCTCCAGCCTCCCTGTGAACTTAGCGGTTTGGAACATCTAGTACAACTACCCCCCCACCGCGGTCCTTTAACATGTCACTGGGATTAGCTACATGGGTTTCTTATTTAGCTCGGCTGTAGCGTTTGTGTATTTCTCCGCCCGCTTGTTTCTGGATACTGTTTATAAATTCATTCATAAATTCATGCCCCACATCGACCTCTGGTTTCACCCCTGAGACTAACCGATCATTTTATCTGAGCCAATACCCAATATGATGATTTTCTTGTCAACCAGCCGTCCCCGGCTTCGATCCGATACACTTGATTAAAACGGCGATATTCCATTCAGTTCCTATATCTTCCACGGGGAGAGCTTGGGGCCCGCCGCCGGCTCAGAAAAGTTGATTCAGCAAACACGGAAATCAATGGCAGCCTCATTACCAGCCTGAGCCTGAGAGTATCTGATAATGATAAAATCAATTCCAATCCGAACACGACTTCATATCAACTAGATGCATTTGTTTGATATTATTGACGAATCGCTAAGTGGCTGAAGTTCGCTGCTCGTTTAATGGACATGTTGAGTCATAAACAATCGGAATAAAGTCCATGATGAATCAGAGCTATAAAAATAGTGATAATGAGCAGAACGGAAAGAAGAAAAGGAACAGAAATGGGAGAAAATAAATGAATTACTAAAAATCAGCCAGCTTTCACAAGGACATCATTAAGGTTTAATACAAAAGCACTGAAAGCTTTCGATATTTGAACTCTGATCTAAAAATGAAAAAAGAAAAAAAAACAACTTAGCACTTAGTTAAAGGTTATTTGATTGAAGCGCAGAAACACTTCATCGCTAAATAAAACACCATCCAGAGAGCACCTGCAGGTTCATTAGCTAGCACTGCAAGCATGGAACTGTGATTGAAGTGGGGAAAAAATAGATACTAATCCACGCTCTTACTAAAGTGAGCCTGATTGCTGGCTAAATAATTCAAACTTTCACTGAACTGAATGGTCCCTGGGCGGCAGGGTGGCGTAGTGGTTAGCACATCCACCTGGATCACAAGGAGAACAAGCAAACTCCACACAAACCCAGGTACCTTCTTGCTCTGCGGAGGACACAACCACTAACCACTACGCGACCATGCCGCCACCTACAATCACGCGTCAAAGAAAATGAACAGAAAGCCTTCCGATTTCTCCTGTTACACTATCAATATGTATGTTTTCATCATCAGGTGGTTTTAACTTACATCTTCCAAGTTGTAATCTGCTAAAATGCGTCCGATAGTTTGCATTAGCATGTTTGTCCATTTGTAGTCCGTCTCACTCTTGAGAGAGCGAAATCGTGGGAACAGGACGTGGATGCATTGGTTCCAATAAGGCAAAAATAACTATATACTGATATTAAACCAAAAAATCACCTAATTAAAATAAAACTATTATAACTTGTTATAATAAACAACTTCTAAATAAAATAAAACTAGGCACATCCACAGATAACACTGCATTATATTCACATACATCAGACCGGCATCTGCTTGTATACATGAACGCATGGTATATACCGCAATGCATTACTGCACAACACTTCTGCGTCAACTGTTTCTTCAACGTCAGTCACGTCCAAGTATTCACAGTACAGTGGCGCCCCCGTGTGAGGATTTATGTATTTCTACATTTATTTATTTATTTAAGCATAGTAATATAATAATAATAGTAATAATACTAATAATAATAATAATAGGTGGCACGGTGGTGTAGTGGGTAGCACCTCTGCCCCAGAAGGTCCTGGGTTCGATTCCTGCACTCGGGGCACTTCTGTGTGGAGTTTGCATATTCTCCCTGTGCTTGCATGGGTTCTCCCTGTGCTACGGGTAACTCCGGTTTCCACCTACAGTCCAAAAGTCCAAAAACATGCATTAGGTGTGAGTGTGAGTGTAAATGATCACCCAGAGTCGGCTGACATGGGCACCAGCCTCCCTGTGACCCTAGTTAGGAATAAGTGGCTTAGAAAATGAATGAATGAATGAATGAATAATAATAATAAGTAGTTCCTGGAATCATGGATAAGGATTACAGCGGAGAAACACATTCCACTCCAGAGCTACTGATTGCTTTTATTCAAATGAAATGAAAGATCATCCACAGAGAAACTAAGTAAAAAAAAAAACACCCTTCTGTTAAAGTGGTGTGATGGGGAGCAGCAGTGCCACACTCTCCCCGACCCAATTTTCACTTCAAGTAGAAATTGTTCTTCAGCAGAAAATCCAAAAATGGCCTGATTCAGTGTCTGTGCATAACCACGGGCTTCTCAAATAAGATGATGAATCGACACAGCAGGGCAGTCACCTATTACACCCACTCTCCTACACACCCGACCGACCTGTCGGGTGTCTGATCGAGTTCAGGGAGAGGTACAGTACATCTATAGAGATACAATGCTTCAAATACTATGATTAGTGGGAAAACTAGAGGGGAACACACGCACAACCATTCACATTCATTCTTACACCTTGGGGCATTTTGGAACAGCCAGTTAGCCTACTGTGCATGCTTGTGGTCTGTGGGAGGAAACCAGAGTACCCCGAGGAAACCCACGCAAGCGCGAGGAGCACATGCAAACCCCGAAGCCAGAAATCGAACCCAGGACCTTCTTGCTGTGAGGACAAGATCGTGCTAACCACTGCGCCACCCTGCCGCCTTACTACATAACATTTCCAACTATTATTTATTTATTTGTTTGTTTGTAAAAGTATTACAATTCCATAAATGTTTATTCAAGGATTTAAGTACAAATGCTTCATGTTGGTATAATAAATAAATGCGTTAATAAATAAAAACATATAAAAAAAAAAAAAAAAAGAAAAAGAAAACTGGGGTGCATGTCTTTAAACTGTCGGAGGAAACTACCCGGAGGAAACCCATGCAAGGACAAGCAGAACATGCAAACTCCGCATAGAAATACCTTCACTATACTCGGGACTCGAACCCACAACCTTCTTGCTGTGAGCTGGACGTGCCTCCCTTCTGCCATCATGAAGAGTCAGATTCATACACTGTCCATTTATTTCTGAAAAAAATGTACTCAGCTACATCTGTACTGATTTTAAAGTACCTGAAATTCCTCTACATTCGGAGTCTCAGCATCTCACATCCAAGCGTCTCTGTTTGAGCAGGCCGAGGTTAGCGAGAGGCTTGTCGGGTCTACTTGATTGCGAGGAGTTAATTAATTCTGGAGTCCAGGGACGAGAGCACATGATGAATAGTTGGCGTGGTGGATTGGTGTGAAGCGAAGCTCACCAGGTTTTCAAACACATTTAATAAATCACTCACACACTGTAGTGTGACATGAAGGCTTAAGGAATTTACATAACAGATACGCCTGGCTGGGATATTTCAGGATATCGGGAATAAGGTACCTATAAGCAAAAAGCTGTAGGGACAAAATGTTCCTCAGAGGGTTCTTCGGATGAATAAAAGCTCCATCTTACTAAAGAGATTTTATTTTCCCTGTTTTGAGCTCTTCATTCAAAGATGCTGCAGAAGCTCCTCATGCTACCTGATTCTAACCTGCGTAAACATCAGCACAGTCTGGTTCCTGATCAAACGATTCCGAAAGACGACATTGGGGCTGGGGAAATGCTATCAAATCACAAATCACACACCGGGTTTTTTTTTTTAATTATTATTTATTTATTTATCTATCTATCTATCTATCTATCGATTTATTTATTTATTTATTTATTTTCTTCCCTAATTTGGTCATATGCAATTCCCACCCATCAACATTTTGCCTTCCCGATCACACGACCACCACTGACCAGGGAGGGGCGCAAGCAAGCACACGCCCCCTCCGTGACATGTGATGCTACCACCCGTCTCTTTTCGAACTGCTGCGCATGCGTATTTGGGGGCGGCCTAACACACCCGGAGGGAAAGCGCTATCCGCACCCTCGTACGAATGAGCTCACAGACGCCCATGATTGGCTGGTGATCGCTGTGAGTGACAGCGAAGTGAGCGTATGCCATCCCTCCCTCCCGTGAGAGCTCGGCCAGTTAGCTCCCATGGACTCCCGGTCACGGATGGCTGTGGCATCAACCCAGATTTGAACTTGCTTTGAATGAAAATATTTATATGTGGAATTTTGTTAGAAAGTTTATGAAACAAAATAAAAGTCTTTCTGCTCCTTAAACACAGACGTTTAAATAATAAAACCTGAGCAACTCATCCTTTTCTGTGGTCTTTAATGACATTTATTTATTTATTTATTTATTTTCCCCACAGCTCTGTTTCATGAACCTGAAAGTGTGGTGTAGTCACAGACAGGAAGTTCTTAGTTCTTACTAAAAGTTATGATTGACAGTTACTCAGGATTAAAAAACAAAAACAAAAACAAAACAAAAAAAACCTTCGGATGGACCTTGAGATTGTTTAAATATTTGTCCACATGTCTTTAAAAATATCAGAAAGAAAGGACAGGTCTATCTAAGTGGCGTTCTAGCAGACGGAAATCAGCGGCGGTCTGGGTCAGCCTACTTCACTTCCTCCTGTTACACTTTACTGTGTCAGAGTTGAAATATATATGAAGTCGCACTGTCTCTATTAAAATATGCATGAAGGAGTGGCCTAGGAAGGAATAATTCATTATGCCTGGTTCAAACATGAGGCTCGACTGCACACACACACACACAATAAATAAATAAATAAATTTTAAAAATAAATAAATAAATAAAAAAAAATGCATGATACGCCTCAGAGATCCTGAATACAGGAATGTGATGGAACGACGCAACTCTGCGTGAACGGAAAACGTGACGCTACTGAGTTAGCAGCTCCGGCCTTTTAAATCAGTTGGGAAATGAAGCAGGGCACTGCGGGGGAAGCTCAGTCCTCCATCGTCTTCGGCCATAAATAAAACGCCTTTTTTTTTTTTTTCTTTTTTGCTCCTGAGAACGTCTCATAAACTCATCATTCGCATTCAGCAAAACCAATTACATTAACTGTTAGCTGGAGAGCTCGCAATTCCGGCAAATGGAAAGAAAGAGGACAAAAAGACGTGCGGCGTCTCTTCAGATCTCTGACAGAAAGAAATGAAATCAAATGAAATGAAACGTAAGGTAACGCACAACGAGGAAAATAACAAGGATGGAAAGAAAGATAGCGGAACGGATGGAAGGGACTTTTAACCAATAATAAAAATTCAACTTATAATAAATAAATAAGACTCCCTGGCTGTAAGTGAACTTCATCATATCAGATGACGAGCTTAGTGATGAAAGTGGTGGCTCAGTAGTTAAGGCTCTGAGTTATTGATCTGAAGGTCAGAGGTTCAAGCCCCAGGACCACCAAGTTGCCAGTGTTGGGAGCTTGAGCAGGGACCTTAACCCTCAGGTGTACAGTTGCGTATTACACACTGGATAAGGGCACCCACCAAATTTCTCAAAGAGAAAAAAAAAATACTGTAACAAGAACAATTCAGTTTCAGTTAGAATTAATGAATACACCACGACCGAGGGACAAAGTGGTAGAGGGGGCACACATGTGCTGGCAGGGGCAACCGTGACTGTTGGGCTGAATTCCTCGGGACCTCAGACCAACCACTTATCTCCTAATGGTTTCACGTCTTCAAAGTCCTTTTCAACTTTCCTTTACGGGACTCTTTCACTATCGGTCTCATGCCAGTATTTAGCCTTAGATGGAGTCTACCACCAGCCTTGCACCACGAACCCAAACAACCAGCCTCCGAGAAGTCTGCACCCAGGTGGGGCAGGGCAGGGTGGGGGGTGTTACCGTCCTTACACCGTCCACGGTGAAAAATCAACAATTATCAACATTTAGCATTCATTCATGTTCTAAGCCACTTAATTCTAATTAGGGTCGCTGGGAGGCTGGCGCCCGTCTCAGCCGACTCTGTGCGATGGCGCGGTATACCCTGAGCGGCTCGCCAGGCCATCGCAGGGCCAACACACATACAACCATTCACACTCTCTCTCACACTTAGGGGGCGATTTGGAATCGTTAATCAGTCTACTGTGCATGTTTTTGGACTGTGGGACGAAACTGGAGGACCCAGAGGGAACCCATGCAAGCAAGAGGAGAACATGCAAACTCCACACAGAAGCCCGGGAATTGAACCCAGGATTTAGAGATCATATATTTTTTTCTGTGATTAAAGCCATTGTAGCCCGGGCAAATGAATGAGTGAGTAAAGCCATTGTACTACTGCGCTCGCAGTAATGTTCGTATCAGTGCATTTTACAGACCTTAAACTCTCACGGGAATAACGACAACAACAACAACAAAGTACATTCGCAGCCAACACATCACTGAACACATCACCGATATTCTAATATAAACACATTTCCTTTAACACATAACACAGACTCAGCAATATAAGCCCCGCTTGGCGTTTCCCAGAACACTTCAACTCCGGCAGCAGTTACGTTCTCACCTCTTCAGCAGAAATGAATAAAACGCTGACAGAATTCTTTGAAATTGTCTGTATAATCTCCTGGATCAGTATACATGTACATATTAAATTGGTAGGGAACGGTATCACCAAGAATCACTTCCCCCCGAAATAAGAAGCTTATGATAAGGATTCGTCGTCATCCCCGGAGCTGCTCGCTCTGATATTTGTGCTTAGCTGGCTAAATGCTGACAGAAGCAACAATACGAGAGTCAATCTAGACACCAGATCTCGATGAGCACTGCAGCGGCTCTAAGATTAGCGCTCCGATTTTTAGACAACGCGTGAGGAAGAGTTTGTTGCATCACACACACAATGTGTGTACATAGTGTGTTTTCTCTTATCGCCACTTTCAGTGATCCGATGAAGGCCTAAGACGTGGACTGGATATCTGGTACAGCACGATTTCTCCGTAGAAATACTATCGCTGGTCCGTTCTAAAAATAGAACTGACATTCGACTTCTTTTCAAATGAACTACAATCGAGTGAAAAATCATAACGTAAGAGGAAAAAAAAAACCACACACAAAAAAAAGAAAAAACACTCTGAGTGCAAACCCCAGTCAAGTTTAAAAATTTTTATAAATAAATAAATAAACCATAAATTTCCACCTTTTGGAACAGCTGTAATTTTTCTCTTCTAAAAAAGTCGTCCCAGTTCACAATGTTGAAAAATTCTTTAAACAATAACTGAATGTCCAAAGCCCCGCCTCTGGTAGAAATTTCAAGAAAATCCACCCATGACTTTTGCGTAATTCGGCTAACAAACTCATACAACTAACTAAAAACATTAGCTGCTTGACAGGGTTTAAAATGGTAACCCTAGAGGTAACGTAAAGCAAGAACAGGAACTAACTTGTTCTGTGGCAGTTTCGCAACTACAAACGTAACTATATATATAAATATATAAATATATGTATAAAATTAAATGGGTGGCACGGCGGCGTAGTGGTTCGCATGTCTACCTCATAGCAAGAAGGTCTTGGGTTCGAGTCCTGGGCTCGGCGAGGGAGGTTCTGTGTGGAGTTTACATGTTCTCTCTGTGCTTACATGGGTTTCCTCCAGGTACTCCAGTTTCTTCCCACAGTCCAAAGACATGCACATTGGACTAACTGGCTGTTCCAAATTGCCCCTAGGTGTGAGTGTGAATAGCTGTGTGTGTGTTGGCGAGCTATTTAGGGTGTAGCCCGCCTTTGTTTAGTGACGGCTCCCCACGACCCTAGTAGGATTTAGCATTTGGTAAATAAGGGAGAGTGAGTACACACACACACACACACACACACACACACACACACACACACACATATAATATACAATGCAAATCAAGATTTCAGGAATTAAATGAACTGCGTTTCTTCAAAAGGAAAAAAAAAATCATTACATCTTTAATGTATGCGCATATTCAACTAAAACCCTTCAGTGCCTTCTAGGACTTTCTTTCCTTTCATAAAAATCTAACCCCAGTCTTACCTTAACCTTTACCTTGCCCTGTGTGTAACCTTTCGAGTGGTGCAAATTGTTTCTGGTTTCCAAGACTACATTTACTTCAGACAGCGTTATAATACTCATTAGCCGCAGTTATTAATGAGGGCGGATCCGAGGTCAAGGTTCATACCCAGCTTGTTAAAACACAATGTTTAGTATCTACAGGAGACAAAAATGAAAGAGAGTAGAGTTATGATGGTCAGGGAATGTAAGAGTGGACCCAGCAGTGAGACAGGTGTGCTGCTATCATCCTGCAGATCGTGAGTTCGGAACCAGGTGGACGCACGCAGAAATCCGTGGCCGGGAGTCCAAGAGAGCCAACTGGCCGGGTTTTCACGGGAGGGAAGGACGGCATGCGTTCACCTCGATGCCTCTTACAGCGATCGGCAGGCAATCATGGGCGTCTGGGAGCTCGTGCATATGAGAGGGTGGATGTGATAAGCTGTCCCTGAATATGCATACATGGCAGCTTGTAAAGATGCGGGTGGAAGCATCATGTGTACCTGGTTGGAGGTGATCGCGTGATACTGAGGCAAAACTTGGCAGGCGGGGATGATTCAATTAGGGAAGAATACCTGGGTGGGGTTCAACCTGACATTGGTTCATTTCTATTCTCACCAACTTTATCCCACTAGGGTGACTCTGGGTGAAGGCGGATTACACCCTGAATAGCTTGCCAATCCATCCCAGGGCAACATGTGGGCATGTCTCTGGACTGTAGGAGGAAATTAGAGTACGCCGAAGAACCCCACACAAGCACAGGAAGAACATGCAAACTCCACACAAAAGGTTGATGCTCAAATCTATGAAAAGCTCAACTATAAACTTGAAGTTATTATATTTGGATATTATGCTACAGCGCTCCTTCCTGCCTGTTCTTGATGAGTCGGGTCAGGTGGAGCTCCAGGCCGTGGCATGTGGGATGTTTCGAGCGCTTTCACGTTTTAAACGCCTGCTCCGCAGGCACACGGGCCACAAAACGATACCTCTGCACTCAAGGTACCGCTTCTCTAAAAGTGACTCTTCATAACATCATCCTGCGACGTCCTGACTGGAACGCCACGCCGCATCATCGTGCTCCATTTCCCCAGGAAAAAAAAAAAAAAAGAAAAAAAAGGAGGTCTGGAAAGGAACGTTTCTACCTGGCAACCACACGCAGCATGATAACCAAATGGAGGCGACCCACCGAGATCATAATAATCACTCAGCTCCAGAATGCCGGCTGCAGAGCAGTACTGGATGATTTATGGTTTCGACTCAGCGTGGTTTTATTCGCCGTGTGCAAAGCGCTATGGATTTTTCCATCTCGGGGAAATGGCCCTGGCATTACAATCAGATTGCTTTTAATAATTCCAACAGAAGAAATTTTACACTAGGCCTGAGAACGCACTGCGTCGAGCGTTATTAGTAAAATCTTTCTCTTCCAGGTCACGACTGACATCCGCCACAACATGGATAAATATTTTCTGAGATGATAATAAAGCAGCGTCTGGCTCGCTGTCATAAAGTATAAACATGGACACGGTGATAAAATCCTTTAAACCTTGAAACGATGCGACATTTGTAAGTTCAATAGTCTGAATCTCGTACCAGGAATTATTCACGGCGCTGTCGCTGCGGATCAGGGAGGAGGAGTGAAAGCGCTGATGGAAAACGGTGCACAACTGGAGCTTTCACAGTCCGTTTGAGTCAGAATCGGGGGGGGGGGTTCTTTTGAATCATTTCACATAAAACAGATTAAAAGCAACATGAAAGGTAGTACTTATAACATCTGCCTTACAGGAAGAAGGTCTCGGGTTCGAGTCTCGGGCTTCTGTGTGGAGCTTGCATGTTCTTACCATGCTTGCAGGGTTTCCTCCGGGTACTCTGGTTTCCTCCCACAGTCCAAAGATATGCACTTTAGGCTAAATGGGTGTTTAAAAAATCTTTACCCAGTGTTGGCTGAGATAGGCTCCGCCCTCATGTGTCATTCATAGCATGTATATAGGCACCCCACTCTCGAGTCAACTCCGAGTCGGATCAGGTTCCCAGTTGATAGAGAACAGCTCGTTCTCAGAAACACAGCACGGCTCCTTGTGTTCTCGTCAGCCCGAGGAACCGTAGGAACAAGGCGGGGAAAAGAACACGCCAGGATCCCGTTCAAACCGAAAACACGCGGTGTACGAGAAAGCAGCTTAGAACCCTGAGCCTCCCACCCAAAGTTATATCAAGGCTGAATCACAGACGGAATGATCGGGTTGCGTTTAGTGCAGGTTCTCTCCCTGGTTCCGAATGTGTCGTTATATGTATTTTTTATTCCGTACAGATCCCAGTCACTTTCTGTTGCATCACTCAACACATCTTTATTCTCCGACTGGATATGACACTCACGTTGCATCACTTACGGTACTCCGAGTATTCTTCTGTTTTTCTTTTTATGACTAACAAAAAAAAAAAAAAGAAGAACAATGCACATGGGAACTTCTGACAGGTTGAGCGCTTCGTATTTCTGGATTCTGATTGGTCGGAAGGTGTTTATTTGTTTTCTAGAACAGCGGCTCTGACAGTAGCACAGCTGAAGATCACAGGTTTATATTCATTCAGCATTTATGGAAGGAGTCTCCAGTGTCAGTGCCCTATACCAGAAATAAATAAATAAATAAATAAATAATTAAAAAAAAAAAAAAAAAACTAAAATTTTGATGAGATACAAAGAAAGAGAGAAAGAGGGAGAGAGAGAGAGAGAGAGAGAGAGAGAGAGAGAGAGAGAGAGAGAGAGAGAGAGAGAGAGAGAGAGAGAGA
>JAQMYF010000005.1:13133908-13146737 GCA_030014195.1 Neosilurus mollespiculum | reverse complement strand
ATTTATACCTCCATAAATCCACCGCATAAATCAATACGCACGGCTCGGAGAACAGATTGTATTCTATTCAAACTCTGTAAGGCTGTGCTGGCTGGCCTTAACGGTAAAAGAGTCTGAGGAATACCCGAAACTGCCTCGAATGCAAAAAAGAGGTGGATTAATTTGTTCCCGTGTTCGTTTATAACCAGAGATATTAAACTACAGAGACGCAAGACAGGTGCGTGGATAAAAAAGAGAAGGGTACGCTCTGTAAGCATTTCTGAGCTGACCTACCTGAACAATCGCACCTTTTTTAACTCTTCACCTCAAAAAATTCCTAATGCACACATTTCCACACACACACACACACACACACATACACACACATATACCATCCAACATACTCCATAATCAGGACTACAGGTGGCATATTAAGCCTGAAATAGTGCATTGTTCAGGGCATTCCTTTATAAAATATTTATCCTGGTTATGAAAAAATAATGAGAAACAGAGGCGCCGCAATAAAGCCAAGAAAATCCGTCAGCTTGCGTTTGTACCGGTATCGCGTCAGAATCTCCTTAAGCAAGCAAGGTCTCCAGCGTCACGCAGAGCACGACTCCGCAGCGCCGGATCACGCGGCGAGAATAGATGGCCCCTGCCACTCGTCATTAGCAGGCCGCTCCGTTTCCCGCTGGCATTAGCGTTGGCTAGCTCTGCTGCCTCTCATCCCAGAGCGCTACCTCGTTTTTTGCTTTTGTTGTTTTGTTTTTTTTTTTCCTCCTTTAATAAATGGATGAGAAGAGTGCTTTAGCAAACACGGTGAAGGAAACGAGGGGAGACTAAAGAGGATGTATGGATCTGAGCTACACCTCTGGAGAGCTGACTGGAGGATAATAACATGCCAGATGGAGAGGGTTTCGAATTATTTGTAGCTCGGGCCATTATTATTTTTGGTTCGAGAGTCTGAATGGCGGACGGCATGGCGACGTATCAGTTAGCACGTCTGCTACACAGCAAGCAGGTCCTGAGTTCGAGTCCTGGGCTTGGTGAAGACGTTTGTGTGGAGTTTGTATGTTCTTCCCATGCTCGTCTGGGTTTCTTCTGGGTACTCCGGTTTCCCCCCACGGTCCAAAGACATGCACAGTAGACTAACCGGCTGTTCCAAATTGCCCCTAGGTGTGAGTGTAAATGGGCATGTGTGTTGGCGCTGCAATGGACTGGCGAGCTATTCAGGATGTTGGCTGAGATAGGCTCCAGCCTCCCCGTGACCCCAGTAGGATTAAATGGTTCGGCGAATGAATGGCTACGTAACCCATGATGTACCCTTTCATTTCAAGCGGAGACCAAAAACCGTTCCAGATGCAGCCGAATATCGACTCCTGAGATTTGGTGAGATGACCCTAATCAGGGTGGTGTGGTCGAGAGGTTGCGTTCCTGTCTTTTCAGCTCAGATGAAAGCGGAAATGGTAAACAGAGAAGCCGTCTCAGCCTCGTTACATGAGAAGCACTCTGGTTTCTTATTTCCTGACCTTCGCCTCAGGTAACTGAGACCGCGCACAGAAAAACAATCGAATCACAGTTATTCTCAAGGAGCAGTTTCAAAAATAAGCTTTCAGTCGGATTTCTATTGTGATAACACTCTTTATCCCAGACACACAATGGCTTTTTAAAATCAGACACATGTTCAGGTTGTTTCCTTGGATACGAAGACATTTAATTAAAAGATAAGAACAGATCAGCTAGAAGAAAACTTCGGTATAATCAGCAACAGGAGCATCACTACTATTAGTATATACTATATGGGAAAGGGGCGATCTGATTGGATCTTTATCTCGGGGTTGAAATATATTAGTATATACTATATAGGAAGAGACGCAATCTGATTGGCTGGCTATCTCGGGGATCATTGACGGTAATATGTACTACACAGAATTAGAACAATCTGATTGGTTTATTATCTCAGGGAAAAAAAGACATTATTATATACTGCACAGGAATGGCATGATCTGATTGGTTCGCTATCTTGTGGTTAATAGATATCCTCAGTGGATAATGCTAGAGTCAAAACAGCTGGCACTCATGGTTTGTCATAGTCACAACTTCTGGAAAAAAAACAAAAAAAACCAAACATATATAGTAATGTTGGTGTTGATGTATAGGGTGGCGCAGTGGTTAGCACGTCTGCCTTACAGAAAGAAGGTCCTGGGTTCTAGTCCCGGGCTCGGCGAAGGCATGTCTGTGTGCGGTTTGCCTGTTCTTCCCGTGCTTGTGTGGGTTTCCTCTGGGAACTCCGGTTTCCTCCAACAGTCCAAAAACATGCATAGGTTCCAATATCGCCCCTAGGTGTGATAGTGAGTGTGAATGGTTGTATGTCTGTTGACCCTGCATTGGCCTGGTGAGCTGCCCAGGATGTACCCTGCCCTCGCCCAGAGTCGGCTGAGATGGGCACCAGCCTTCCCGCAACCCTAATTAGGATTAAGCGGCTTTAAAAAAATGAACAAATAAATGAATAATATATATATATATATATATATATATAGGGTGGCGTAGTGGTTAGTACGTCCGCCTCACAGAAAGAAGGTCATGGGTTCGAGTCCCGAGCTCTGGTGTTTCTGTGTGGAGTTTGCATTGTTTTCCTCGTGGTTGTGTGTGTTTTCTCCAGGTACTATGGTTTCCTCCCACAGTCCAAAGACATGCACATCGCATTGGGATAATTGTATATTTTCAGTTGCCCCTTGTTGTGAGCATAAATGGTTGTATGTGTGTGTTGGCCCTGGGATAGACGGGTGAGCTGTTCAGGGTGTTCCCAGAGTTGGTTGAGATAGGCTCCAGCTTGGATAAAGTTAGTTAGTCATCAGCTAGAATAGGTAATAGCACGCCAGCTCCCCTTAGCACAGAGACTCTGGTACCACTCAGGTCACACACTTTCTTTAATGTGTGGGGACGAAAGAAAAGTCTCTCTATCGAATTTGTGCGATAAACCCTTTTCAAAACGTCCGTGCCGTCCTTTTATCCCGTTATAGAGTCTGTGAGGAAAATTAGATCGTTGTTACTGATTCGACACTAATTGTCTGCCAGAAAGTCTTTAAAAAGATCCAACAATTTAATCTCCTCTATTGTTAAACACGACCATCAGCTGCATCCGCATACATGAATTACATTTGGACGCATTAGCACTAGCGGCATCCTTTGTGTGCTAAATGTTAGCGAGGAGCTCTGCACAACACAAGCGCTGACTCAGAGCTTTCGCTCCTTCAGCCTCGGAGATACAGCAAGACGGGCGAGACGCTCGAGCCGAACCCTCCAGCTGAGGTCATGTAAGCTGCAGTGTAGGCAGTCATCATTTCGTAGCCATCAGCAAAGCGGCAGACATCTGAGAGTCGGGAGGAAGAGCAGCGATTTAATGAGTCTCTGCTCGATTTGTAAGTTTTACTCGTTGATCCTGACAATTTTACTCTGGGAAAATAAATAAATAAATAATGACAGCAGAGCTGCACATGTGATGTAAAAGCTTTAGGAAGGGATGAGGGATGGTGTCCAGATCCCAAAACTATTTGATTACGGCTAATCTGTTCCTGGCGGCACGGTGGCGTAATGGTTAGCATAGTCAACTCACTGCAAAGAAGGTCCTGGGTTCGATTCCCAGGCTCGGGCATTTCTGTGTGGAGCTTGCATGTTCTTCTGGGGGGTTTCCTCCAGGTACTCCGGTTACCTCCCACAGTCCAAAGACATGCTCATTAGGCTACTCTGCTGTTCCAAATTGCCCCTACGAATGAGTGTGGGTGTAAATGGTTGTGTGTGTGTTGCCATGCGATGGTCTGGTGAGTCGTACCCCACCTTTGCCCAGAGTCGGCTGAGATAGGCACCAGCCTCCCCGTGTCCTTAGTCAGACTGAGCGGTTCGGCAAATGAGTGATGACTCAGTAAAGTCTCCTTGAAGCTAATGAATCCATAGAGACCAGACCACGTCCCTACTGGTTCCTACTGAGTTCCTACTACCTTGCACAAGAGGGAACATGGCGGCGTGTGGTCCGTTCAAGAGGTATTTGGATAATTATGGGTTCTAAGATGAGGTTCTAAGAGTTTATTAGGAGAACACTGTTTTTCTTTTCAGTAGTGCTGGAAAAGCTTGAGGTTGAAGAACCTGACGGATTCGAGGAAGCTAGGTTAATTAGCCGTTATGTTCCCCAGCCAACAGCTTGTGCTATGATTGATAATGGGAAGATCAAGAGCTTTGTAGGAGCTAATCTAAGGAACCGACAGATCCACCGACACTCATTTCCATTCTCACTGAAATCCACAAAAAAAAAAAAAAAAAACGGATAATATTTCCTGAACCAGAATTTTACATTTCAAGCTTGTTGGCTTCCGGGCTAATGAAACACGGGGTCAGGGACCTCACGGCTTCGCGCAGATGTTGACCACTTTGCATGGATATGGCTTAATTAGAGAATTTCTCCCAAGCAACAGCTGTTTAATGAACAAATAGATCCCTAAACGCTTGCTATGCTCCAGCCATTGAACTCCACCGAATACAGCAAAGCGGAGGCGAGATTATGATTGACGAGGGGAAGGCGATGGAGCAGATGTTGTCCAGTCTTGTTCAGCCTTGTGCAGATGTAGTCCAGCTTTGTTTAATTAGAGCCAATCGTACGTAACAGCTGGGAAATGAACAAATAGTGTAGCTCATGGCCACATGGCGAACTGCAACCCGCGCGACGGGTTAAAACGCTAACGAGGTCACGCTTGTGGTAAAAACAAACAGGTACGTCTGGGATTCTGAGGTGGTGCTACTATTCAAAGCAAGTCAAAGGCTTTGTAGAGACTTCTATATATGCTGCAGTCATTAAAAGGATGAATTCGGACATTTAAAGAACTGAACGGAACTTTCGCTAGCAATTAGCACTGCTACTTTCCAGGTTTCTTCATCCGGGCCTCTGTTTTTAATGGAGTAGCATCTAGAACTTAAGAACCACTAATATCCAATGAACTTTTGAAGAACCTTCTTATTGTATGGTGAAATCCATAACAGTTCTTTGCTAAGCTGTTCCTTCCATCAAGAACCTTCCTAAGAAGAACCAGACTCCAAAGTCATTGCTGATCATTTTCATCCTCACATGTATAACACCTGTCTCCAGTATCCTTGCTTGGGAGGAAACCAGAGTACCCAGAAGAAACCCGCACAACATGGGGAAAACATGCAAACTGCACCCAGGAACGCCTGAACCTGGGACCTTCTTGCTGTGGGGTGGAAGTACTAACCACTACACCACTGTGCCGCCATGGCGGACAACAGTGGACCTTTTTTTTTGCCTTTCGGATCCGTTGGGCAGTATGCTGTAAGTGTTCCGGGCACTTCAGTCAGAGTCATGTGAGAGCCCAGGAGCTAACATGAGAAACAGGACGGCGTGGCTTCCATTCACAGAAAGTTTTATCGTGGTGAACATTACAGTGGGTCAAGTGATGGATCGGTTCAACCGCTGCAACTTGTGAACATATCTGCGGGGCGTACATGGCCTCCAGGATGTTACCGTAGATAAAACTGTACATGAAACAGCGACGCCACGTATGCATCACAGTGTCTGCAGGTAGACATGACGGCCGAGATGTACACGTCACAGAAGCTCACGTTTCCCAGGCGAGCGCGTATCTCCTTTACCCGTATTTTTGTGTGATTTCAACCATAACTGTTTATACATAAACTTTTGGTTTATTTAACCGTACCTGATTTGTACAAATTAGCTTTGAAAACCAGTAAGGGTTCCTCTGGTTCTTTGATGTTCCTCTGTGGGAACTTTACTATCAAGAGCTTTACACGGTCAGAAAGGATTCCAAGTGGAACCTTTTTTGGAAGCTAAGAACCTTTAATTGTGAAACAGAACGTTCAAGAACCCAACAAGAAGAACCCAGAAAAGAACCCAAGAGTGTGAGTATAACAACTGGGTTAAATTTTGGTAATTTAAAGCCAATTTATTTGGCCTTGAGCTTGTGTGTGTTTGTGTGTGTGTGTGTGTGTGTGTGTGTGTGTGTGTGTGTGTCTCACGTACAGATGTACTAACAGCAGAACGTTGCAGGATGAAGAGTCATTTTGTTGGAAAGCTGTTTACACTGATATAATTAAACCATTTTGTGTCAACAGATAAGAAATAAATTGTTTTTATGGCCTGATGGTTGAAAGTTAATGTTCAGGCTATACACACACGACGCTACCAGAGCAAACAGCACTGAAATGTTTTTTTTTCTTTTTCTTTGCAATACTGTATTAATCCCACAAGGGAAATTATCGCCTCTGTATTAAACCCATCCAAAGTGAGCGAGCACACACACACACACACACACACACACTCGGAGCAGTGGGCTGCCACATACACTGCCGCACCCGGAGAGCAGTTGGGGGTTCGGTGCTTTGCTCAGGGACACTTCAGCCATGAATGTGGAGGATGGGAAAGTGCAGCTCACTCCCTCACCGCCACACATGTTAACTTCTGGTTCGGGAATCAAACCAGCAACCTTTCGGTCCCAAAGCCGCTTCTCTAACCATTAGGCCACGGCTGCCCCCAGAGCCCCTAATGATTGCACTGTTACAGATTACAGGTAGAGGAAAGAAAGAAAGAAAGAAAGATAAGGAAGGGAGTTAGAATAAATCCACTGAGCAGGTGGGGTTTAGCATGCTGCTGCCTTCCCCCTTTCCATCCTTCCATCATTCCCCTTTTCCATCCTTTCATCTTCCCCCTTCTGTCCTTCCATCCTTCCCCTTTCCATCCTTTCACCTTCCCCTTCCGTCCTTCCCCTTTCCATCCTCCCATCTTTCTTTTCTTTACTTCCATCTTTCCTCCTTTGTGTCCTTCTGTCTTCCTTCCTTTCCTCTCATCTTTCTTTTCTTCATTTCTTCATTTTTTCCTTTCTGCCCTCCTTCCTTTCCTTCCTTCTGCCTTTCTTTTTCTTTATTTCTTCCCTCTTCGTTCTTTCTGTGTATTCTTATTTTATTCCTTCATTTCGTTTCTTTATTTTTATTGATTTTCTTTCTATTTAATTTATTTTCTCTGTGTTTTCTTCCATTCTCATTTCTTTTATATAAGTACACACACACACACACACACACACACTAAATTCACTAAATGTGATGAGCTGGCATTTCTGACCAATCACAATCCAGCATTCAACAGGTCTGTGGTTTTAAACATTACTTTCTTTTATTCGTAATGTTTCTCTTTTCGTCTTTGATCACAAACTCTATCATTTATAAACGCTACATTTAAACCTTTTCTCTACAGGTGTTTTATTCCCTTTCACCATTTTCCTTATACGACAGGCACGGTACGACAGCCTGCAATCATGCTAACACGCTGTCATGAGATAAAAGTGGAGAAATGAATAATAGAAGGAAATGCTGATGAAGATGAAGACGAGGGTGATGTGTGAGGATCGTGGTGAGGTGATGTGTGAAGAACATGTTTTAAAGTAGCTTAGATTTTTTAACAGGCTGAAATAGCACATCTTCATCATCATCATCATCATCATCATCATCTTCATCACTCCTGTTTTTTCCCAGGGCAGACGTTAATATAAAAGCTATAATTGTGAAGCCTCCTGAAATTATCCGAGCATCAAATATGTCAACTTTGTCTCCGTAATGTCTTAAAAGTTAGTATTATTATTATTATTATTATTTTTCCAAAGACCATCTGGAGCACTTTATGTATGGTGCCCCCTGGGGGATGGGGGGGGGTTATGGACGGACAGTTCATCACTTGTTCTTTAAGGGTTCAGCCGATAATTAAGAGTGCTTAGCCTACTAAATAAAACATTTCAAGGTTCCCTTTAATGAAGCAACCATTCATTTTCAACCAGTGTGCAGTAATTACTGGGTATTTATTAGATTATAGATATTTGGGCAGTAATTACAAGTAAAGACTTGTGTACTGAATACATGTTGGATATTAAAATAAAATATTGAACGGCATTAAATATTAAAAATAGTTAGGTTTGTACAGCAGTACTTGGTGCTACAGGCCAATGAGTTACTTAATTATTAATAAATATTTAGAATTTAACATTTCCTATCTGGACGTGGTGCTATAAAATACATGTATAATGATATGGTGTTTAGTGTAGTAGTATTCACAAGCATTAAATACACGTGTTATTATTGTTTCTTCTTGCAAACTATGAAGGGAAAATGGTCTATCAGTGATTTGTTGTTATTATAGCTGTAATTTGGAGTTTAAATTCAGTATAAAATGTAAATAATTACCAAAATAAATAAATAAATAAATAAATTAAATACGTGAATTAGTAGAAATATATTTTACACACTTTAAAATTTATGGTTTACATTTTTATTTTAAACAAATATATTCATTTTTATTTTAAAATTTAAGGAACTTTTTATTTTTTTTTTTTAACAGTTATTAAGTTATAAGGATATTTTTTTTTTGTAGCAATATATTTGCATGTTTGTTGTTTGAGCAGTACATTAGTGTCTATTAAATGTAAGTACTGCTGCACAAATCTCACCGTTTTTACCAAGTAATTCATCCCTTAAAATTCATCCTATGGAATATATAAACAAATAACTTTGTTAAGGGGCAGTTACTGTGACTTCACTGATGAATTCTAGCTACAACACAATGTAAAATTTATCATCATTTCTGATTCTGCTACAAGAAACTGATTGGATTCAATTGTGTAGATTTATAAATTCTAGCTAAGAAAAAATACAAGTGAACTTAAACATTTTTGTTTTTTTTAAAGGCTAAACTTTAAAAGGTTTAAACCTAAAAAAGATTCATTTATAGCACAGGATCCAATATATTAGAGTGAGTTGTGTTGCTAAGCTACTATTGTTCTTTCAGTTATTTCCACTTTTCCATTTCAGTACAAAAAATTCCACTAACACACAGTTAATAACAATAAGTTACCAAAACTGACTAGTGGTGTTTATATATGATTTTGTGTGTGTGTGTGTATATATATACATATATTTTATAATGCGTGCTGGATTTGGTGACATGGTGGCGTAGTGATTAGCATATCTGTCTTGAAGCAAGAAGGTCCTGGGTTCAAGTCCTGGGCTCTACGAGGGTGTTCTTGTGTGGTTGTGAGTGAGAGGGTGAATGGTTGCCTGTGTGTTGTGTGATGGACTGGTGAGCTGTTCAGGGTGTGACGGGCTCCAGCCTTCTCATGACACTTGTAGAATTAAGCGGATTGGCCAGTAAATGAAAACTTGTCTGGTTTGATCAAAAAACACAAATTAGTGTGTTCTGTCAACACACACACACACACACACACACACACACACACACAGTTCTGAGTGTTCCCATTATCCTGCCTTACAAATGACACAACACAATATTTATTTATCTAGTAATATTATTATTTTAAACAGGATTATACGCGGTGTTTAGAATACACCCTTTAGACATCAACGCTGTCGTGGCGTGAAGTCAAGGCTTTATTGCGCCGCGTTCCCTGAGACTATTATTATTATAAAAATCTATAAAGCTGTTACATGGAGAATGAAAGGCTGCAGATATTCCCAGCACCTAAAACCCGTTCACAGCGCAATCACCCATCCAGAGCGCTATAAATCTCGATTGGCCTTATGACAGAAATCGATATATGAAAGCTCGACCACATATCCGCTGGGCAATTCTATCAGGCCGGCACAGAATTCTTTGTGTGTGTGTGTGTTTGTGTGTGTGTGTGTTTTTAGGAGAAACTCGAGACAGTCGGTGAGCTCTTTTGTCGACTGTAATATTTCAAGGTGAATGCTGCAATCACGACTAAAAAAAGAAAAAAATATTAATTTTTTTCTTTTTATTCTCTTAGGATGAGATGTATACAGTGACACTCGACCTCACGATGAACTTGTAGTCAGAAATAACATCTGCTAATTGGCGTTCAAGCCCAGGGAATGGATTTAAGGACACAAGTCGTACTGAAGTACGTTCCACTGATGGAGTCCCTGTTCAACAGCGGTTATCGGCTTTAGCACTAATCTTCAGCAGGGTAAGATGGTCACATGTATACTAAAAGCTTCAAGCACAGCTCTTCTGCGGATGTGCAATATGTTCCTTCCTGATAGCGTGAACGACCGGTGCGATGCCCGAAGTCTGGACGCAGAAGACCAGACAGGAAATACGTGCAAAATTCAAAAGCACGAGGCAATAAAGGGTTTGCGCTGAGCCTCCACAGAGGAAAAAAAAACGAGCCTCCAGCCAAAAGCAAAGCCGAATTTTATAACACGATTTCTGTATCAAGTGAAGATTCATTGCCTTTATTTTCCAAATTTCACTGGGAGGTCAAAATATATATTTAGAAACGTTCATACAGCGTCAGAATCAAAAAGAAGGCTTAAAAGTGTTTAAAAAAATAAGGAGTGAGGCTCAAAGCTAAAAAATATATATATTTTTAAATCATTTTGGCGTTCAGGTTGACCTTAGCAGGACCTGTAATGAATGCTGAATAAGGTGGTAGATCAGGGACCTGTGCGCACGGACGGATTTCACAGGTTCTTAAAAGAGCAGAGAAAGAAGCAAGCAGCAAAACCCGTCATGTCTAATTACAAAAATCACACTTCTGTTCTCTCGCTCTTTTTTTCCCCAAACCTAGATACACAAACATCCCCTAAAATAATTTTACCATCACATCTGATTGAAAGGGCGGCACGGTGACGCCCGCCTCACAGCAAGAAGGTCCTGGGATCCCCTAGGTGTGAGAGTGAGTGTGAATGGTTGTGTTCGTGTCGGCCCTGCGACGATCGGGCGAGGCACCCAGTGTCGGCTAAGACAGGCTTCGACCTTCACACGACAACACGATTAAGCAGATCACCATACAAGTGAGTAAGTGATGAGTATCTGAAAGGAATTCTCTAATTACTCAAAAGCAAATCGCATCACCTCCCTTCAACACCCCTACAGAGGAACCGCCCCTCCATCGTCCCTTCAGTCAACTAACAGAAGCTATGTTTGTCTTGCGCATGACTACAAATGCACCCTGCTGCTGATTGGCTGGAATAGTGTTGTGTGGCTCCCTGGGAGCCACTTTACGTGGTTCTCAAGTAGAGACCACACACAAAGGACCGCTAGCAAACCGGGAGGAGATATCCGCGGAATTTGAGCATTGATTCAGGATTAGAATCACTGCTTTAATATTGTTTTTGTTTCCATAGTAACAACCTACACAGGAACTTGTACCTCAAATAGTAAATATTATATTCCAGAAATGTGTAAAATAGCACATATTTCTTTTATGTTTAATGTCCCATCAATTTATCCATCAATTAATCCATCAATTAGCTTATTAGCAATCAGGTTTCCTTTGGAGAACTACTGCCTCCGCAGGCAGACGGATAAGCAAAAGAAATGAACGGATGGATGTTTCATTGCAGTGATGTCTACTATCGGCTGAATATTTATTAGGACTGCACAGATTCTATTTTTTCCAGATCATTATTTATAATGAAATTTGGTAAATTATTTCAAATAATTGCCATTTTAAAAACCAAATGCTAACATGGCGATAAGCTCGTCATGCTAACGCTCAATATTACATTACCGGATTTTTTTAAAACCTTTGTTTGATCTTTTCCGTCCAGCAAGGCAGACACACGAGGAGGAAAATATCCCGAATCCTGCGTCCACAGTGAGCCTATTAATAGTCACATTGTCCTTGGAAAACATTTTATCACAGAATGAAGCTCTTTTATCGTCCATTGTACAGGACAAAAATATCACTCGAGCAGTTTTACCATCTGTGCACAGAAGTTTGGATATCTGTAAAAAAAAAAAAAGGAAAAAAAAGAAAAAAAGAAAAAGAAAAAAGTGCAGTAATTTGCAGTAATGCGACGCGCGGTCATGCTTCCAGTGTGGTTAATCACACGCAGAAAATTAGCGACGGGACAAAGCTGTGACTCTGCACCTATGAAAAATGTGCATCACTTGGGATTGTGGGAGGAAACAGGAATGCCCAGCGGAAACCTGGAAGGCACGGGGAGAGCATGCAAACTCCACACAGAAACGCCCGAGTCGAGTCTGGGACTTGAACCCAGGACCTTCTTGCTGTGAGGTGGACATAACCACCGTGACGCCGTACCGCCACAAACAAGCAATATTAAAGATCACAACAGTGATGACAAAAACAAACAATCACATAAATAAATAAATCTGTAAATAAATAAGCAAATAAGCACAAATAAACAAATAACAACAACAAATACAAAAATAGTTAAAAGTAGAAATTTCCATCTGAAACGGCTTTACTTGCCTTATAAGAGACAGACAGACAGTAGCGTTGCCGTAGAAACGTTAAGATATTAGAACGAGTCTGAATCATCAGAGCTGCGGATACAGAACACTAATCAGCATCTGATGACCAATCACAGTCCAGAACCCAAGGTCTCCAAATACTCATTTGTTCATTCGTGTATTATTCTCCAGCTCCACAACAGCTTTTCTTTCATTCGTTCTGCTCCACACATTACTGATGAAGGACATTAAAAATAAACCTTCCTTTCTTTATTCATATCGAAACTGTGATGAAAATCAATATTTTAAAAATACAGGAGCGAGTGTTTAAATAAAAGGCCAGATGTGAGGAGCCATTAAGAGACCCTGAGTGTTTTATAGACTCGAGACTTCCAAAGACTCGCATGAGCTGATCAATACGGCAAAAATATGATGAGTCTGTCCTTGTGACAGAGAGAGAGAGAGAAGAGAGAGAGAGAGAGAGAGAGAGAGAGAGAGAGAGAGAGAGAGAGAGAGAGAGAGAGAAGAGAGAGAGAAGAGAGAAGAGAGTGAAAGAGATGGAGAGAGAGGGGAGGGAGAGAAAGAAAAAGAAAGAAAGACACA
>JAQMYF010000005.1:13118055-13130848 GCA_030014195.1 Neosilurus mollespiculum | reverse complement strand
ACACACACACACACACACACACACCCCACCACACATACCACACACACACACACACACACACACACACACCCCACCACACATACCACACACACACACACACCCCACCACACATACCACACACACACACACCACACCATACACACACACACACCCCCACCACACATACCACACACACACACACACACACACACCCTCATGTTCTGTATGAATTCAAGAAATAAATACAAAAATGAAATTAAAAGAAGTTGATGAAACCTTAAAGACGTGATTTTTATTTTAAAGAACAAAAAGTGATGAAATAAAAAAAAATAATAATAAAAAAAACTATCAAATTAATAAAGTTTAAAAGGGAAAGAGGGTAAAGTTATAATCTTAGAGGTTAAAATAGTTAACTAGTAAGTAAGTTAGTCATTTTGTTTATTTAGTTGGTCATATGTTCACCTGGCTGTTAATTAGTTGGTTAATCCATTTGTTAGTCTTCGCTTTGGTTAGTTAATTACTAATTGTTCAGTTAATCTGCTAGTAAGTTGGTCAGTTATCTGTAAGTTAGTTAGTAATTTCTCTTAGGTTATTTGTTCAGCCATCTGTTAATTTGTCAGTCGTTCAATTTACTTTAAACTTTAAGTCGTTTAGTTACT
Source organism: Neosilurus mollespiculum (assembly GCA_030014195.1). Taxonomy (NCBI): domain Eukaryota; kingdom Metazoa; phylum Chordata; class Actinopteri; order Siluriformes; family Plotosidae; genus Neosilurus; species Neosilurus mollespiculum. The sequence goes on along the minus strand of JAQMYF010000005.1, from coordinate 13,130,210 downwards.
TTAAATTATTTAATTACTAATTATCTGGTTAGTAAGTTGGTTAATAAGCAAGTTATTTAGTAAGTCAGCCAGTTACTAATCAGTAATTTCGTAAGTTAGTAAGTTGTTATTGCATTAATATTATTTTTTTAGTCCATTGTTCGGTTAGTCTGTTTATTTGTCTATTTGTTTATTCGTCAGTTAGTTATTAAATTAGATTGGGTAAAAGGGGGCACTGGAATGACCGACTTATCATTAAAATATATGAAATTTAAATTAATAATTTATTATATTCATTCAGCTTCTGTCTGGATCAAGTAGGAATCTGTGGATTTTTGTACAGGTAAAGTGATTATTTAATTATCCAATTATCTGACTTACTTATAAAAGGACTCACTGGATTGGCCGAATGATCATACACTTTTTCTTTTGAAGTAAAATTCTAAATGTTATTTCAGTTAATTTCAGAAGTGACCTGCTGTGTGGTTTGCGGTGAGGTCAGGGCCATTAATCTCCATCATTTGTTTTTGTTTAGAAGCAACTGGGACAGAAGGAAGAGGTGAGTTTGTTCAAGAAAAGCAAATCAATCTCATTAAAAAAAAAACAAAAAAAAACCAATGAAATGAAATGAAAACGAGGTCTCAGGAGGACTAGCGCAGGTCTTTCAGCTCGTCTCGGAGTCGTGTATAAGCGTCAGGGACGCGTCTCGGTTCTGTTAGATTCACACAATCACAGCAACGCTGTGTGAGAGAGTCACGTGTAACGTACCAGATGGTGAGGATTATTTTAAACTCTGCTCCCTCTTCTTCGTGTTTTATCAGAATCAGCAGGGAATCGGCAGCGGCGTGAATCACGGCCGGGGTCCTCGATGCCAAACTTTTACAACACAGTCACGTGAGAGGATCATAATAACAGAATGTGGTGTGTTACTTCTGTAACGTATAAATAGGGATTAAATATATAAATATATGGTTTACACACGAAGTGGCACGGTGGCGTAGTGAGAAACACGTCCACTTCACAGCAAGGAGGTTCTGGGTTCGAGGCCCAGGTTCGGTGAGGGCGTTTCTGTGTGAGGTTTGCATGTTCTCACTGTGCTTGCATGGGATTCCTCTGGGTACTCCGGTTTCCTCCCACAGTCCAAAGGCATACAGATTAGTCCAAGTGGCTGTTCCAAATTGCCCCAAGATGTGAGTGTGAGTGTATATGTTCGGGTTTGTTGCCCTGCGATGGACCGGCAAGCTGTTCGAGGTGTACCCCGAGTGTGACGGCTGGGACAGTCTGAAGCCTTCGTGCGATCTCAGTAGAATTACACGTTTAGGCAAAAGAGTGAGAGTCTATTTACACGTCTTAGGTTAGATACAGTAACGCCTGACGGTGGATTAGTTAAACTACAGTTCTGCTCACTCAGCATTCTGTATCCGTCCAACTGGTAAATTAATCAGCGTGGTATTCAAGCAGCATCCTCACCATCAATCACCACACAAATTGGAGAATCGCTACATCATTAGCCGAAACCCCAAATCACTTCTGAAGGCATTGTGAAAGCAGCTGAGATCCATTTGCCCTGGAATTAGATAAGCGATGGGATCATTAGTGAAGGTGATTATGGAGACGTGATGATATACAGAATAGAGACGCGTCTGTTTTCAGAAACATCATACACCCACGCCAACGCAAAGCCACGATGGAGAAAACTTTCTAAACGTCACCTGACGTTTGCGCGTCGATTCTCGATCTTGCTTTCATGACCTTTGTCATTTATAAAGAACAGCATCGAACACTTGTTTCCAGAACATCATAAAATAATAAATGAAACTGTGCCGAGTCACCTGATCCCGGATGGCTGAAATGGTGGTTACTATGCTGGCTGGGTTGGAATCCGCTAGGATTACAAGTTGTAGCGAGTGTGGTGGGACAACAGAACCGCGTCCTGAAAATTCTGATGAATACAGTGAAGGCGTGGTTAAAAAAGTTCATACTACGTCCATGCCAGGTTCTCACTGCTGCGCCTAACGTGACCCCACTAATTTATTACCACACACCACTTGGATGTGGCCTCTTACTATGTTTCTCACGTCGACATGCTCACCTCTTTCTCACTGTGTCTCACTGCACTTCGCTTTTTCAATCTTTCTGCTAGTTTTCCATTCAACAAGTCCGCACCATGCTTGTACTACACCAGCGAAGTCACCACATGCTTTTACTCAAGCTGGTACTTTGTTGACGCCACCATTAAATTCTTACAGCGTCCTGATTCCACAACGTCCGCAGGCTCAAAGTTCGACCACATCCTGCGCGTCCATTTAGACTATACAAATTCTGCAGATCTGAAACGCTCAGGAACATCGTTTATGCTAATATTTCAAGGTTTCATCAGGTGTTGGATCTGTGGTGTGATATTGTAGTGTCTCTTTTTTCTTTTTTCATCGTTTTTTGTTGCTTGTTTTTTGTTTTTTAAATCACCCATCCACCACAGTTGGCTAGGCTGCTAAAAAGCTTTGTGAATCACTCAAGCATCCTTTTATTCCATCTGGCGTTTTTCCACATGGGTGTTTTTCATTCGGATCAATCATTGTGTTCTGATGAGCTACGAGCTACACAACAATGGATGAAGCTCTCCTGATTGACGTTAATATCATATCCACAAATAGTCCGCTACTCAAAGCGTCGGGCTGAATTGTTGAAAAAGAAGATGATGGACGATTGCGCAAGGAAGATTCAGCAAAAAAAAAACAACAACAACAACAAAAAAAAAAGAGTCAGCTCTTTTATACAGGACACGTGTCTTGCACTTAAACAAACAAAAAAAAAAACATTGATTAGCGTCTGGATTACACTCGGTTTCCGGCATGCGTACACAAGATGGCTGCCGCACGTGTCCTGTGTTTGTTTAACCCTATGGTCGAATACAGATGTACATGATGGGGGTGCTGTAGTTTGCTGTAACCTCAGGTCAGCACCAGAACAACGGAAAGACTTTTTCGATTTGATCTCCACTGATCAACGCTGGTGCACGCAACTCCCCACCCTAGTATGCAGTAATGCAGTATATTATGCAGGTATAGCTCGTCTACTACATGTTCCTTGTTATTACAGTCCACGCCACCCTGATTGCGGTAATTTGGAAGCCCTGGGTATTGCTACGGTCAATAGGATGGTAGCTCAGCTAGCAAGAATGCCATTACCTAGCATTCGTTATCATTTGGGTGGAAAAAAACTCGGCGATTACTACAGAATGCTAGCTAGAGGCCTTGCTAATATATCGTATAAATGCCGTCTAGCTTATCTAGCAAGGATGCCATTCAGAAATAATTACCCAGCATTCACTATCACTATTGTTACAGAATGCTAACTACCAGCCTCTGTAATGTACTAGGTTTAAAATCCATTCAGCCAAGCTAGCAAGGATGACATGTAGTTACATTAGCAAGCTAATTAACTAGCGTTCACTATGGGTTGGGTTAGAAAACATGACTAATGCTAAAGAATGCAGGCTAGCAGCATCACTAATACGACATGCATGCTATTCAGTTAGGTTAGCAGCTAATTAGCTAGTATTTGCTATTGGTTGTGCTATTTGGTTTGTTGTTTTAATTAAAAATTTTGCATTTATATGAAACTTACTAAACTTTTAACAATAAATATAAATATAAAAAAATTATCATATAAAATATAAACCTTTACTGGCATCTGTATCATTTGTAGTTTATCACTTTTGGGGGGGCGTGGCTTGCCAGATACTTTCTTCCAATCATTTTTCTACATAATTTCACTGTACACGTTAGAAGGTCGTATGTGACAGGACTGCACCAAACTTCAGAAGTTCATTTATTTATTTATTTATCTTTTAAAGCCTTATTTGCATGGAACTGAAAAAAAATAAAAATAAAAATAAAATAAATAAATAAATAAAAGCTCAGCGACACGTCGTGGAAATTATGTCCGCATGTCATGTATGTAAAGGTCGCTTGCCAGAAAGGAACACAAGAATAAAACAGACTCTGCTGTACACCTGCTGGAGCCTCCAGCTTCAACTCCATCACGCTTTCTAATTGCATCTGAGAAGCTCAGCTCGTGACTCCTGAGTCATGTCCTTGCCCCCTCACACCTACACGGAGGCGACTGCGAAAAGTCCTGAAGCTCAGTCAGCACCCTGTAGTGTGGATAAAAAGAGACGCAAGCCGTCATCCAAGCCGTCAAAAACACAGATGTTTCCACCCCAGGGAGGATGAAGACGACGACGACGATGATGATGATGATGATGGGGCGCAAAGCACAGAGCTAGCACTGCTATCAGATGCAGCCAGTTGGCAAGGAGGGTAAAATAAAACAGGAAATGAGAGTAACTGCACTTACCACCAGGATGAGAGTGCATCAGGGATCCAGACAGAACACACAACATCGATGGGCTTTGCACATTAAAGCAAACATTCTACCACAACCCTGGTAAACTCTGGATTCTGATTGGTCAAAAGCTGACTGACACAGACGTGTTGAAAGCTGTGGTTATCGATGCCAGCTGTATGTTCTGTGTGCATGTTAGAAATAAAAAATCTAAATGTTTGTACACAATCATGGCTCCTTAGATGAAAAAAAATAAAAAATGGCTCAGAGCGAGCCACACAACACAATCTCAGCCAATCAGCAACAAGGGGCATATGTGCTTGTGCACTCTGAAGTGAAGAAATCCCGGTTACCCAGAGGAAACACAGGCGAACACGCAAACTCCACACAGAAATTCCCACGCCGAGCCCGGGAATCGAACCCAGAACTGTCTCGCACTGAGCGGATGTGATAACTGCCACAGCACCATGCCACCCATAAGTTCAAACCGCAATCTTTCTCTAGAATTAACGACCCCCGCCCATCCCTCACCACTTGAAGTACGGAAGAAATCCTTTGGAGTAGTTATGTAAAGAACTCAATGTCAAGAACCCAAGCGCGAGCCGCTTAGTGACGTCTTGGCACTCACGGAGACGAAACGGCTCACTGCGAAGGACGCTAATGATTATCATGGATGAGGTTTAAACGTGGTAAGATCCCAGCACAACCCCCGACTGTGCTGTGTGATGAAGTGTTTCGCATGGATGTAAACCTAGAGGAAGGTGTATTATCAGCAGTGCGCTGGATTAATAAATAAATAATTACGCACCCTTGTATTATGGAGGCTGCAGTAATGCAGAGCCGGCTAATTGCAGGGTATAAAAGCTAAGCCTGAGACGGACAAAGTAGCCGCTCCGACACACTCAACACCGTGGCAAAGAGAGAGCGACTGTCGCGCATGATAATGAGGGATGAGGTACAGTAGGACAAATATGTGAAAACGTGTGTGTGTGTGTGTGTGAGCAAAGCTAAGAGACCAGGAAAGGATATAAGCTAGAAATACTTCAATTTTGAGGGGGGGGGGCGATGGTGTTGTGGGTAGGGGGCTTGGCTCATGATCGAGAGGTCGTGGGTTCGAATCCCTGTTAGACCCCTACAATGCTAAAGGTATAAATGTGTAAATGGGTACCAGCAAAAATACTGGGAAGGTAACCTGCGATGGACTAGCATCCTATCCAGGGGGAGGTGAACTCCTAGTCACTTCACGCTACGGAATCCGGGGATAAGCTCCGCCCTGATGAGCCAGTATGCTCGCGGGTAAAAAGCCCAACAGACTTACCTTACCTACTTCAATATTACATGGGAACTGTTAAAAAATAAACACTGGGTACTCTAGTTTCCTCCAAACCTTGGCGGTTCCAAATTACCCCTACGTGTGAGTGTGAATGGTTGTGTGTGTGTTGACCTTACGATGGCCTAGCGAGCTGTTCAGGGCTGTTCAGGGTGTACACCGCACCCAGTGTCCGCTCCAGCCTCATTACAGCAATATTTTGGAATTGAGCCATTATTTATTATTTATTAATACTGACTGTTGCATAAAGTTCATGGGTATTTTTTAGTTAGTTTCTGATGTAGGCGATTTATTTTATAATTTATTTTTTCACATTAAAAAATAAAATCTCATGCATATTCCTGCATGTAAAGAAACATCAGCGAATGGCAGACACCATAAAGAAATATTCTGCTTTTATTACTTAACCGCGATCATGTTGCCCTAAACAGGACTGTAATGTTATAACGAAGCAAAAATCCATAAAATAAAATTCCATAAACATCATCTTCACTCCATTGTTGGCAGGAAACGAGATAGATACTTTACTGAGCAACAAAAAGCACGGAATTAAATTTCATGCCTCTTAGCTGTGCTTTTGTTCAGGGCTTACTTTCACAATCCCATTTGTGCTCAAAGGCAAAAATAAATAAAAAAAAACCCCACACACGCTCTCCTCTAAACACTTACAGATGTTTTACGTGAACATCAGGACTCGGGACGGGGTTCAATTGAGAAGCCGTTACACGTGAGGGCGGCACAGTGGGGTAATGGTTGGCATGTCTGTCTCACAGCAAGAAGGTCCTGGGATCAAGTCCCAGGCTTGGGTGGAGTTTGCATGTTCTCCTTGTGCTTATGTGGGTTTCCTCTGGGTACTCTGGTTTCCTCTGACAGTCCAAAGTCTAATCAGCTGTTCTGGATTGCCCCTAGGTGTGAAAGTGAGTGTGAATGGTTGTGTGCATTGCCCTGCAACGCTCCGGCGAGCTGTTTAGGGTGTACTCTGTCGTTGCACAGTGGTGGCTGAGATAGGCTCCACCCTCCCCTGACCCTAATAATGGTAGTTAGTGGCTCGGAAAATGAGCGAGTGAGTAAGTGAGCGGTTACAGGGCAGCATGTTACAGGTTACTTGATCTGACTTTTTTGCGACATCATGGTTCGAGCACTTACGAACCCAAGCACCAAGAACACACCAGATTTATATTTATTCACTCGTTATCATATCGTTTTGGTTCCATAGTAACAGCTCATGCACGGAAATGTGTACCGCAAGTCGAACATATTATTATTATGATTATTATAATGACAATAAAATAATGACCCTAAAAACGAGGTCCCCTTCTCCCCTCCAGCCAATCAGAAACAGGGTGTGTTTTTGTTGTGCATAAGCACCAATGCCCCTTGTTGCTGGTTGGCTGGAGTAGTGTTGTGTGGCTCACTCATATACAAAGCCAGAATTGTGTACAAACCCCAGATTTTTTTTTTTTTTTTTTTAGTTTGCACACATTACAACTGATACAACACCACCACCACTCCCACCGCCCGCACTAACAAAAAGTAAAGATTTGTGTAACCCCCCCCCCAAAAAAAAAAAAAAAAAAAAAAAAAAAAAAAAACACACCGCCAGAGGGTCGGCAAGCCCTCAAGGTCACCTTCAGAACTACGCTTACATCATCCTTACAGCTGCACTCCAAACCTGAACTGGGCGCACTTTCATCTGACGCGGAAAGTTGTCAGAGAGACTTCCACCGACCGCAGCTGGGACTTCCTTTATATCGCCTTTGATGCTTTTGGAAACGGCTGTACTCATACTGTGGCGTCTTCGGGGGCCAGGAACAAACACGATGACCTAGAATGGTCATTTGTATTTAATTGGATACTCTGGGACCGAGATGTAAATTAAAGAAGGAAATAATCAGGACTTTCATCTGGGGTAATAAGGGATGTTTAAAGAAAGCTGGGTATTACCGGGTAGTTTTAATGAAAACGTTATGCAACGCCTGCACTAATTATACAAATTTTATTTATTACTTTACTAGACATATTATTCCAATAATGTAAATTATTAGTAAATGTATTTTTATTTAAACATTTTAATATAATGTTGAATATTTTAAATATTTAACATATTTAATATTGGGGTGGCAGGGAGGCTGGCACCCATCTCAGCCGACACTGTGCGAAGGCGGGGTACACCCTGAACAGCTCGCCAGTCCATTGCAGGGAACAGCCAATTAGCCACCTGTGCATGTTTTTTGTGCTGTGGGAGGAAACCAGAGTACTTGGTCCACCTCACAGCAAGAAGGTCCAGGATTTGATTCCCGGGCTTAGCAAAGGCATTGGTGAGGAGTTTGCATGCTCTCCTCCTTATGCTTGTGTGGGTACAAATTGCGGGGTACATCCTGATCAGCTCACCAGTCCATCTCATGGTCAACACCCCCCCCCCCCCCACACACACACACAGAGAACGACCAATTCTTTTTATATCACCTTCGAGATGAGATGGAGAGATTTACACAAATCCTCCTGTCTGAGCCTGAATCCAGTTGCAAGCCGGATGTCTAGACCTGACTCTGGTCATAACACAAACACAGCACACTAAAGCATCTCCGTGTTCCAGACTGGGACGTGAAGTGTCCCATATTTTTGTGTTTGTGACCCAATACATCAACGTGATACGCTGTAGATATGAGAATCGGGTACTGATCCGTACCTGATGCTTTTTCCATGATACCAACCCAGACGACAGTGGTGTGGTTAAGACGTGCATGAGGTAAGTCGTGATGTGTATTTCAGTCGGTTTGGTTCTCAGGTACTCTACAGGACCAAAACTTCCTGAGTGTTGGAACATGGGTTCGGATTTCTCATCAACTTTCGGTATGTTCACATCTTTCTCTCTGTAGTTTTGTTTCAGTGAGAAATGAAACATGACGCGGTTGTGCAATTAAAGGAAAACTGTCAACTTTGGCATAATAATCGTAACCCGTCTCCATCACTGCTTACTCTCTGTGATTTTCCGGTTTTATTCTTCTTACTACACCAGTTTGCCAATGATTACCCATACTGCAATCACCAGCGTCATAAAAGTTCTGACCACACCCGTGTACAGATTTTCACCGAACTTGGTGGAGACACTACTCTACCCGGGTCCCAGTGCTGACTTGATTTTGGAGGTCAGGGGTCAAAGTTAAATGAGACTATTACTTTTGACCTTGAGTGACCTTGAAAGGTCAAACCCCAGCCATCTTGTAAATCCCCAACCCTCAAGAGCTTTGGGGCCAATTTGGTCTCATGTATATACTATCGAACATAATGAGCACATGGGTAATTAAAACCAGGACCTACACAGGGGTGATTTACTACATTATCCATTCTGCATAGCGGAGATATCTTGGATTCTATGACTGCCCCCTATTATATGTTTAATCCACTTTTTACCCTCTAACCAATTCGATTTGAGAGCTCAGGAGCGCTTGCATGATGCATACACGCTATTAGTATATGAAGGGCTGAGAACCAGAGTGGTCTAACCAACAGAAAGCTGGTTTTTTTTTTGAGAAAAATGACATTTCTTCAGGAGAACATCAGAGTGGCAGAAATGCACCAGCCTCGACTTCAATTATTTCACTCCGCAGTGAGGATAGACCATTCTGGCACACCAGTCTGTCAAAATATGACTGTCTCATTTTTCAGCCCTTCATATACTACATTGCAATGATGCATCTGATTGGTTAGTTATCAACATTATACCCCCGACAAACTCATTAAAACGCCTGAATCAATTAAAAATGTAACAATAAACTATTAAAAGTTTTATGTCCCCATATTCTGTAATCTCTATTTATCAATATCCACCTCATCGTTGGTAAATAATTGATATGAAAGGATTTAAGGGTCAAAGCAAAGATTCAGATGTTAATCATTTCTGAAAATGGTAAAACCTAGAAATGAAGCCCCACCCCTTTTCCTAATTGACACCAGTAGACAGTAAACTTGGACGTGCTTGTGCCTCGATGGTGGCTTTGTAACGCTGTGTCTTTATCAGGTCATATTATTGATTTCTGTTTGAAACTGACAAGCAGATTTAATAAAATAAATCCAGTCAATAACACACAGCTGGATAATCACAAGGTTCAATCTCAAGCTCCCGTTGGATCAACAACAAGCAAATTATTACACTGTGCTAAAATGAATGGACACGAAGCATCCGAGCCTCTCAGGGACCAAATGAAGGACAACGAGACTGGCAGAGGTGACAGCTCTAATAGTCCCGCTCAGATGACCTTCATTAGCGAGCCTTGTCATCTGCGCGTGCTTCGTCATTACTAGTTTATCACGACGGACACCGTCCTGATGCTCGCCCGACCGTTCCTCTCTCTCTCTCTCTCTCTCTCTCTCTCTATCTATCGTCACCTGTCCTCATCCACTCTAAACGGCAGATTGGACCCGGGCAGCCGAGCATGCTGCACTGCTTTCTCAGATCAATCAGTGAATCTGGTGCCAGCGATGAGGAATGCGACGGTACTCATCTGACAGAATCCGGTGAGCCGTACGGATGGATATAATAGCGTGTCCAAGCTGGAGATTGCAATCGACACTCAGCGCTTTGGAACACATCCTGAATAGCAAGGAGTCGCGCCAAGCTACGACCCGTTCTCCATTTTCCGTGTCCTTTGATCCGGATAATTCTCTGATAGCTTCTTTTTTTCTGTAAACCCGTAGCACTGGACACATCGGTTCTTTATTTCTAATGTATAGAGATCATAAAGAACTCAGCAGATCGGACAGTACAGCCAAAAATCACAGATAACCTTCCCATTTTAGGGACAACAAGAGCACAACACCAAAATTCTACAATATTATTGCTTTGGAAAAGGGTCAGATGCTGCTCATGTGGGTACATCGTTAATGTAATGTAATGTAATATAATAGATATATTTGATGATATTCATGTACATCAAATCAAAACGGGCAAAACTGCAACCAAGACGATTTCTGAGTACATACGGAATAACAATATACACTAATATTATATAACCATCTTTACTGGTATCAGAATACAATGTTATGTCATAATTAGGCGGGGCACACCCTGAACAGCAAGCCAGACCATTGCAGGGTCAACACCCATCAACAACCATTTACACTGACACGTAGGGTCAATCTGGAACAGAGAATTAGCCTAATATGCATGTCTGTGGGCTGTAGGAAGAAAACAGGAGTACCCGAAGGAAACCCCTGCAAAAGACAGGAGGAACATGTGAACTCTGCACGGATGCACCTGAGCCTGGGACTCGAACCCAGGACCTTCTTGCTGTGAGGTTGACATGCTTACCTCTACACCACTATGCTGCGCTTATAAGAATTAAAGTCAAATTAAGTAAAAATATTACTGATGATTGGCGGTTGCAAATTGCCTCTAGGTGTGAGTGTGGATGTATGTATGTGTGTTGGCCCTGCTATGGCCTGGCGAGCTGTTCAGGGTGTACCCCGCCCTCGTATAGAGTCGGCTAAGATAGGCGCCAGCCTCCCCGCGACCCTAAGTAACATGAATGAATGAATAAAATGAACTACATATTTAATACACTGAAATGAATAAGTGAACGAAAGGGTGCTAAAGAGTGCTAACACCGCATCAACAGGTCTGAGCTCTCTGTATTCATCCGGATTATAATTCTAGTTAAAGAGCAGCTCAGTTACACTGCAGCCACATGGAGCTTTATTAAGCAGGAAGTAAAGCGAATGGCCCAAGGAATAAATCAGGGCCCTAAACGGAGGCGCTTTTATAAATCAGTGTCAGGTTAATACGCCCCCAAAGGACCCGGCGGCATCCTGGGCGCAAATAAACTTTACACAAACGCTGCGTTGTTTATCTCTCGATCGTTTGCGCCACTTTTATCCTGGTGTGACAGATAGTCCGATTTTCTATCTTGGATTTTTATCAAAGAGGTAAAAAAATACAACAACAAAAGAATATTCTCTCTTTTCAGGCTTTTATCAGAGTTTTTCTTCAGTTAAGAGTCGTTCTGCGCCGACGCTAAAGAGGATTCGGAGATCTTCACAAGGAAGGATGCTGGCAGTTTGAATTAGTGCAGCCCTCAGGCTGCTGCGTCTGACAGTGATCTCCGGGATGAAAAGTGGGAGGGGAAAAAAAAAAAAAAAACCCCCCCCCCCCCCCCCAAAGGGCCTTAAATTGAAGGAGGGGATAAAGAGATGCACATCGACTGAATCGGAGTAGAAACAGAGACAGTTAGAGCAGCATTGCGGCGGCGCTTTATAATAACCCGCAGTGACAATGCCCAATAGATATCTATCTAAAGGCTGACTTGTCAGAAACGGATTCATCCAGGCAGCACGGCTGAGAAAGAGGGAGGGAAAGACAGGAAGAGAAAAAGACAGATACTGAGACAGAAGTTGGGTTTATTTTTTGCTGATGTCATGATTAGAGCAGGGACCATTGGTTTCAATTTTCGGAGGTAAAAAGGATACAAAAGCCGGCTGCTGATCTCATGGCTCCCCCCCC
>JAQMYF010000005.1:13098337-13116752 GCA_030014195.1 Neosilurus mollespiculum | reverse complement strand
CCCCCCCCCCGCCCCTCCTCCTTACAGCTTGCAAACTGTACAGAAAGTAAAGCGGTGAAGATGGAGCACATATGGTTGTTTAATTTTACCCTAAGAACCAGAAAAGAGGTGGACAGGACGGATGTTCAAGTGTTGAGATGTTAACACAGTTCAGAGTTCAGTCAAGGGCCGGGAGTCATGAGAAAAAAAAAAACAAAACATAAAATAATGGCTAAATAATCTATCCATCCATCCATCTCATCACCAACCAATCCATCCATTGACCCACTGCTTCATCCACCCATTCCTCCATTCATTTACTCATCCATCCAACATCCCACCATCCAACACCCCACCCAAATCAACCACACATCCATCCAACAACTCATCTATGCAGATTCCCATACATTCATCCACCATCCATCAACCCACCCATCCATGCATCCATCCAAACACCCAACCACCCTTCCATCAACCCACCCATCCCTGCATCTATCTAAACACACAACCACCCTTTCATTCACCCATCCATACATTCATCCAAACATCCACCCATCCATCCATCAACCCACCCATCCATACATTCATCCAAACATCCACCCATCCATCCATCAACCCACCCATCCATACATTCATCCAAACACCCAACCACCCTTTCATCCACCCATCCATACATTCATCCACCATCCATCCATCCATCAACCCACCCATCCATGCATCCATCCAAACACCCAACCACTCCTCCGTCCACCCATCCATTCATGCATTTATCCAAACACCCAACCATCCATCCATCAACCCACCCATCCCTGCATCCATCCAAACATCCAACCACTCTTCCATGCATCCATCTATCCAAACACCCAACCACCCATCCATCAACCCACCCATCCCTGCATCTATCCAAACACCCAACCACCCTTTCATCCACCCATCCATACATTCATCCAAACATTCAATCCTCGCCAAATTTTTGTTAATTTGTTCACCCAGTACCCTTATAGGGCCTACTTGCTACATTATCCCTGTTGAATGGTGAAGATGCCTTGCACTCTCTCAGTGCACATCAATTATTATTATTATTTCACCAAAGCCACTCAGGCCCAAACAAATTCAGCAGTAAAATCTAAACTAGTCCAATTTCCACTCCTCTTTCCTAACCATGTGTTTTTAGACATCCTGTAAGATTTTCCTCCAGCCCAATAACCTCAGCATGATGGATGAGTGTGTGGTTTTACGGCCTTCGAAAATGAAACCTGACCTTTAAAATAAGTAGAATAATGAAGCCAGGGTTAGTGCATCCAACATGAAAAATAGAGCAGACCTGCCCATACATCCAAACACCAGAGATACTGTCACTAAAAATGGGTTTCTGATGGTATGACCAAGCTGCTTTATTGAGAGCGAGTTGAAATCAAGGGTTATACTGTGTGGAATTAATAAACAATACACGATACACATGCTAATATGTTCATTACAATGGACGTAAAGTGTGCAGGGATGCCGATTAACAGCTGTGCGTCTGAGACATCACTGATTATAGGGCATGTGACCTTCATACTAGCAAAAGTCAATACCAAGCCTTATTATACGTATAAGGAGGTCGAAACAGTCAATAAATCATTTGGTTGAAGAAACTCTGCATGGACTGTAAAAAAAAATATATATATATATATATAAAAAAATACGATAAACGTACTCGACACCAACTAGAAAGGGAGTCAAACGGCATTCTGCTCCGTGCAGCACCTTTGTTTGAACACGCTGTACACTTTCCGTTTTTATTTGCCGAGCAGTATGTCTACTGTCAAATAATTTTGGTTTTAATTCATCAAAGGTGCACGTAAATCCACAACTCCCCCCACGGCTGCTGCCTGAACACTGATTAAATCCATTTATAAAGCTCAGCTCAACACCATATGGGTAATGCCAAACTGGTTTGTGGAGATGATTTGTTGAGATTCAATTTCCTCACTGTTAAGCAATAAAACGAACCCATGCGTATTTTATCAATTCGCCCGCGGGATGCTTCGTTTGCCTGCCGGGGATGACGAAATACAAGGGTTTGCTCTCAGTCTTCTCTCCCTCTGTCTCTCTCTCGCTCTCTCTCCTCCCCCAAGTCAAAAAAAAAATAAAAAAATCAGAAGAAACCAGGTCACAAGCTTTATATAAGTTTTCTTCCTTCTTTGAACCATCCACGGTTAAAACTGATCAATACTGGTCCATAAGAACATCATTTCCTAGGATCTCTTGAAGGGAGGGATGTTAAAAGTTCCCTATTAATCACAGTGACTGATAAACCCGACCCTGCCCGATCTTCCTTCAGGCTGGTTTCATCTAAAACTAAAATTGAACGCCTCTTTTCGCTGATCTTCTCATGCCAAGAACTAGATGATTGGTCAGGTGGACCAAAGGGTTGGACCTAAAGTCTCTAGGAACAGGGTTGGTGACCACAGCACTTGCCAACCCTGTTCTTGGAGACTTCCTAAAGTGGGCGGGTACAGAGTTTAACTGAGCTGAACTTTCACATGACGCGATTGGACCGATAACCATTAGAGTTCAAAGAAACCATTTATTGACCGATGCCGTCAAACACCGTTCTCCAAAACATCTTCGTTTAATGATTAAGTTTGATGATCCCACCTACATCCTTATAAATTTATTATGATAATATAAGCTAAAATAATATTGGCTAATAATTACAAGCTATTTATTAGTCAACTAGCTAGATACTGGTTGCAGATCTACACTTGATGTAGGGAACTAGCTGTTCACTGCTCAAGCTTAAACTCGGAAACATTTGGAAGTGGGAAACATGCGAGAGGGTTACCTAGGCACCCAGAGCTAGCCATGAGTGCTTTGCTAAGCGATTTACTAATGACGAAAGGTGATTTGAATGTTGTTCATCACTTCCTGTGTGGACACCACTTAACACAATACCAAAAGAGAGTATCACTAAATGAAATGCGTATATTTATATACATTAAACATTTCTTGATTCATGATGAACAAGATTCTCCGTACTATACTTGATGCGTGATAATAATGAGGACTATAATAACATATTTATTAGTAAACTAGCTAGATACTGCTTTCTGATCTACACTTCCTGATGGGAACTAGCGTTCACTACTTAGTTTTACTCGAAAACATTTGGAAGTAGGAAACATGTATGTACGTTACCTAGGCAACAAGAGCTAACCACAAGTGCTTTGCAATCCGATTAGCTTGTGTCGCAAAGTGTTGTTTTCACTTTCTGCATTTCTATTTCTAAGCCAAGTAAACCAAAGACAGAACACAAGCAGACCACCTGACGTGGTTTTCTGGGCCGCTTTAAATCAGACTAGGCTGGTAGAGTGATGGATGTTTCTGGTCAGTCAGTACACACTGGGTTAATCATTTCCCTGGACCCTACAGGATTGCTTGCTCTCACCTCTGAAGCTCCGCTTTGGCGAACTTTTCCTTACAATCACAGATCTGTCATGGATGATACTGAATGGGAAGCTCAGCACCATGTTGTAGCACGCACTCTCATCACACGTTGGTGTATTGCTCATACATATAAGAACCCACTCACTGACAGACAGATCCACAAGAGCATTCTTGATTGCTATTTTGTTAAGAGTTTCAAATCCATAATCATGCCGCGTCTCTTTCAAAGAGGAAAGCAGAACTGCTGCGCTTTCCCGTTAGCGAATGATGGTTCGGTGGTTCGTTCCTACATTTGATTGTGCTCTGATTGAACCAGCAGCCTTTGACAATGAAGGATGAGGAAGCAAGAAAACAAGCAGAAGCATTTTAGCTACAACTGGAAGTGAAATAAACCCCACTCTTCTCAATTGCAACCGTATTTTATCCAAGATAGCTTATCTAGCTAACAGCTAATGCACTTTATTTCATGAAGCTGCATTTGGATTTCAGGGTTATTGTATAAACTAGTCAAACATTCATTCATTCATTCTCTGAACCACTTAATCCTACTGGGGTCACTGGGAGGTTGGAGGCTATCTTAGCCCACACTGAGCGAAGGCAGGGTAGACCCTCAACAACTCACCATACCATCACAGGGCTCTGTTTCATCTCTTATTCCCGAAATGTTCCTCAGAAGTTCAGTGTCGTCTTGATGGAAGCCTGGAGATCTCTTTAAAGCTCACTCACTCGTTTACCAAACCAAATAATCCTATTAGGGTCACAGGGAGGTTAGAGCCTATCTCTGCCGACTGGTACCCTAGGTGAAGGCGGGGTACACCCTGGACAGCTCGTCAGACTATCACAGGGCCAACAAACACAACCATTCACACTCACAGTCACACGTAGGGGCAATATGGAACAGCCAATCAGCCTACTGTGCATGTATTTGGACTGTTGGAGAAAACCGGAGGACCTTGAGGAAACCCATGCAAGTACGGGGGAGAACATGCAAACTACACACAGGAACGCCCTCACCGAACCCGGGACTCGAACCCAGGACCCTCTTGCTGTGAGGCAGGCATGCTAACCGCTACACCAGCGTGCTAACAACTTTTAATAATTACAGTATTTCAAAATGATTAAAATAATTATTAGTGTTCATGACACGCCCATTCCCAAACCCAGTGATAGCCCATACAAGTAGGCGGGGTTCAAGACGTGCTTAATCAATTGCTCACTTTATACATGCTTTTTGTTTGTTTCTATTATTCAATAATAAATGTATTATTAAGGTATTAGCATGGTAGCATACTCAGCTATGTTAGCCACATATCTGTTCACAGTGAACATTTGTAGGCTGAGTTTTATGGGTCGCCGATTGTGGGTTCGTTTCCTCCTAATTATTCATACAGCTGAAATAAACAAACAAATAAATAAATAAACAAACAATCACACAGTGGATTGGCAGATTACCAACCAGCTTGACACACAAAGGACCCAAGCATCAAAATCTTCCTATTTTTTCTCTTCTGCAGAATAAAAATCCTCCCCAGTGACGGGCTTCGTAGGAGGGATTTTGGTCCATTAATATGAATAGAAGCAGAATTTTTTTCTTGATATTATATTTGGAATAAAAGGGCAGCGATGCCACAGGGATCAGTGGGGAGGACTTGGGAGGGTTTTTTTTTTTTTTTCCCCTCTCTCTCTCTTGCTTTCAAGATCTTTTTAAGCCGACACACACTGAACAGTTCCAGAGACCCTGGAGATTAATCAAAAGTTCAGAAATAAACAGGAAAAAAATGGTGTTTGTTACATTAAATGAAGCAGAGATGAAGGAGGTACGAGTTAAATTTGGGAGGTTGAAGAGGAATATGGAGCTTGCGAGCTGTATGGAATGTTATACATTTGAATAATACACACATCACATTATATTCTCCCCCTGCAGTGGATTTAATAATGAAAACATTTGTGATTTTGGTATTAAAATCTTGGGAAATGTGAGATGGAAATTCTTCTGTTCATTCATTTTCTAAGCAGCTTAATCCTAATTAGGGTCATGGGGAGGCTGGCGCCCATCTCAGCCGACTCTGGGTGAGGGCGGGGTACACCCTGGACAGCTCGCCAGACCACTGCCGGGCCAACACACATACAACCATTCACACTTACACTCACACCCAGGGGCAACTTGTAATCAGCCCACTGTGCATGTTTTTGGACTGTGGGAGGAAACCAAAGTACCCCGAGGAAACCCACGGAAACACTAGGAGAACGTGTAAACTCCACACAGAAACGCCTGAACCCGGGACTTTCTTGCTGTGAGGTGCTAACCACTGCGCCATCACGCCACTCCATGGAAATTCAGATCTTAAATAATATAGATTTTATGTAAAGTACTCCAACCATGACGCATCCAAAGGGAAAATTCCACACGTTCCGTGAGGTCAAACTAAACCAATCACAGTCACCGGTCAGCCCTACAAACACCTGATGCCTTTGTCGGCGCGGTGGTGTAGTGGCTAGCATGTGTGCCTCACAGCAAGAAGGTCCTGGGTGCGAGTCACAGGCCTAGCAAGGGCGTTTATGTGTGGAGTTCGCTTGTGTGGGTTTCCTCAGGGTACTCCTGTTTTCTCCCACAGTCTGAGACACGCACATTAGGCTAATTGGCTATTCCAAATTGTCCCTAGGTGTGAGTGTAAGTGTGCATGGTCACGTGTGTGTGTGTGTGTGTTGACCTACAAAGGACTGGTAAACTGTCCTGGATGTACCCTGCCTTTGCACAGAGTCGGCTGAGATAGGCTCGAGCCTTCCGACGACCCTGGTAGGATAAAAGCAGTTTGGCTTAAAGCTGTAAGTTCCAGTGGTATTTTGAAAAGATCACTCTGACCCATAATAAGTTCAAAACAAAAAAACGACAAGAACTGGGAAAATATTTAATCAAATAAACCTTATTTAGCTGCTTCTGTGCTCCACAAAAAATTAAGTTTAAATACAGATTAATTCTGTCAGCATGTCATTCTGTGAAAACATGGAGAGTCAGTCAAGAAAGCAAACCCAGACATCGTAACGCCTCAGTGGTGGCAGGATCGCCGTTTCTCCACAATCTCTGACACTTTGACAGCCATTAAAAAAAATAATTACCCAGCAGCCGTGACCTGCGTTCACCTTTACACTTCTTTTCATTCACCCATAAACGATGGTCCATATTCCTCTGTATTAGCACCAGCTTGAACAGACTCATGACCCAAACACACTTCTGAGAGTCGTATCAGGGGGACGTGAGCCGACCTTACAGTGTGAGACAGTGTGTAGCTTAGCATCAGCAAAACGAGTTACATAAAAATAATTATTTTATTGGTAATATTTTAAAAAATTACTGTACACTCAAGTCCACCTCACAGCAAGAAGGTACTTGGTTCAAGTCCCAGTATCGCGGGTGTTTCTGTGTGGAGTTTGCATGTTCTCCCGGTGTTTACGTGGGTTTCCTCCCGGTACTCTGGTTTCCTCGCACAGCCCAAAGACGTGCACATTGGGCTAACTGGGTGTTCCAGATTGCCCCTACATGCAAGTGTGACTGGTGGTGTGAGAGTTCAACTTCAGCTAAACTTTCACGCGAGTGATTTGAGCAATAACCAATCAGAGATAAAAGATACCGCTGATTGACAGATGTCGACATCAAGTTCGCCAAACATCAAACATCAAGTTCGCCAAAACCCTACCGCTTCCAAAGGACGTGTAAAATTAGCAATTTTACGTGCACTTCAGCAACAAAGCGATTCATGTGTCACTTCCTGTGTAAATGCGGGAAGGTTTGAAGGCATCTCACAGTCACTGGGGCCACCATGACTTGTTAATGACTCAGAAAAGAGGTGGAGGCTCGTCAGGAACAAGTCATGGTGCCTCAGAGTCTTGGCGACACTATTGTAAGGTTCTTGAACCAGAGGAGTCGAAGATCAGAAAAAAATACAGGGCAAAGATAAAGCGCTAACACGGCCTGTGTCCTTTCCATTTCAGGACACGTGCTTGTTCAGAATAAATAACGGACACGCCCCCTTCCAGGTGCACCTGCATTCCTGTACCAGCGTCAAAGAAATGTCAATACAACCCCAGATGCTTTCTCTAGACAATATTTAGTAACAGATGCATTTTTAAAAAAAAATCTATTAAAATAGAAATATAGTTCTCCTTTTATACATCTTTAAATAATAATAAGAATAATAATAATAATAATAATAAAAACATACTAGCGTCATGAGTAACAGCAGAGCTCCTGTGCGGAGCACCACTGATAAGAAAAATCGTCTAACCATCGAACTGCTTTTGGAACGTCAAGAAAAACCTATAGCGTACGTCCATCTGCACCTCCATCCTTCCGATGTACGCGTTCACATGGGAACCCTGAATTTTATATCTCGAAAAAGGAAAAATGTAAGAAAATTCTTCTGGGAGAGAGTAATATCGAGAACAAGAGGAATATAATAGTCGGGAAGGACAGCTGTGGCTCAGTGGTTAAGGCTCTGGGTTACTGATCAGAAGGTTGGCGGTTCAAGCCCCAGTACCGCCAAGCATCCACTGTTGGGCCCTCGAGTGAGGCCCTTAACCCTGAAGTGCTCAGTTGTACAAACGAGATATAAATGTAAGCTTGGATAACCATAAATGTAAATTTAAATGGGTCACGTGATGCGACATCAATAATGATGTGAAATAAATAAAGGACTAATGAGATTCTTGTGTTATTGAAATGTTCTCTAAAGCTGCGGTTTCTAGATGGTGTACTTTACATGCCGAGAGTGAGATTATGTGTTTGGTTCCCTCATTTGTATTCCATTCTATAAACAAGTTATTAAAATGAATTCATCTTGATATACGTAGGATACGTGTACGGAGTCTGAGAGTTGTCGAGTAAGGGAACTCATATGGGAACTCCGCTTTTAGGCACTGCCTCAATATTTATATTATAAATGAAAGCCTCACTCATGCATTTGACAGGCTGTTTAATCCTTATCCTATCTGATCACTGGGCGAAGGAAGGATACACCCTGAATAGCACGCCAGACCATCGCAGGACAACACAACCATCTACACGCACGGCTAGGGGCAATAAGGAACAGCCAATTAGCCTAATGTGCAAGTTTTTGGATTGGGGGAGAAAACCGGAGTACCCTGTGGAAACTCAAAAAGTACAGGGAGAACATGCAAACTCCACACAGAAACAGCCGAGCCCGGGAATCGAACCCAAGACCTTCTTGCTGTGTGGTAATATAATATATGTAGCAAAATATACAAAATAGATATAAATTTGAATTTGTAATCATATGGAGAGCCAGAGGGATGCAGGCGGTCCATGAGAACATGTGGTGCTTGTTACTGTTTTCTGTCGAGGATGAAAAAATAAATACATTAATTAATTCTGCAGAGAAATCCTCTTCAATTAGCGCGACATTTTGTAAAAAGGTCATCCGAATTAATGGAACATTGTAAGATGCGATGTAATGAATTGTTCGTGCTGGGCATTTTCCCCCCTTCGAGCCCGGAACCCCTATAATCTAATAATCATTTTGAAATACTATAATTATAAGTGGAAATTACGGTGGTGTGGTGGTTAGAAGGTCCTGGGTTCGAGTCCTGGACTCAGCGAGGGCATTTCTGTGTGGAGTTTGCATATTCCCCCTGTGCTTGCATGGGTTTCCTCCAGGGTACTCTGGTTTCCTCCTGCATATTTATAAGGCTTGTTGGACAAACCGGAAAGTGCACATGAGCGCCCTCTGGCTCCCTGGTATCATTTTTATAGCATAATTTGCAGTCATGAATAATATTATTATCGAGGAAATGTCCAAAAATATCGCGGTATAATTTTTAGGTGATATCGTCCAACCCTCAGATGGACATTTCTAATGAAATACTTTGCTGGGTTCAGGACTGGACATCTGTCAATAACTACAATAACTCTTCCTCTAGACTGTCCATCCATCCATCCCTCCATGCATTTTCCAAACTTTGGGCCTTTATTCATTTATAAGGGTCATGGGGAGGCTGGAGCTTCTCAGACCACCAATGGGCAAAGGCAGGGTACACCCTGAACAGCTTGCCAAACAATTGCAGGGCCAACACACACACACACAACCATTCACTCTCACACCTAGGGTCAATCCAGAATGTCTGATTAGCCTAATGTGCACGTCTTGGGACTGTAGAAGGAAACCGAAGTACCCAGAGGAAACCCACGCAAGCACAAGGTGACCATGCAGACTCCAGACAAATACCCTCAACAACCCTTCACTTGTACCCAGGGCTTTCTTTCTGTAAGGCGGACTTGCTAATCGCTATTTCACCATTTAAACACCCTACGCTTTCAACAACAGCATCCCAAACGTTCGGCAGAGCAGAATATTCCACAGGTGCCGAGGTCGCCTTCTGTCCTTTCCAGTGTGTGCGTAGAAAAGATCCGGTGAGGCCGATAGAACGAGCCACCAAATGAAACCTTCCATCTCATCCCTTTTATCTTAACTCTGCCTTCCTCAATGTTCTTCCATTCCAGGGGTAATAAATCATGCCTGAGCTTACAGATTGAGGCCTCGCCTTGCAGTTCAGTTAAACACACCATTTTTCCCAGAGACTCCTAAAGGCTAGTGCTAGCGCTACCGTCTTTCCTTTTCTCACCATCTCTTCCTCTCTTCTTCTCCCTCTCCTTCAGTAACATTTGTACATACATCGAGGTGTTGCGTGCCGAGCGCTAAATGCTAAAAAGGTCGAGGTTTGGTTCAGCTGTTCTGCATTTCTCTGTTCATTTTGAAAGTACAGTCTCTCATGGACGGTGACGGCGAGATCTGAAGCTGTACGGTTCGATCTGAAAGGAGAGGTTCGGTAAAGAGATTCTCTTTAAACGAGTCTAAGAGGATTTTGCTAAGCAGGTCAAAGGCTCTAAACCAAGAGCAGCAGATTTTGTAGTAAATGTGGTGCTTCAGAGTGAAGATTGGTTTCAGATCATCAGGCTTTCTTCAGAAAAATCTCGCAGGATGTACAGTGCCTTGTATCAACATAAACATTACCACGTTTCCTAGATTTCCAGCTTCTCTAAATCCCAGACTCATCATCTTCCTCTTGGTCCGGGTTCGAGTCACAAGGGCCACACCCTAAGCAGTGAGGTCCAGACGTCCTTCTCCCCAGCCACTTCCTCCAGCTCTTCCAGGGGGACATAGTGAGACATAGTGTCTCCAGCGTGTCCTGGGGATCTTCCCGATTGGACATGCCCAAAACAGCATACCAGGGAGGCATCCAGGAGGCATTCTAAATAGATGCCCAAGCCACCTCAATCCCAGACTCTGGAATCATTTTATTATTCCAGTAATTGTGCAGGGCAGGGCGGTGGAGTAGAGGTTAGGACGCCAACTACACAGCAGGAAGGTCCTGGATTCCGGTCCTGGATTCGGCGAGGGTGTTTCTGTGTGGAGTTTGCATGTTACCCCCATACTTGCGAAGGTTTTCTCCCAGTACTCCAGTTTCCGCTCGTAGTCCAAAGACATCCATATCAGGCTAATTGGCTGTTCCAAATTGCGAGTGTGAGTGTTGGTCCTGCAAATGGATCAACGTACTGTTCAGGGTGGTTTAGTCCCCACCTTCACCCAGAGTTGGCTGAGGTAGGCTCCAGCCTCCCCGCAGGCCTGTATTTCCAAGTTGGTTCTCCCAACCTTCTGAATGTCTTTACTGGAATCTTTGCTTATCCCTAACGTACCCAAATCTTTCAACATCCATACCATCAGATACATTTATTCATTATCCGTACCGCTTATCCTATTTAGGGTTGCGGGAAAGCTGGAGCCTATCTCAGCCGTATCTGGGTAGAGGCAATGTTACAACCTGAACAGGTCGCCAGTCCATCAGAGGACCAACATATGCATTCATACCCAGGTGCAATTGGAAACAGGCACCTACCCTAATGTGCATGTCATCAGATTGTGGAAGGAAACCAGAGTACCTGGAGGAAAAGTCCTAGAATGTTCACTGATCACATGGCTTCCATTTACCCACTAAAGGAGTTTCATTCCTCTCCTAAAAATCCTGCCATTTTAAAAAGGTCAGCCATACAGTCAACATCGCTGATGCCCAGAGCAGCAAAACACCCACACCGCACACAACAGGACCGACCCGCCTCTGTGCTTGACCAAAAGCGACGGTTTTGTATTAGTAATAAATTCCTCACACTCAGACAGTTTTCATTAAGTTTCATCACTCGGTCCTCCAGAGCTCTACAGGCCTGTCCAAATTCCTTTTTGCAAATTCACGTCGACTTTTTCTGTGCTTCTTCATCAAGAAGGGACTGGAGCAAGCTGTCCGGGAATGAGATCGTTGCTTGTGTGTTCTTCTATGAGCGTTCCCTGATACCTTTGTTCTCGTCTTCATCAGGTCAAACTGTTCTGTCCTGAGGTCAGATTCCTTTCGATGAAATGTTTCCTCTTTCCCTGCTTACCCAGGTAGGTTTGCACCTTTACAAGTAAATAACAGCTATTTCACGACATTTGATCCGATATGAACTCAAAGCCGACAGGACGACAGCTGAGTGGGCTATTAGTCATATCCAATCAGAGGGAGTGGAATAAGTGGTGAACGGTATCTACTGTACAGAAGGATCGTTTAGCACGGAGCTAGCAATTCCTGTTGCTGCATAACGGCTACTGTAGTATATATAGTCATTTTTGGATACTTTGTCTCCAAATCTTGTTGATTTCAGTGGAATGAGTTTAGACTGAAAGAATTAGCGATTAGCTTAGCATAAGACGATTTACTTTCCCCCCTCCCCCTTGTAGAGCTGTAATGGTATATGGAGTGATATCCTAGAAGTATATTAACCAATCAGGATGCATATATGCAGTGAATACAGATACAGATCTCCCTCCCTCTCACTCCCTCTGTGAACTTTAAGCACCTGGGAGTATCTTCCTTATGTGTTTATGTTGTGTAATAAAAAAAATAATAATAATAATATTAATTCACTTCACTTCTCTGAGGACTTTTTGTTTGTTTGTTTCATTTTGGCCTTGTTCACTGCTGAGCTTGAACACATGCATGCTGGGATTTCTACTGTATATGGATCGCAGTTAAAGCAAATTGAGTATCATTAGAGAGTTCCCAATGGCCTAATTGTGTTTTATCACAATGCTGTAGCCTGTAAACCTAACAAGTGATAGAAAAACATGCAATCTCACTATCAGCATCGGTACATTTATTCAGTTTATACAGAGGCTCATTAGGTTTATATATCATACATTTTACATTTATATCATACAAACTTTATATTTGTATTGGGGCTGGACAATATATCGACATACCATCATATCACAATATGCAAATTAATATCAAGAATAATATTTGTGTTCGTTTACACAATATACTTAATTTCATGCATGATTGATACACGAGTTATATTACTCGACAGGGGGACGGGTGCAGCCTCTGCTGAGCAGCGGAGCCTGTACTGGTCCGTCGTGGTGAAGAGGGAGCTGGAGACGTAAAGGCGATCTACGTTCGATCTACGTTCCTACACTCACCTACAGTCATGAGCTTTGGGCAGCGAGAGGTAAAAACAAGATCGCGGCTACAAGTATGAAATGAGCTTCCTTAGCAGGGTGGCGGGGCTCTCCCTCAGAGGTAGGGTGAGATGCTCGGAGTAGAATCGCTGCTCCTCTGTGTGGAGAGGAGCCAGTTGATGTGGCTCGGGTAACTGATTAGAATGCCTCCGGAACGCCTCCCTGGTGCGGTGTTTCGGGCATGTACAACCGGAAAGAGACCTCGACCCAGAACACGCTGGAGGGACTATGTGTCTCAGATGATCTGGAAACGCCTCGGTGTCCCCCCCGGAAGAGCTTGAGGATGTGGCTGGGGAGAGGGACGTCTGGACCTCCCTGCTTAGGCTGCTGCACCCGCGACCCGACCCCGGATCAAGTG
Source organism: Neosilurus mollespiculum (assembly GCA_030014195.1). NCBI lineage: Eukaryota > Metazoa > Chordata > Actinopteri > Siluriformes > Plotosidae > Neosilurus > Neosilurus mollespiculum. The sequence goes on along the minus strand of JAQMYF010000005.1, from coordinate 13,103,423 downwards.
GAAGATTATGATGAATTTATTCGCAGAAACGCTTAATCCTGCTAGGGTCACGATTGGGCTGAACAGCTCACCAGTCCATCACAGGGCCAGCACATGCTCACACCTAGGGGCAATCTGGAATAGCCAATTAGCCTAATGTGCATGTCTGTGGGAGGAAACCAGAGTACCCAGAGCAAACTCCACACAGAAATACCCCCGCTGAGCTTGGTGGGGGGGAATTTTGCTGAACATGAAAAAACCCAAAGAAAAATAAATTCACTCGAACCAGACTCACTCATCGACCTTCGCAAACAAGAGCGGGGTAATCCTGACTGGCGTGTCAGCCCAGGTGACCCATTTCCACCTGTCAGCTACTGAAACCTCTAATCCTTGTGGCAGATAACATTTTTCCACAGATAGGAGACATATTTCATCACTCCGGGCCCTCGTGCCCATTTGCCTCCGAGGCAGAGGCTTTGCGCAGCCAGGTTTCATGATGCGCGGGGACCCTCAGGCTGTAGGAAAGTCTGGGTAAATTAGCCACCAGCATTAACGTACACGCTGACATCCATCTCTGGAACCCAGGAGAGAATAGAAGAGCCAACGCTTGGCCAAATGGGAGGACAGAAAGCGGTGACTCAAATCCAGGCAGCTGTCGTTAATGAGAGAAAGCAAGTGATTTGTGGGCTGCCATGCCAGCCTCTTCTCTCTGTTCGGCCAGCACTTTACACGCAGCCGGAGAGGCATTTAACACAAGAGCCTTGTTCTCCTGCGGCCAGCGTCTTTTTTTCCCCTATTAAACTAACTTTAAGCAAATTACTTGTCACTTGCACTCCAGTTAGCACCTCATGCTAACACGGAGAGAACACCACAAGTCAAAACTTTGGACTCGAGCAGATATTTTTTGATGCCGTACCTTTCCACGGGTGATATCTGCATATCGGTGATTATGTGAGGCGGCACATTTGCCTCACAGCAAAAAGGTCCTGGGTTCGAGTCCCAGGCTCGGCAAGGGCGTTTAGTGGAGTTTGCATGTTCTCCCAGTGCTTGCTTGCGTTTCCTCCCACATTCCAAAGACATGCACATTAGGCTAACTGGCTGTTCCAAATTGCCCCTACGTGTGATTGTGGGTGTGGATGGTTGTATGTGTTGGTCCTGTGATGGATTGGCAACCTGTTCAGGATGTACCACAGGGTCGACTGAGGTAGGCTTACCCTAATACGAGTAAGCAGTTCGGAAAATGAATAAATGTATGATCATGTGGGTACTACGAGAAGAAAAACGCTGTTTGATAATCAATCGAGATGCAGGAACAACATTGATAACGATGCAACCTTTTAATTATTTCATTATAATCAAAACTATTCTGCAGAAAAACAGCCTGAAGACCCGTTGATGTTGTGATGTCGCCCTTGAACTGTTAAATCGTGCACCGACGTCACAATCACAAGGGATTTAATTATGGAGATCACCACAGCCTACAGCGCTCTAAATGTCCCTGAACCCGGCGAAACCGCTCTTCCCATGCATGAGTTCTGAACCGAGTATCTTCAAGGCTTCCAGTCTTCATCGGAGCTCAGTGACGTACAGTAAATGACTCTGATATATCTTTAGTGCTGATCTTTAAGGCTTTGATTTTTGTTTATTCTCACTTTTTTTAATTTAAGATTTGATTCTTGGTTCCCTTTTCTTGATTAGTTTCAGTCCCATTAGGTTCTTCCAGGCAAGTGGATCTTTTCATAGTTCTTAGAACCATCTATGGAAGCACCCCTTTTTGGCATTCACACTACAAGAACTTAAAACAATTGTATTTCTTATAATGCCCTTTTTAGGGTGGCGCAGTGGCGTAGTGGTTAGCACGACCACTTCACACAGCAAGAAGGTCCTGGGTCGGAGTCCTGGGCTCAGCTTTAAGGGCTTTATGTGTGGAGTTTGCATGTTCTTCCCACAGTCCAAGTTAGTCCAAGTCTCTAATTCTTAAACTCCCAGTGTCCAAGGATCAGGGCTATTCTTTAAGACAGACGGTTGGCTGATGTCTCTCTTTATCCATCTGATTGCTTGCTAGTCCCAGTATTTATACGTTATTAAGATAGGACGTCTTGAAGTGAGAGTAGAAGGGTATGGGAGGTTGCCAGAGCTTACACGTTCCTTTTCTTTATCCTGGATGAAGACGGGAGTCTGACGTGTTCATTCAGTAAGGAAACTATTTTCTCTACGCAATGCACAGTGCCGTGTAATTCCATCCTAGAATGTAATGATGCTGAATAAAGCAGAATAAAATAAGTGGATGTGATAACTGATTCTGTTACAGCTGTAGCTTTATAAAGGGATTTTTTAGGGGTCGTATTTGGGGCATAGATTTCTCCCTCATGGACTGGGACTGGGAATAGCTGTTGGACGCCCAGATTCAAGTAAATTCCATCACAGGTTCTGTGTGGATTCTACACTTCTTTTCTGATAGATGGTCTTTATACTCGATTTTTTTTTAAGATATTGCTTCTTTTGTTGTTGTTGCTAACTCAGATTACTGTATGATATTATGATAAATTATAACAAATTACCTCGTTCCCAATCCTGTCATTTTAAAGGGCATTTGATAGCGAAAATGCACCACAGGCCACATGAGGACCCCTCAGAACACACAACCACAACACATACCTTCAATCTCAGAATAAACTGATGAGACTTCATTCATTCAATCGGTTTTTAAGCCGGTTGATCCTAATTAGGGTCACGGGGAGGCTGGCGCCCATCTCAGCTGACTCTGGGAGAGGGCGGGGTACACCCTGGACAGCTCACCAAGCCATCACAGGGCAACACACATACAACTATTCACACTCAAAATCACACCTAGGGGCACTTGGGAAAAACCTACTGTACATGTTTTTGGACTGATGAAGGAAAATGGAGAACACAGAGGAAACCCACACACACATCGGCAGAACATGCAAACTCCACACAGAAAAGCTCCAAGCCCGGGACTCAAAACTAAGACCTTCTTGCAATATATTGTCCATCAGCATAAATTAATTTGTGGCGTGCTCTGTCGGTGACATGAACAAGTTTCAGGCCTCTTGGATATTTGTTTAAACTCATTTATTTATCTATCATTTATTGATAAAAATTCAACAATGAACTACAGCACTAAGAACAAAGGACTGAAGGTCAGGGGTTCAAGTCCCAGTACAACCATGGTGCCACTGTGGGCTATTGAGCAAGGCCCTTAACCCTACATTTCTCAGTTGTATAAAAATGATGAATATGAGTCACTCTGGAGAAGGGTGTCTGCTGAGTGCTGTAAATGAGAACAATATTAATTTATTGTATTAATTATTATTTATTAAATTATTTTTTTCTAATTAATTATTATTATTATTAATTGCAGAAATAAATGAACAGCATGAACTAAATAGCCCTTATATATTTTAGGGGTGGGGGGGGTGTGATCACACTAGAGGTGCGATAGAAAAGCTTTCCGTGTGGAAGTCTCCAACTTGTTGCTTTTCCTTGCGAATAAAAAAAGAATCATTTGCGAGCAAAACGTCAACTTTGCGACCTTCCCACGACATGCCGTGGCCTAATGGTTTAAGAAGTGTTTTGGAACGGTAGGTTGTTGGTTCAATTCTCAAACCAGCAGGAAAAATGTGTGGCGGTGGGGGAGTGAGCTGCACCTTCCCCGTCTCCACATTCATGGCTGAAGTGCCCTTGAACAAGGCACCAAACCCCCAACTGCTCTCTGGGCGCCGCAATGTGTGGCAGCCTACTGCTCCGAGTGTGGGAGAGTGTGTGTGTGTGTGTGAAAGAGTGTGTGTGTGTGTGTGTGTGTGTGCTCACTGTTTACGTATGTGTGCTCACGTCATGCGGAAGTCAAAGTTTCCCTTGCGGAATTAATACAGTATTTAAAAACTATTAATAAACGTGCAGAGTGTTTAAGAGGAGTGTGAGACTACGGTGCGTCAGAGCCTCGTTTTGCGACATTCATGAAAATTTCAGACATTTTTGCGATGAGTTCACGAACCAGGTGACCAAAATGCGATGCCGCGAATGTCGCGAGACAAATTTGAGAACGGAAAGTGACAGCCGCGAACTGCCATTCGCACCAGTCGCTTTTCTATCGCACCGCTAGTGCGATCGTTCCCTCAGCATTCAAAAGGAATCTTAGTTGTAAATAAAGTGGAATTCGTCTGAAATAAAAAAGTGTGGGAAAAGGGATCATAAAAACTAATTTTAAAGAAAGAAAGAAAGAAAGAAAGACAGAATGAAAGAGAGAAAGAAAGAAAGAAAGAAAGAATGAAAGAGAGAAAGAAAGAAAGAAAGAAAGAGAAAGAGAGAAAAAGAGAAAGAAAGAAAGAAAAGAAAGAAAGAGAGAAAGAGAGAAAGACAGAATGAAAGAGAGAAAGAAAGAAAGAAAGAGAGAAAGAAAGACAGAATGAAAGAGAGAAAGAAAGAAAGAAAGAGAGAAAGACAGAATGAAAGAGAGAAAGAAAGAAAGAAAGAAAGAAAGAAAGAGAGAAAGAAAGAAAGACAGAATGAAAGAGAGAAAGAGAGAAAGAGAGAAAGAAAGAAAGAAAGAAATATTTGATCTGGTTCCTGTTGATCCTCCACAACTGGGGTGAGAGAATGGAACATATAATTGTGCATCATTTTTCAGAAAGCTGGTGTACAGCAAGTGTACAAGTTTCTATTAGAGAACAGGAGGAGGAGTGAGGAGCCCGACGGCATGTGAGCTTTAATGGACAGCAATTAGAGAGAGAGAGAGAGAAAACTTGCAGGGTCTGGAAGATCGGCATCACCCTGAGTAACACACACACACACACACACACACACACACACACACACACACACACACACACACACACACACAAATAATGCTTTCATTCATTTATTGTGGTCACACTCTCACACACAACACTTTCATTCATTCATTGTGATCACACTCACACACACACACACACACACACACACACACACACACACACACAAAACGCTTTCATTCATTCATTGTGATCACACACACACACACACACACTAATAACGATTTCATTCATTCATTGTGATCACACACACACACACACACACACACACATACAAAGCTTTCATTCATTCA
>JAQMYF010000005.1:13053315-13064210 GCA_030014195.1 Neosilurus mollespiculum | reverse complement strand
TTTGGACTGTGGGAGGAAACCGGAGTACCTGGAGGAAACCCACACAAGCACGGGGAGAACATGCAAACTCCACACAGCAACGCCCCGAGCCCAAGAATCAAACCCAGGCCTTCTTGCTGTGAGGCGGATGTGCTAACCACTGCGCCACCATGCCGCCGCCTCCCACCACCAGTAATTCCTCCAACAATCTCTTTTTTCTTCGCCCCTTCTTGACATCTCATTACAGAAAACGTCACCATATCAAATACTCGATGTTTATTTATTCCGCGTACGAGTCGCTGTGAATGAGATGTTTCTATAGAAACGATAATGTATTCAAATAGAAACCTGTGATTGGTGGCTGCGCGACTGTCACGGCTTCTGTTAGAGAAAATGAAAGATGGACCAACTTGCAGGAGGCCATTCAGTGCGCTTTCTGTTTATTTAGGTCATTTCATTTCAGCGCCAGTCATCTGTGCAGGAATGAGGTTGGCATCACTGCCACCGTCGTCTTAACACGGAAGCCACAAAGTACGTTAGGATTTAATCCTTCCATGCTCGCATTACAGTGTGTAATTAAATGTCACATGTTGCAGAGGATCATGTGCAGGCAAGTGTGTTGCATGTTTGTCCTCTTGCAGCAGCACTTCGTCTTTAGTTCTACATCACTGTCCACACACACACACACACACACACACACACACACACACACGCATAGGGGATCATGTCATCATCATAAGGTAAACCCTAGCAAAGGGGATCAGGACCCTGACAGGGAGCGAGGAAGTCTTGCATCACCCAGAAGGGGTTTATTTTATAATAATGACCAGCTTGGTTAAAAAAAAAAAAAATGGAGGCAGCCATGTTTTTTTTTCCTCCATCTTTCTAGCTCAAGTGCGTGGCACATGAGAACGCCATTCTGAGTACCGACTTCGCCCTTACAAAATAATCAGAGTGTGTAATGCATTGCGGGGCGTCACAGCAAGAAGGTCCTGGGTTCGAGTCCTGGGTTCAGAGAAGGGATTTCTGTGTGGCGTTTCCTGTGTTCTCCCTGTGCTTGCCTGGGTTTCCTCCAGGTATTCCGGTTTCCTCCTGCAGTCCAAACGCATGCACATTTGGCTAACTGGTTGCTCCAAATTGCCCCTACATCAAGTTCAAGTACAAGTTCAAGTTCAAGAAGCTTTATTGTCATTTCAACCATATATAGCTGACGCAGTACAAAGTGAAATGAAATAACGTTTACATGTGAATGAGTGTGAATGGCTGTGTGTGTGTGTGTGTGTGTTTGGCCCTGTGATGGTCTGGTGAGCTGTCCAGGGGGTGCCCTGCCTTTGCCCACTGTTGCCTAAGATATCCACAGCCTTCTTGCGACCCTAATTGTAGAAATGAGCGGTCCAGTAAGTGATGATGATGATGATAATGATGATGATGATGCATCAGGATAATTTTACCCAGTGCGTCTGTTTTTAAGTTTGTACTTTATAGCGCTGGAGCAAGACGGTGGCATCATGTTTAGCACATCTGCCTCACAGCAAGAAGGTCCTGAGTTCAAGTCCAATTGACCCTTGGTGTGATTGTGAACGGTTGTGTGTGCGTGTGTGTGTGTGTGTGTGTGTGTGTGCGTGTGTTGCCCTATAATGGTCTGGTTGAGCTGTTCGAGGTGAACCCCACCTTTACCCACTGTCGGCTGTGATAGGCTTTACCCTCCCTGCGACCCTAGTAGGATTAAGTGGTTTCGGCAAATGACTGAGTGATGAGGGAGCGCTGGAGCGGCGGATTCAAGAGCATGTATCATCAGGGATTTAATGATTAAACAGGACGACAGGAGTCCCAGCGTGTTTATAACACATGCTAAACACACGCAGACGGCACGCACTGCATCACGAGGGGCAGGGCTACACCCTGAACAGGTCGCCACCCTATTACAGGACCAAGACAGACACCGCCAACCAGTCATACTCACATTCACACCTGTGGGTGACTTAGAGTCGACAGCTGATGTAGTCTTCATGCCGTTGGACTGATGGAGGAAACCGGAGCACCAGGAGGGAACCTATGCAAACACATGTGCACAGAAATGTCTGACAAAGGTAAGAGATTCAAACCCAGAACCGTATCGCCGTGAGACGACAGTGCTCAGCTCAGGTTGTGTGTGTGCTTTTGATATCCCGCTAACGTACCCGTACGACACACACTGTGTGTCACAGAGCTGTGATATCTAAACACGTGGCATTTGGAACAGCTCCTGATTTTAAACATCAACTTGCACCAAAAAGCGAAAGATTGCACAGTGAAGGCAGTGTCAATAGGGGGCAGCGTTGTCCCATGATTGAAGGCAGAAGTGTGAAAGCAGATTGTAGGTGAAGAGAGAAGAGGAGAAGAAGAAGAATGTGAAGCCGAACAGCAAGGATTTTGCAAACAGTGCTTTTTTTTTTTTCTTTCTAGTTTTTGTGTGGAGTTTCGGTGGAAAATAATATTCACAGTTCAGGATTCATATTAGAATTCAGCTCTGCGCACACACACACACACACACACACACACACACACTGAGTAACCAGACCAGATTAACAAAAGAAACGCGCACTCGCTTACTCATTCGCTGAACGCTTAGTCATACCAGGGTCTTGGGGAGGCTGGAGCCTATCTCAGCCGACAATGGAGGAAGGCGGGGTACACCCTGAACAGCTCGGGGTACACCCTGAACATCAACCCTCACACGCATTCACATTCACACTCACACCTAGGGGCAACATGAAACATCCAGTTAGCCTAGTGTGCATGTTTTTGGACTGTGGGAGGAAACCAGAGGGCCCAGAGGAAACCCACACAAACATGGAAAAAAAAAACATGCAAACTCCACACAGAAATGCCCTCATTGAGCCCGGGTCTTGATCTCAGGACCTGTGACGTGGGCGTGCTAAACGCTATGCCATCATCCTGCTCCTGCTCCAGCGCTACAAAGCGCGGACTTGAGCACCGAGGCGTTGGGTAAGACAAATCTAATGCATCATCATCATCATCATCATTTGCTGAAACGCTCAGCACGGGAAGAACATGAATGGGAATCGAACCAAGGACCTTCTTGCTAACCACTACACCCCCGTGCGACCCACAAAAGAAACAAACACGCTGAAAATAAAAATCTTTGCTAACACTTTGGAATTTGAGAGGAAACCGGAGTACCCAGAGGAAACCTACGCAAGCATGGAAATAGCGTGTAAACGCCACACAGAAACGACCTCAGCGAGCCCAGGACTTGAACCCAGGAGCTTCTCGCTGTGAGCCAGTGTTATCGTATTTAACTCCAATCTTAAGCTAAATTGCATTTTTATTTTTTATTTGTTTTAATTGAACAGCCTGGATGAAACGAGTCAGTACCATCCATGCAGTAATTTTATTCAGGATGTACTGTACCGTGGAGTACACCGCCAAGGAGAAAGCGAGCTCTCATTTATAAAACCCGTCCATAAACATCCACGACGCAGCTTATCTGTCCCGGTTACTGCCGAGCATGAATAAAACATAGAGGAATATGAACTTTAGGCTTTGTTTTTACTTCTTCTTTTTCTCCTCACAGTCACCTTTTCTTTCCAAACCTGGCTAGAATAACTAACATGTCGAAGTCAGGCAGTCAGGAGGGGTACGGCTTTGAAGCCGCGTCTCCCGAGCCCGGCGTAAAACACTTTGAAAGAAACATTACAAAGGCTTTTATAATTGATTCGGGAAAGCTTTAGCCCCCTAGTGATACCACTCCCTCGATTCCTTTACCAAAGCGAGGTACTTACACTTCTCCCCTGGGTCCCACAGAAATCATGCGTTGCACATGCCTCATATAACAGGGGTCAGGCCCCCTTCCATATATGGTAAACAACCCTGGTAAACTTTTTTTTTTTTTTTTTTTTTTTTTTTTTTTTGAAATAAGTAAACATTTATTTAATTAATAAACTAGAAAGGCACTCATGGAGTCCAGAGTACCTCCACCAGGCACCAGGATGATGGTGACAAGTGCGCTGAATAACCTAAAAGAATCTGGGTACAACTGCAGGCTTGTGTTTTTGTAGCTTGGTATCATTATAATGAAATGCCCCCCCCTAGTGGGCACTGTGTTTCATGTCTATTTAATATACCTGGGCCTCTTTAATTAATGTAAGCATAAAGTTTATGACTGTTAACTTTTAGAATAAGCTCTCATATGATGTTTATGCCACTCCAGTCAATGCCAGTCAAGCGCTCTTTCAAATACCAGGTGGGCTTATGAACAATCCCTCTAAATAGAGCTACAGAAATCATTACGACTGTTAACTAGTGGTAATAAGGTGGCATGGTGGCGTAGTGGCGTAGTGTTTAGAATGTTTGCTTTATAGCGAGAGGGTCTGGGGTTCAAGTCCCGGGCTTAGTGAGGGCGTTTATGTGTGAGTTTGCATGATCTCCCCGTGCTTGTCTGGGTTTCCTCCGGGTACTCCGGTTTCCTCCTACAGGCTAAATACGTGTAAAGTAGGCAAACTGGCTGTTCAAAATTGTGCCTAGGTGTGAGTGTGAGTGTAAATGGTTGTGTGTGCTGTCTAGTGCGTACCCTGCCTTCACCCAGAGTCTGCTGAGATAGGATCCAGCCTCCCTGCGACCCTAATAGTAGGATTAAATGATTTGAATGAATTAATTAAGTATTAGTAATATCACCCTTTATATAATGTTTTTTTTTTCTTTTGTGTTAGTCATCATGTTGGCCTTTAAAAACTGCTCCTAATAGTGTTATTTACAAGCCTAGCAGCCTTTCACACACCTCACACGTCTTTTAGCATCATGTCGCGTATCATTAAGGGCTCATGGGCTTTTCACAAGAGCTTACGCACAGTACATGTCCTGTAGCCTTGTAAACACCAGCCTTAAGTAGTAGCTTAGTAGCAATCTTTATGAAGGTTAACTCCTATTAGAATAAAGAAGCTCTAATGTATCCCTATGAACAAGTCATACTTCAAAGTATGAAGATGAACATCTTGATCCATGTACGATTTTAATAATGTGAGAAGACGTGGAGGTCGCCGAGCACATCAGTAGCGCTAACTAGAAGTAGCGACAGTCTGATCAATACTGGGTCAGGAGAGGAGCTTCTCCAGCTTCCCTCGGAGAGAAGCATTAGCTACGGTCAGTGCGAGCTCTCGAACACAGCGCCGACAGCTACGAGATGAGCTGTACACAAGATGGATGACAGTCTGGGGTTATTGAGAACTCTGTGTGGAGGGGGAAAAAAAAACATCCGGCCATCCGCCAGCCAAGCAGGAGTCATAACAGCATGCCTTGGGAGAATAATTCAAGGTTCTGGATTTGAAATGGTTCAGGATTAAATTCTCCAACCAAGTTGCACAGCAAAAAAAAAAAAAAAAACAGAGCTTGCTGTCTTATTTATTTATTTATTTGTTTGTTTGTTTGTTTGTTTGTTTGTTTGTTTATTTATTTATTTTTACCACTATCTTTGTATTTTAAGCTAATAGTCAGCTGACAGGGGCATTCGTATATATGTGTATGTCGCCACAGAAGGTTATTATATACAGCACGTATCTCTTATATGACACGTGTGTAAATCCCTCATAACAACAGACATAAACCTGCATTAGCATTAGCATTTATAAAGGCAACTTCAAACAGGTAAAGACTGTAATAAAAACCACTGTATGTTTTATATAGCTCTATAAATGTCAGCCTGAAGGGCTTTAGGACAACTGACATACACCTACATAAGCATTTATAAAGCCTATTTCTAACGGGTGACAGTCGTCATAAATTACAGCCGATACCAGGCTTCGGGGCTTTACAACAAACAATACAGGCCTACACTTACCTCTAGAAAGTCGAACAGAAAACTCTATCAAGAAACAACTGACATACAGTAATCCCACATACGTATTGTAAAGAATGATTATATAGGGCTTATTTAGCACTATCAATAGGGTGCCTATGTAGGTCTCATGTAGACCTACAAACACCAGCCAGGAAGGGGAATTGACATAAATCCCTTTAAGCTGCGTATTTATCATAATATAAAGGGCTCTGAAACCTACATTGGGGCTCGCGAGTGGCACTTCCTGAGTGCTAATTGGTTGAGTTCTCACATGGAATACAGCTTGCAGCAATCACCAGCCAATCATGGACATCAGTGAGCTCATCTGAGTAAGTTAGGTTGCTCCTGAATATGCATGTGCAGCAGTTCATTAAGATGTGGGTGACAACACTGCATGTCACAGAGGTAGCTTGTGAATGCTTACACTTCCCTTAGGAAATCTGACACAAAGCATGTACTCATGTTGAATTCAAGATTTTACAGGATTATAGTGGCATAGCGGTGAGCACATACACAGCAAGAAGGTCCTGGGTTCGAGGCCCAGGCTTGGCGAGGCCGCTTCTGTGTGGAGTTTTGCGTTGGCATGTTCTCTTCATGTATGCAGGGGTCTTCTCCAGGTACTAAAGTTTCCTCGTACAGTCCAAAGACAGGCTAACTGGCTGTGAGTGTGAGTGTAAATGGTTGCATATGTGTGGGCCCTGCAATGGTCTGGCGAGCTGTTCAGGGTGTACTCCGCCTTCAGCCAGAGTCGGCTATGATAATAGGATTAAGTGGCAGTGAGGGTAAGTGGGTACAATCAATGTCGAACAACATCACGGTGTCAAGGCAATGTCTCTGTGGTCCAATACAGTTTGGAAACGCGCTAAACCGCCGTCGGAACCATCCCCGTGTGAGGCCCACTTGACTGAGTGTTTTATTTCTTGCATGTACCCCTTCATATCCGCAGAGCGAATGATAAAACGATGCTGCAAACCCTGCCGCTCTGAGAAATCCGTATCAACCGATATTGGCATACCACCGACTGACAGAAACCCACTGCAAACTGGAATTGCCCGTAATTGCCCCTAGATGGTAGAATAAGTTGTTAAGTCCCCAGGTATGGCGGGAAAACATCAGCAGTTTCAAGCCAGGGAAAGTTAGGGAAAAAAATAGCAAGGACAGCAAGACGTCCGCGTATACCGCCACACTTTAACCACTGTAAAGAGCTGACACAAAGGGTTGCTGTCTGAAAGAAGTGCAGTACTCAGAGCCGGTGTGGGCGAGGTGACCTGGATTTCCAGCATTTTCTCTCCACAAACAATGCACTGAAACCTAACTGAAAAGAGCAAGCAGGCACAAAGCAGCATTCGAGTTGCACTTATTTAACAGCGCGGCGGATTAAAGGGTGAGCGGAGGAGCTTGGTTAATGAATTACGAATATGAATCAACGCCATAGCACGGAAAAGCAAACCATACCAGCCTTATATGGTCACCTGTTTTATAACATGGGTACTTTCGGCTCTGGATTCTGATTGGCCGAGCCATTTGATGCCAATTTCTCATCTGTATCCTTGACCATCGACGCCGAATCACAAACTGACCATTGATTGGTCCAAACAGAACCTCAAGCTTCAGCTGTCTTGCTTAGCAACCAAAGCTAACTACTAACCGAGTACATGATATGACTAAGAATCACTGTTAACGTACATAGGTAATAATTCTCACCTACACTCGTTTACCTACGCTTTATCCTACTCGTATCACAGGGAGACCGCGTGGAATACACCCTGAACACCATCACAGGGCTAACACACACACACAACCATTCACACTCACACTCACACCTAGGGACGGTTTTTAACAGCCAGTTGGCCAGTACCTGGGCTTGGAAGTTTCTATGTGGAGTTTTCCTCCTGGTACTCCAGTTTCCTCCCACATTCCAAAAGCATGCACAGTAGGCTAACTGGCTGTTCCAAATCACCCATAGGTGCGAAAGTGGGTGTAAATGGTTGTACATGTGTTGTCCCTGCGATGGCCTGGTGAGCTATTCAGGGTGTACCCCGCCCTCGCCCGGTCGGCTGAGATGGGCGCCAGCCTCCTCACGACACTAATTAGGATTAAGCAGCTTAGAAAATGAATGCATAAATAATAACAATAATAATAATGATAACAATAATAATAATAATAATAAATGATTGTAAATCTTTTAACAAAATAAACCCGCAGTGTCTTTTCAACTTGTATAAAAACGGGTCAGTGTGTTACCCTGCAAGAATAGATAAACATACAAATAAATAGACAAAAGAAATGACTGGAGCGGGTTCACGGGTGTAAAAAGCATCAGCAAACACACTCACACACTCTGTGAGATTACAGAACCATCTCGTGATTGCCCCTTCCATCTCTGACTCAGCCGGCATCGCGGCGACTGCCTCTAAAACCAGCAGCCTTGGTAAAAGAAAGAGCCGGCAGAGCCGACTGTTATCGATTGCGGTTCATCAGCCTCTGAAGTCCATTGATCTTTCCGGTCACTTCGCATTGATCACTGTCACAGAAGAGCGCGAGAACAGGGGCGCGAGCTTGACTTCGCTTTATTACCAACATCTATATTTAGGAATGTTCTTTGATTGCACTTCCTGCTGTGAACTGCTCTACTGTACAGTCACGCTACGCTCCCTTTAAAGTGCGAAACATCAGGCGAGGTTCAGTGATCTTCACTACCATCAAACCTGAATGTCGATTTCACCAATAACAGGAACGATCGTCAGGATTTCCGTAAATGCCGTAATATTTCAGGTATGGAGCGGCACGGCGGCGTTGTGGTTAGCACGTCCATCTTATTGCAAGAAGGTCCTGGGTTCCAGTCCCAGGCTCAGCGAGGGCGTTTCTATGTTCTTTCCATGCTTGTGTTGGTTTCCTTCTGGTACTCTGGTTTCTGGACTGTTGTAGGAACCCGAAGTACGCAGAGGAAACCCATACAAGGACGTCGAGAACGTGCAAACCCGGGACTCGAACCCAGGACCTTCTTGCTGTGAGGCAGATGTGCTAACCACTACACCACTGTGATGCCCTGTACATCTCACAGAAAGAAACATGAGACGTGAGATATAAATATCTGTGTGATTTTTTACATTTTTATTTATTGTATTAATCCCACATTTAACCCATCCAAAATGAACACACACACACACACACACACACACACACACACACACACGGAGCAGTGAGCTGCCGTCAGCAGTGCCTGGAGAGCAGTTGGGGGTTTGGTGCCTTGCTCAAGGGCACTTCAGCCATGAAGGTGGAGGAAGGGAAGGTGCTGCACACTCCCCCATCCCCCGGGGGGGGGAGGGGGGGGGAATAAAGATAATAGATATTTGTGCACTCGGTGTCAAAAATCCATGAAAGAAAATCACATGTGCAGTTCCTGTGGTGTGTACCATGTGTATATAGGCTCCACCCCCACAAACTGGGAAAAAAAAATACGCAGTCTTAGAAAAGATGGACATGCAGCGGTATAAAATATTGCTCAGTGGAGGTGGGTGGAGTGCTTGAGGTCTGTTCAGCAGTAGGCAGAGGATGAGTGGAGGTGGAGGAAGTGCTTAAGGTTCCTTCGGCAGCGGATTCCCCGGGGTTCACGGTTCGAGGCCCTTCTAAATACTTCATAAGAGAACCTGGGGAAATATGAGGCCGACCAAAACATGAGCCAAACACCCACGCATGCACAGAGCATGCACACTCACACACACGCACACACACACGCACACACACACACACACACACACACACACACACACAAATGTAAGCACTTGTAAACTTGCCCACACACTCCTGTATGCATAAAGACTCTCTCTCTCTCTCTCTCTCTCTCTCTCTCTCTCTCTCTCAGACACACACAGTGCTTTTCAGTCGTAGTTTAATGATTTAATGATTTAATGATTGCATGACAGCAAATAATAACAAAATGTCTTTAAGTAGTTGAAATATCACTGACTACCTTCTGTGGGGGCGGCACGGTGGCGCAGTGGTTCGCATTCACTCTCACACCTTGGGGCGATTTGGAACAGCCAGTTGGCCTACTGTGCATGTTTTTGGACTGTTGGAGGAAACCAGAGTATCTGGAGGAAACCCACGCAAGCACTGGGAGAACATGCAAACTCCACACAGAAACACCCCAAGCCCGGGAATCGAACCCAGGACCTTCTTGCTGTGAGGTGGACGTGCTAACCAACACACCACCGTGTCGACCGAGGTATCATTTATTCATTTTCTGAACTGCTTAATCCTATTAGGGTCACGGGGAGACTGGAGCATATCTCAGCCGACACTGGGAGAAGGTGAGGTACACCCTGAACAGCTCAACAGTCTATTGCAGGGCCAACGCACACACACACACACACACACACACACACACACACACACACACACACACACATTATTATTATTATTATATTTTTTTTTTTATATATAAATATATATTTTTATATAAATATTTTAAGGAGAATCGTACACAATATAGGTGACTCTATAGTTTTTTTTTTTGTTTGTTTTTTTGCCCTTTATTTTCTCCTTTTGTCCTTTTGTAAACTATCCCTCCTGACAGTTTATTCCATTTCATGATGCGCTGCAATTGAAAATCTGTCAGATTTTACAGACTTTATCGTCGCAGTTCCAAGTTCATCGCTGTAAAACATGCTTATGATCTGTCAGGAGAAAGAGGGAACAAAGTGATACTGCACCCCCCCCCCCCACCCCCCATATTCAGGGGTATGGGAATGTTCCAGTTGGTGGTGGTGGTTGGGGGGGGCACCATAGATGACCTGTCACAATCTGTCTTACTACACCACTGACAACACTTTTTTTGGCTATAAATGGTCTCACACTGTCACATAACATGAGCCATGTGCTAGCATCAAGCTGCTAGTTCCACACTTGCCAGAAAGCCACTAGAATAAACATATCGTTCCAAGTCCCACCTTTTTTATGCAAATCTAATTAAATAAAAAAATTTAGACTTTCTTTTAACATTTATCACCCCCCCCCCTAAAAAAAAGCAATTAATAAAAATTATATATATATATATATATATATATATATTGTATGT
>JAQMYF010000005.1:13017653-13028664 GCA_030014195.1 Neosilurus mollespiculum | reverse complement strand
AACATTACCCTAACCCTAACCTTACCCCTCCTCTAACCCAAACCTTACCTTAACCTTCCCCTAACCCTAACCTTACCTTAACATTACCCTAACCCTAACCTTACCCCTCCTCTAACCCAAACCTTACCTTAACCTTCCCCTAACCCTAACCTTACCTTAACATTACCCTAACCCTAACCTTACCCCTCCTCTAACCCAAACCTTACCTTAACCTTCCCCTAACCCTAACCTTACCCCTCCTCTAACCCTAACCTTACCTTTACTTTCCCCTAACCCTAACCTTACCCCTCCTCTTACTCTAACCTTACCTTCACCTTTAACTTACCCTCATCCTAATCTATCCTTACCTTACCTAAACCTGCTCCTAACCCTAACTTTACCTTAACCTTCTCCTAACACTAATCTTAACTTAACTTTATCTTAACCTTCCCCTAACCTTACCTTCACCTTAACCTTCCCCTAACCCTAACCTTACCCTCATCGTAACCTTACCTTAACCTTCCCCTAACCATAACCTACCCTCACCTTAACCTTCCCCTAACCATAAACATGTTCGCCATAAGATTTAATAATTCATGTTACTTGGATTTGCGTTTTACCCGTAGAATTAGAAAATAATAAGAAAGAATAACATGATGAATACAATCACCACACACACACACACACACACACTTATCATGCATCCACACGTCCGGTGTGTCCACTTTCCTGTTTGCCTTTGTTGCCATGGAAACCTTGGGCAGAAGCAGAGCTATGACTCTTAATTCTAGTGAAATGCGACTGTAACAACGTGCCAACATCTGCACCGAGTCCTGTGAGGCGAGATGGGGAGAGTGCGTATGAAGGAGCGTCCTCTGTTTTTTGAATTAATTCTGCCTGCAGACGAAGAGAAGAGAAGAAAAGAAAAGGGGAAAAAAAGAGCGTGCAGGAAACGAAATGTTATTTTCCCGTGCCGGTGCTCGATCCAATTACCATAAAGGTTCACGATTAATGCTGAACGGCTGCGTGGATGAATTATTGATCGGCGACATTACGGCAGAACTGAAAACCATGAAGCGTTACTTTCCTGAGCTATTACTTATTCTGTTGAACAGGTAAAATAAATTTTTATTGATTGCTGACATTTTAATGCGCTTTTCCCGAGGTTCTTCGGTTCCGTCCCTCCAGAGAACAATACATCGAGGAACTGAGGCCTGAGCAGTAAATAAATAAATAAATAAATAGGGCGGCATAGTGGTGTAGTGGTTAGCATGTCGATCTCACAGCAAGAAGGTCCTGGGTTTGAGTCCTGGACTAGGCTCACATGGGTTTCCTCTGGGTACTCCGGTTTCCTCCAGCAGTCCAAATATATACAATTTGATACTTTTGATTGCCCTTTGGTGCGAGTTTGAGTGTGAATGGTTGCGCGTGTGTAACCTATTCAAGGTGCACCCCGCCATCACCCAGAGTCGGCTAAGATAGACTCCAGTCTCCCCACAACCCCAGTAGGATT
The DNA here is from genome assembly GCA_030014195.1 of Neosilurus mollespiculum. NCBI lineage: Eukaryota > Metazoa > Chordata > Actinopteri > Siluriformes > Plotosidae > Neosilurus > Neosilurus mollespiculum. Next base: position 13,027,172 of record JAQMYF010000005.1, on the reverse strand, counting down.
AAGTGGTTTAGTAAAGGAGAGAATCAGTGAATGAGCACAGTGGTGTGGTGGTTAGCACATCCGCATCACAGAAAGAAGGTCCTGGGTCTGTGGCTCGGCAAGAGCGTTTCTGTGTGGAGTTTGCGTGTACTCCCCATGCTTGCACGGGTTTCCTCCGAATACCCCGGTCTCCACCCACAGTCCAAAGACATACACATTAGGCTAATTGGCTGATCCAAATTACCCCTAGGTGTGAATGTGAGTGTGAAGGGTTGTGTGTGCATTAGCTCTGCAGTGGTGTGATGAGGTGTTTCGGGTGTATCATACCTCTACTTAATGTCAGCCTCCCCATGACCCTAAAGGAATTGAGTGGCTCAGCGAATGACTAAGTTAGTAAATTAATAAATAACATATGTATTGTTTAAAGGAAAAGATGTCTTTGGTTTGGTTAATATTTCAGTCGGAGAGAACCGGAGGGGTACGCCAGCTGTTTGTGCTGTCATGGCAGCGTCACTGCCTTCTCAATTCCCTCCCCTCTCCTCTGAAGTAAACAGAATTAGGACCGTCAACATCTGCTGCATGCAAGTTTGATGCAGGCGATATTGAAGCAGGTGTTATCAGGTCAGGAAAACTCGGGATGTGTCTTTCTCCAGCATGGTGATGATGAGATGCATGCAAGAATGTCACCACAGAACATTCCAGCAAATGGGAAAAATATTTAGCAATAAATACCTTCTGGTGTACAACAAACATCCACCAAGAATATAATTCATACAAGTACAACACACATCATATGTTTAATCCACGAATACTTCCAGGTAACAGGGTGGGATGCCGGCAAAACTACTTCCTGTCATCATCGACTTTTTTTGCCTCAAAACTTTGGGACGTTAGTATTTTTTTTCCCACCCATTTTAGTATATTTTAGCTCCCCCAGGTAGGATTAATTGTATCCATTTGTACTGTAATTACTATAATCACTGGCATCTATTTGTTCATTAAATCCCGTCCACACCCGTGAATGGATTTTAAGCAAACCTTGATTGTTGAATATTAAGGTCATGAGAGAAAACAAAACAAAGTTGTATTAATTATATTGTATGTTACAGTAATTAACAACACCCCTGATTATCTTAAGTGGCACTGACATGAAACATGGGTGTGGCTACGTCCATTTAAGGAAGTCTCCCCGATTAGGATATGGAGGACAGTGGCATTTTAGAGCTAGCTAGCATTATGCTAATATAACATGATTATCTCTGTCGAAAAACACCAAGATTGATACAGTCATTCATTTAATGTATATGCAGACCACTTAATGCTACTAGGTTCACGAAGCTGACTGAGGGCGAAGGTGGGGTGCAATGCTGAACAGCTTTTTGGACTATTACAGGACCAACACACACACACACAACCGTTCACACTCTCACCTAGGGGCAATTTGGAACAGACATTTATTCTAATTGTCGGAGGAATCTGGAGTACCTGGAGGAAACCAATGCACAGGAAACTCCACACATATATGCCCGTGCCAAGCCCGGGTTTGAACCCAGGACCTTCTTGCTGTGGGGTGGACGTGCTAAAGGCTACACCACCATGCAGCCCTATGTTGTCTGTTTCTTGTGTGAATTATTTGGCCTGCAGGGGGCACACACTCCTCTCCACTTCTCATCACCTTTCTTACCAGCAGCTAAACACAGAATCACAATACCATCCACACACAAACGGTTAACTAATATGATAGTAGACTTAAAAGAGCAAAATAAACAAACAAACAAACAAACAGATAAATACATACATATTGTGTCCAGTGGCGCTGTGGTTTGCACGTTCGCCTCACAGCAAGAAGGTCCTGGGTTCAATTCCCGGGCTCGGGGTGTTTCTGTGTGGAGTTTGCATGTTCTCCTCGTGCTTGCTTGGGTTTTCTCTGGGTGCTCCTGTTTCCTCCAACAGTCCAAAAACTTGTACAATAGGTTAACTGGCTATTTCAAATCACCCTTAGAAGTGAGTGTGAATGTTAATGCTTGTGTGTGTTTGCCCTGCGATGGTCTGGTAAGCCGTCCAGGGTGTACCACGTCTTTTCCCGGGTCGACTTTTGTCGGCTGAGATAGACGCCAGCCTGCCTGCGATCCCTAATTAGGATTAAGCTGCTTAGAAAATGAATGCATGAATGAATGAATGTGTCCAGTAAAGTACAATATATAGACTCCGTGTGGAAGAAACTAGAATGCCACGCAGCCACCTGTATATTTTATATTTACTTTATAAAGAGAGAGAGAAAGAGAGAGAGAGAGAGAGAGAGAAGCGCTCATCTTCAGAGTTATTTGTATATTTTATTTATTTATTTATTTTTTGAGAAACAGCTGTAACTAGCTCATCCACACCGTGAGGATTCTCTAACCGCTTCACAACACAGCGACGGCTCGCATCAACATTGTCCACGCACAGATGCCCCCCACCAAAACGACATATGTTACACCTCACACTCATGTCACACCAATAATGGATCACGCTTCGATGCACTCCGAAGAACCAGGATGCGAAGAGTCTCATTTCATTTCTTTTTCTAATCTCATCATTTTGCACTGATGTGGAAATGTAAGTCTGAGAGTGCTCTCTGTTCACACGGAACCAGTGCGGGTTCTCTGCGTTCTGCTGACTCAATTCGAGTCCGAGTGCATTTGAGTGCAAGTATTCTGGTTCTACTTGCGAATGACTCTGGTGAGAAAGCCATTTGACTTTCAATCTTCTCAAAGTCAAACGAGAGGAGTGGAGTGCTGCAGAAAGTCACCGAGGCATTTGGACTGATGAATTAAACAAAAACAAAAAGTATAGAAGCGTTTTGTACCAGATATTTAGTATAAAGGGTTCAAATCATTTATTTACCTTCAGCTCCATCTTCTCTGTGTGATGAGTCAACTCCATTCAGATTCAGAGAATGCTTCTTCTTCTTTTACCTCTTCCTCTTCCTCTTATTACTGTTGTTGTTGTTATTGTGTTGTGAGCCAAAGCTCAGTGTTGTAGCATCATGTGCTGTAAATATCTGTACTTGATTAAAAGTTTTAATCGAATCAATTGAACAAATCAACACCGAATCATTTCTTTAGCGGCAGCTGATGATGATGGGGGCGGCACGGTGGCTTAGTGGTTAGTACATCTGCCTGGTTTGAGTCCTGGGCTTGGCTCAGCTGTCTGTGTGGAGTTGACATGTTCTTCCAATGCTTCCGTGGGTTTTCTCCTAGTACTCCAGTTTCCTTCCACAGTACAAGCCATGCACATTAGGCTAAATGGCTGTTTCAAATTGCCCCTAGGTGTGGATGTGAGTGCGAGTGGCCCTGTGATGGTCGGGCACCTTTGCGCTGTGATAGACACCAGCCTCCACGCAGCCATAAGTGCTTCAGCAAATGAGTGAACGAGTGAGTGATTTGTTCACTCGAGTGAATTATCTGCTTTGTGAAACCAAACGAATCAAAAAAAAGTAAACGAATCAAAAGAATCAAATTCGTTTTGATTCACACTCATCAAACAGACCAAATGGTGCAAAAATGCAGCGTCCGAACCTGGTGCATTGTGCTGAATGACTCTCAGAGCCTTTAGAACCCATCTGTCAGGGTGCAACTCTCTGACCTTTTTCGATATTGAAAACGTCTGTGTTTTCACGAGGCCGGTCGTTAACGCTTGTTGCGTTCCCCAGCGCTCCTGATGGCAGAATGAGTGCATGAGAGATTTTTATAGAGTGTTCATTCTGCTGATGATGAAGATAATTATGGCCTGTGGGATACTCTGGCGATGCAGACATACTGTACAGCCCGAGACGTTCTCCAGGTGGAAGCAGCTGCGTATCCGTCTCAAGGGAGACGCGGAACTCTGAATGAAGTGTTCTTGACGTTTCCTCCAGCCGCAGTGTTCCTCAGTCTCTTCTCCACACTTCTGCACACTTCTCTGAATCACCGCTTTACTTTCCTGCCAGTTTTTATCTCCTCTATTTAACACAAAGTCTTGCTATCCCAGACTGGGGCATGATTTCGCACTCCAGAAAAGGAGCGAAGCAGCCCAGTTGGCTCGATTCGCTGTGTGATGTATGCCGCTGCAGGAAACGGCCAGGAGATTAGCAGGTTGACATGGTGACAAAACCCCTTCAACTGCAGCTTTTTGATCCTTCTACATCCTCTCACTAATGTCAGACACGAGGAAAGAGCTCGGAGGAAAGCCACCAGGGAGGCACGGCAACTCTGGGAAAGCTGAGAACGACGGGCTTCTTTCATTAACGTGAGTACGGGAAATCTCTTTCATTCTGTCATAGGGCACAGAGCTGCTGAATTCAGGTCAGAGGGTCTTTGATTCGTCTCCTATAACGTTAGCTGGCAAGGAGTTGCAGCCACAAGGTTCTTCACACAACGTTAACATGAACATTAATGGCAGGAGTCTTGCGGCAGCAGGTTGGCTCCGTGGTTCCTCACAGCGTGAAGGTTAGAGGTTTGTATCTCAGCCAAGGACTTTCTGTGGTGGCTCAATGGTAAAGGCAATAGGTTACTGATCTGAAGATTGGGGTTCAATCTCCAGTACCACCCCTGTTTGGCCCTTAACCCACAATTGCTCAGTTGTATAAAAATAAAAAAGTGCAAGTCGGTCTCGATAAAAGTCTTCCAAATGCCATAAATATAAATGTATGTGTTCCTGTATGGGTTTCCTCTGGGTACCCCGGTTTCCTCCCACAGTCCAAAGACATGCAGATTGGACCAAGTGCCCTAGGTGTTATTGTGAGTGTGAATGATTGTTTGTGTCTGTATTAGTCCTGCGATGGTCCCGTTACCTGTTTGTGGTGTAACCCCACCTCAGATTGGCTACAGCTTCCCCGAGACCCTGATGGATATGCCGAACAGATGATAGAAGGATATATAGGAGGAGTCTTGGTATGGCACAGTGCCTATAGTATTGTCACCTCACGGCAAACAGGCTCTGGGTTCGAACCAGTTGGTAAACCAGGGCTTTTCAGTTCTCTGGTTTCCTCCTACAATGAAGGGCAATCAGCTTAGCTAAAGCAGGTGATTTAAATTAGCCACAGATGGTAATATGTGACAGATTGGCAACCTGTCTAGGGTGTGTCCTGCCTCTTGCACAATTTGCAGTATAGATAGATGGATGGATAAAGTCTCCAGTGTCAGTCAGTTTTCAGGACTAAGCTCACAGTTAATGCTAATGCTAATCCATCACAGGGCCGACACACATTATTCCCACTTAAACCTAGGGGCAATTTAGAACAGCCAGTTAGCCTCATGTGCATGTTAATGGACTTTGTTCTCCCTGTGCTTGTGTTGGTTTGATCCGGGTACTCCAGTTTCCTTCCACAGTCCAAAAACATGCACATTAAGCTGATTGGCTGTTTTAAATTGCCTCTAGGTGTGAATATGAGCATCTGGTGATGGTCTGGAGAGTGTGATGGTCTGCAGAGCTGTCCAGGGTAAACCCTGCCTACACCCAGTGCCAGCTGAGATAGGTTCCAGCCTCCCTGTGACTCTAATAGGATTAGGCAGTTCGGCCAATCAGTGAGTGAGTGATGGGAGCGAAATTGCAAAGTCATCATCTTCGCAGATGTATCGATTGTGCTGCTTTGTAAAATCTTAAAACGCTCGCTGTCATCTTGGCGAAGAACACAAAGCCATTTTGTTTTCACAAGCACATCGGAGGGAAATAAGTGAAGGCCAAGTACAGATGTTTGCTTGAATTATTGATGCGTTTTTAGCGACACTGTCATGATAGCGAGCTGTATTCACTGCCATTGTTTGCTATCTCGTTCAAAGCCTCCTAACCTATAGTGTGTGTGTGAGTCTGCATTCATAAAGGCAAAAGAGCGCGAAAGGTCAAAGGGCCGATAGTTTTCTGTCTGTGCTGGTTTGATTTTATTCTGCATGGGAGCTTCATTGAAAGCAGATCAGAATCTCTGCAGAAATTACTCTCCTAAACCCCTTCCACTGGTTTATTTTGAGTGCATCAATTATTGAAGCTCCCCACCAAGACCCAGCGCCTGGCGATTTGTTAAAAAGAAAATAATAATAATAATGATGATGATAAAACATTGTGTGATGGATTAGACCCCGAAACAGCACTCGGTCTGGCGGTGGAACTGAGTTATCTGTGTGGCGGTTTATGATAGAAAGAAAAGCGAAAGCTGGTTCTCCAAAAGACCTGAGGCTGAGAAATAGGACAGAACACACTCGAGTCTTTGGCAGGCGTGTTTGGCATCCACAGCGCATCACAGAACAGCTGCCCACAGCCTCTGGTTGTTGGGTTGAGAACATTTCTGGGCCGGAGAACCGATGCCACCCTGCCGTGATGTTGGAACTGCCAAGAAAATATTGACTTTCAAACCAGTTTGAATGATGGCGTGCCGGTCACCTCAATAAAGGACGCGTCTGGGTCACAAGAGACGAGTCGTTTCACAGGAGGTCGTTTCAAAATGGAGGCCATTTGCACTCTATTTACGGATAATACTCCGCTAATATATCTTTAATCACCCAGATGAGCAAATCCATAACATTTACGAGCGTAATTGTCCGAGTGTAATCATTTCTTGCAGCTTTTGGAGCAATCGAGCCTGAAGCTTGGATTGTGGGTTGGAAATGATTCTGTTTCTGGAAGCTCGCGGAAGCCCAACAGAGTTGAAAATGGATTAGTTGGCAAAGGAGGAAGCAGATTTTCTCATCAGCGCCAATAAGCAAATACACTGTGCATCTGAGACTGGAGTAGATTTGGGGTAATAAAGCAGTCTCGTTGCAAGTCACAGCTTTTCCCTGAACCAATAACAGTCCGTGAAATGGGGGGTGGGGGATTGGAATTGTTTTTTTCCTCTCATCATGTAATGAAAAATAAATAAAAAATAAAGCTATTAGCTTTGGATCGTGATGCAGAGTGCATTAGAGGAAACAGACACATACACACTTTGATTAATTATTAAATAAAATAAAATAAAGCAGGAATTGTTTAATTAAACTACAGTAGTTTTATCATTTAAAAAATAAAAATAATTCAATCGCAGATGTAGGTCAGTCATTGTTTTTCATTGTGCACTTAAAGAAATTAAGCTGTGACACACTGATGATCAAAGCAAAGTTATTCACACTGCATTTAACAATCCATCATCAATCTATCATCTCCAAACAATTCAGAGATATACAGTCACCAAGATTAAATAGTTATACAATCATTTATTTTATTCATTTTTGATATTTAAAAATAAACAATATAATAATAATAATAAACATAAAAAAGAAAAAGAATGTTGTTGATGATGATGATGGCGATGATGATGATGATGGTGATGGTGGTGACAATGATGATGATGTTGGTGATGATGATGATGGTGATGATGGAGTTGATGATGATGATGATGATGATGGTGATGGTGATGATGAAGGCGATGATGACGATGATGATGATGATGATGTTGATGATAGTGATGGTGATGGTGATGATGATGATCATGATGATGATGATGATGGTGGTGATGACGATGATACTGATAATGATGATGATGAAGATGGTGGTGTTGATGATAGTGATGATGATGGTGATGACGATGATGATGGTGATGATGATGATGACGATCATGTTGATGATGACGATAATGGTAATGATGACGATGATGATGATGGTAACGATAATGATAATGACAATGATGATGATGATGATGATAATGATAATGATGATGATGATGATGATGGTAATGATGATGACGATGATGATGATTGTTGTAATGATGTTGGTGATGATGATGATGATGTTGATGATTGTGGTGATGATGATGGTGATAACGATGATGATGATGATGATGATGATGATGATGATTGGGATGATGATAATGGTAATGATGACGATGATGATAATGATAATGATGCCGATGATGATGATGACAATGATGTTGATGATGAAGATGATGATGATGATGATGATGATGATGATGGTAATGATGATGACGATGATGATGATTATTGTAATGATGTTGGTGATGATGATGATAATGATGATGATGATGTTGATGATTGTGGTGATGATGGTGATGACGATGACGATGGTGATGATGATGATGATGATGATGATGATGATGATGATGATTGGGATGATGATAATGGTAATGACGATGATGATGATGATGATGATGATGATAATGACAATGATGTTGATGATGAAGATGATGATGATGCTGATAATGAAAATGACGATGGTGTTGATGGTAATTATGATAATGATAAAGAAGATGGAGATGGTGATGATAATGATGATGAAGATGGTGATGATGATGATGATGATGATGATGATGGTAACGATAATGATAATGACGATGATGATGATGATGTTGATGATGAAGATGATGATGATGATGCTGATAATGAAAATGACGATGGTGTTGATGGTGATGATGATAATGATGAAGAAGATGGAGATGGTGATGATGATGAAGATGGTGATGATGATGATGATGCTGATAATGATGATGATGATGATGATGATGATGATGATGATGATGATGATGATGATTCACTCTGCATATGTAAAGAGCTTTTAATGAACACTGTAAGAATGATTTTATTTCCTGGAAATGATTTTACTTTTTTTTTTACTCATTTTGAATTGAAGTGGTTTCCTTTTGTAAGGCATTTCAGAGCCGATTAAACTGCACTGAGTGAAAAATCCTGTGGAACATCACTTCAAGATCAGATGCAGCATGTACTGTATCTCATTCCCTGAAAACACATTTTGCCGGATCATGGATAATAACAAAGATTTGTTCGATATTGTGTGAGGCATTAAATGAAAAAAGTGCACGATGATAACGGAGTAACATTTTATCTGGACACATCTCATAAGCAGCGGTTTCACCGTGGAAGATCGAGGAGTGTCTGCTGAGTGCCTACGATGCTCGCTTCTCTGAAAATAGCTGAAATGATATCTCTTTTCCCTCCAGGGTGAGTACAGAGGGCCACAGTATTGTTCTTTAAGTGTTATTCTTTAAGTCCCGAGCTTGAGAGAAACACAGTAATTGCTTCTGCGTGATGGTGGAGATGTGTTTCAGAAGTCATGCATGACACTTTTCTGTCTCACGTAATACATTTCCATTCATCCATCAGAATTACCCTTTTATCTGAATGAAGCAGGATATAATCCGATGGTAAAGCTGAACACGAGGGTTGAAGGTCTTAAACAAGGGTTTCACAGCATTCTGGCAATGATGCAGAATCTAAATCCTAAAGCCTGCTAAAAATGGTTAGCATGTCCACCTCACAGCAGGAAGGTCCAGGATTCGAGTCCCATTTCCTCCCAAAGTCCAGAGACATGCACATTAGGATTACTGGCTGTTCCAAATTGTCCCTAGATGTGAGTGTGTGTGAATGTTGTGTGTGTTTGCCCAGAGTTGACTGAGATGGACTTCAGCCTTCTTGCAACTCTAACAGAATTAACCAGTTTGGAGATCTATCTATCCATCTATCTATCTATCTATCTATCTATCTATCTATCTATCTATCTATCTATCTATCTATCTAT
>JAQMYF010000005.1:12983302-12994902 GCA_030014195.1 Neosilurus mollespiculum | reverse complement strand
AAAAATTATGAACAGAACCGGTGACAAAGGGCAGCCTTGGCGGAGTCCAACCCCCACTGGAAATGAATTCGACATGTCGTTACCAATTCGGACCAAGCTCTGGCTCCGGCAATACAGAGAGCGAATGGCCCGTAGCCCCTTATTGTTATCTCAGGTTATCTCATTCAGTTTTATTCCATGTTGTCATCTTGTTTTATCTTCTCATTTACCTTATCGATGAACTTCTTTCTCATCTTTATCTCCAGCTATCTCATTTTATCATCTTTTTATGTTGCCTAAGCTTATCTTATCTCCTGTTGTGATATCGCAGGTTATCTTTTTCTCACTTGTATCCATCGTTCTCAGTGATATTTATCCCATGGTAGATCTCATCATATCTTATCTCAGAATCAGAATACGTTATTGATCCCGGAGGAAATTGTGTAGAAAATCTCACATCGTCTTGTTAACATCTCATCATATTTTTCATTCATCTCACACTATCTCATTGCAGTTCATGTCCTATCTCATTTTATTGTTTCCGCTTATCATCCAATACTCATATCTGTTAGGGTGCCTGGTATGCCTATTATGTTCACATTTTATCCTGATGATGGAGTGTTACCATGACAACGGTCATAATTAGCAGTTTCGGCGACAACATATGACAGCAAAAAAAAGAGTTAACAGGAAATATACAGGAAAGGATTGTTTATAGACTCCAGCAGGAATATGAAGAAGGTGCGATGGAAGGTTTGGGGCGTAACGTAAACATGTCAGTCTTATGAGAACGAATTCAGGTGTCCGTGTGTCTTTTTTACAAACGACTCCAAACAACCCAAAACGTTTCATATGCATGAAAATTCCTTCAAGGAAAAAACTAAAAGATTTCATTCCCATGGTGCACTTCAGTGAGCAGGCTGACAGTCATTTGACTAATTTAAGTCACTGATTACATTAGTTAAACTTTGTGGTGGCACAATTAGCATCATTCTTGTTTCTGATTAGCATATTTTTGGTACATCATTTGGCACGTTCTCGCACGCGGCGGATCACTTGCTGTAAATTAAATCTGGAATGTGAGTGTGATTGTCTATCTGATACACCAGCATAAGTTCCCGTCTGCCAATCAGGGGAATTTACCAGCTTTCAAATTCAAGCAACAATTCAGGTGTGTTATTTATTTATTTTTATTCGTATAAATTACAGTGGCGGGGAGGTTAGCACGTTCCCCTGACAGCTAGAAGTTCCTGGGTACAAATCCCAGGTTTGCATGTTCTCTGTGTGTTTCCATGGATTTTCTCAGGGATTCCCAGACTCGGGGTGTTTCTGTGTGGCATTTGCATGCTCTCCCCGTGCTTGCGTGGGTTTCCTCCGAGTACTCTGGTTTCCTCCTACAGTCCTAAAACATGCACAGTAGGCTAATTGGCTTCTCCAAATCACCCCTAGGTGTGATTGTGAATGGTTGTGCGGGTGTTGGCCCTGCGATGGCCTTGCAAGCCGTCCAGGATGTACCCCGCCCTCACCCAGAATCGGCTGAGATGCCAGCCTCCCTGCGACCCTAATTATGAACGAATGAACAGTGGCATGGTGGTTAGCACGTCTGCCTCACAGCAAAAAGGTCCCGGGTTCAAATCCCAGGTTTGCATGTTCTCCGTGTGCTTCCATGGAGTTTCTCAGGGTTTACTCCGGTTGGGAGTGAGAGAGTGAGTGAAAGAATGCTGCAAGGCCCTTAAAGAAGCTATGCATATTTTTTTTTTTTAAGAATGAAGGAAATACTAAGCAATTACGAGCTCATTTCAGGGCTAAAGCGAGGGGATTATTTCGGATGAGAAAAGAAAGTAGACGAGCTCATTACAGCGGTCTTAGCAGCCGGCGTAGCTGAGAGCATCGCGCACATCTAAAGCGATTACATACTAATGTTATTGCAGTAGCGGTGGGTCAAAGCGCCATTTGTTAAACGTTGGCTTGTTTATTAAACGCATCTCATAACCGCGCTGGGTGATGTACAGCCCTGGAAGAGGCAAGAATTGTGCAAAGTCTGTCGCGCTAGTGTTATCGTGGGTGCGATTGCTTTTTCTCTTTTTTCTTTTTTTTATTTTGGAGGGCCCCAAAGCGAAAGAACAAAGCAAGCTGGAGGAACGTTTTATTATTTTTCTCTTCGCGCTCTATTATATGAGGAATCAGAATGTGAAGTGGAAGAGGCTGGTGAGGCTGCCGGCTATTCAGGAGTGAGATTGCACACATCACCCCTCCAGGATCTCCGTGTTTATTCCTTATTAATGGAGGGTGTGTGACCTCGTTCAGACACACCTGGACTTTCATCAGAAAATTGGAGACTTCTGAATGACATATAAGGCTTATGGAACACTTCTCACGCCAAGTTATTTGGTTTAAAGTCTGCTTTTTTGTCGTGGTGAATCTTTGTTTTAGTTTGGTTGCATCCATCCATCCATCCATCCATCCACTATCTATACTGTTTATCCATCAAGGTGCTGAACAGAATCCCACCTGACTGTGGGTGAGACGCAGGATGACACGCAGGTCACTGCCGCCTCATGTGGGCCATTCTTGCCGTAGTGTTTAGCACGTCTTCCTTACTTTAAAAAGGGCCTAAGTTCTGGTCCCAGCCATCCCAGGCATTTCTGTGTGGCGGTTGCATCTTCTGCCTGTGCTTACGTGGGTTTTTTTCTGGTTACTCCGGTTTCCTCCCACAGTCCAAAGACACACAGATCAGACTAATTGGCTGTTCCAAATTGCCCCTAGGTCTCTGACCAATGCCCATGTTGACATAAGGATAAGTGGGTTAGATTTTGAAGGTCATAGGTCTAAGTTCAAGGTCACTGCAGCCACATAAAAAAATATTTACAATATTCATTTATTTAATATTATTATTATTTACTCAAAAGCAACAAGCTTCTGGTAGAATTTGCCAAGCTGCTTAAACCTACTAGGGACACGTGGAGCCTATCTAGGTCGACATTGGGTGAAGGCAAGGTACACCCAGAACAGCTCGCCAGACCATTGCAGGGCCAGCACACACACAAAACCATTCACACTTACACCTAGGGGCAATTTGAAACAGCCAGTATGGCTATTTTGCCTGTCTTTGGACAGTGGGAGGAATCAGGGAGAACATGCAAACTCCACACAGATACAGCCTTGCCGAGCCTGGAACTCGAACCCAGGACCTTCTGAGCACAGCTGCATTTTTAGCAGGGGGATGAAATTCTTTTACTGTTTCACTTGTACACATCTGTACGTCATGTCCTGGAGTTCAGTTCAACAAGGACTGGAAAACAGAGCCGGTTTAAAAATAGCAGCAAAGCTAACTCGGCTCTTCCGCTTATAAACAAGCTGGAGCTAAAGACAGGTTTGTTAGATACAAGATCTTGAAACCGGTCCTAGAATAAAGTCCGTAGTCACCGGAGATTCTGGTTCCGCCGGACATAATGACTGGGAGGGCACATGTTAATTTTCCTCCGAGACTTAATAAACCAGCCACATTACACCCAGTGCCAGGTCTATCATTACCTTCCTGCTCGCTGTAGCATCAAAGCGAGCGAGAGGGCGAGGCCAGCCGTTCCTCCAGCTAACCTGTCACAGCCGAGAGCGTAACTCAAGCCAAAGGATTGTTCTAATTAATTCTGCTTCAGTGATGCACAGCGCATTTCATTACCAGCTGAGTCAATACAGGTGAGCTCAGGAACACATTTGTTTAATCACACGCTTTGTATTTATTTTATTATTCCTCTTTCTGAAGGAAGCTTCTCTGCTCTTTTCAGGATGCAGATGGTGCAGCAGGAGGGAAGAGGACATGGCGCTGCAGTGACCCAGTGGATGGGCTGCCTATCATTTCATTATTAATCGGGTGACAGGTACTGGTGCTCGGAGAATAGAGGATGGAGGATAGAGATCTTTAAATAATACAGTGCCCAGAGTCGTGTTGGGAGTCTCTGAGGATGTTCTTCCTTTCTGTACATTCGGTATTCGATTAAAAGTTCCTTGAAGGGGGATTACAAAGCTATCCGAGCCTTCAGTGGCTCTGTATCCCCACTTGTCTTTGGTGTAAAAACACCTGACAGCCCTTACTCAAGGATTTTAAAAATATCCGTATTTACTATATGACCACGACGGTATGCGCAATCTAATTGGGCAATCAATCGTGTGTGGAGGCCAAGCCCGGGACTCGAACCCAGGACCTTTCGGCTGCGAGGAGGACGTGCTAACCACAACGCCACCATGCTTCCCCTAACCCACTTTAGATAAAGGTAAATGAGAGACTTGTGAGAAGTATTGCCACCCTTTGTGAAGACGACGAAGGCATGGGTCTCACATGGCCGGCTGGTGGTTGGGATTACCGCTGCAGATTTTGGAGGTGATCTCATGCAGAGATATAGGTGAAGCAAATGCACACTTTCCTGAGAAACCTACGCATGTGTGATAGTATTTCCTATGTGACAGTTGCTGTCCCATGTAGATTTTTACATCTGTGTAGATCTGGTACACAGTGTACATTCGTTGCTTGACCCACAGTGATTTTCGTCACGACAGACCGTTCCGTGAATAAGAGCTACGCCCTCCCAGTTCTCAAGGTAGCACATTGGCACTCACGTATTCCGACAGAGGCAACCCCGGTTGACCGTCCACTGTGAAGTAATCCCTGGTACGTCAGACCTCCTGGCAGAGGCAACCAGATTTTGAATTAAAACTATTCCAATGGCACCACAAACCCACCCTGGACCTTCATCTAATCAGAAAGCTCCAAAGCTTTAATGAACCACTGAGACTGGATTGTACACTAGGCTAGAAGTTCTCATGGAGAAGTGAAGTGCTGCGAGAGGCAGTTAATGCGAGTCTATATAGTCCGCGTGTACACGAATTGTTAATCTCTCCAGGCCCGTTTATTCCTGCATGGAAGCCACCGAGCCCGACCAAAGTGGCTCTCTCAACCTTCCTATAATCGTGCCGCGCATGCGCCACCACGTAAATCGAGTCACCCATGGAATTCTGGGAGGGCTACCAAGCCCGACCAAAGTGGCTGACTCAACAGCTCAACCTTCCTATAATCGTGCTGTGCATGCACTAACACATAAATCGAGTCACCCATGGAATTCTGGGAGGGCTACTGTGCCCAAATGAACATTGGCTTTAGCATCCCGGTGGGAAAGCACAGTAAGTAGAATATGAGGCTAGTTCGTTGTGGGTGTGGTCATGTTGGATGGAGCTTGACCCAACATGTCAAGGTTCGATTTAAACCCGCAAAACAGGATTCCAGTCAACGGCCATGTGATAGTATTGGCACCCTTCTTCACTGCCTGTCAGGATCTCCGTTCATGGTTCGTCATCCGTCTGTTCCTTCATGCACCTCACACTCCTCACTTTCTCCCATCCTGGAATAGAAAGGCCTTTTTTTTTTTTCTCTGCTTGGCATTCGAGGCATAGCCCTGGTCTGTTTCGTGGCGGCTTCTTTAATTAGCATTAATTGATGAAAGGCAGATAAACAGGCATCTGGCAGGGAAGGAAAGCCTCTCCTTTATCCTCTCTTCACTCATCCGAGAGCGTTCACACGTCAGAGATAGGCAGAACGAACCCTGGTCTCGAAGGTCAAAGCTACAATTGGTTGCTGCATAAGTGTCTGTCTGTCGGCTCAGGCTGCGACTGCTGAGCAATTTATTAGGATGAAGTGGCGTAATTACAAATCTAATTGCGAATCTATTCCTAATTGTAGGGGTTTAGAGGTAATGGAGATCAAATGGTATTATAAAATTCTTACATTGCTCATCTTCTGTCAGCCCCGACGATCATAACCGTCATGCTTATTAACATACAAATAGTGTCGCCTTTGTGTTGGCGGAACAGAACTTAACGTTAACGCGACTCTGTCACGTTCACAGGTCTCTGTACATCATTCAGCTAATTAACGTCAAGGTTTCGTTTCTTTTCTTTTTTTTCTTTTCAGGTTTAATTACTGAAACTCCTGTGCTCGTCATGTCGTGTTTTTAAACCAATTAAACAAAGAAAGAAGATTTACAGCAACTCACTACCAGCTGTTTATCTCTACCTCTCTTTTCCTTCTTGTTCTCTTGCTTTCTTTTTCTTTCATTTCTGATGTTTATTCAGCTTCTTTCTTTCTTTCTGTCTGTCTGTCTATTTATCCCCTAATCTATCCATCCATCCAGCCATTTTTCTTACTTTCATTTTACTTTTACTTTCTTCCTTCCTTCCTTCCTTCCTTCCTACCTTCCGGATTCTGTTTTTTTTTTCTTTCATTCTTTGTTTACTTGGTATCTTTCTTTTATTTATTTTCTTACTTTTTTACCCTCCCTCCTGATTCTGTTTCTTTGTTTGTTCTTTGTTTATTCAGATTCTTTCGTTCTTTCCTTTTTGTTTACTCAGTTTATTTCACTTTTTTATTTTTTTATTTTCTGATGTTTACTTAGTTTCTTTTTCCTTTCGTTCTTTTTCTTTTAATTCATCCATTCACCCAGCCATTTTTCTTTTTTCCCTTCCTTCTTATACTCAGTTTCTTTTTGTTTTTTCTTTACATCCATCTCTTTTCATCTTTTTTCTTTCTTGATGTTTACTCAATTTCTTCTTTCACTCCTGAACTCAATTTCCTTGTTTTTATATGTTTGTTTCTTGATATTTACACTCTTTCTTTCTTTCTTTTTTCTACCTTGTGTTACTTTTTTAATTATAAACTGATGTTAAGGTGCTCATTCTAATAGGTTATTGTTTCTATGGCAACGCTATCCTATCTGTTCCTTTCAAGGTTGCCAATATATATATATATATATTAAACCATTTATAACATTTCTTTTAGGGAAGAAGAAGTAAACGAAAAAGAAGTAGTGAATGTGAAAGTAGAATGTGCCTACACTGAGAAATTTTTTTTTTTTCTGGTTTTGCTCAGGTTCCATTTACAGCACATGCCTCATGGAAAAAACTCCCAGCATGCCACAGTCTTCCTAAAAGTCATCCTGAGTGAACTCCTAAGAGCTTCCTGTTCATAGGAAATGAGCTGAATGTCAGATCCGAAGTCCAGCGGCTTTCCATACTGCTGGAAACAGTTGACTCACCGTAGCCAAAATTGCATTTTAAATTAGGTCCATTCACAAAACGATGCTCGGCAATTTTATTCCATCCCACGCGGTGGACACAACTCGAACGCCGTCCACCGTAATGCCAAATGTAATCAACTTCCTATTAGCTGCTATCTGTAAACAACAGTGCACAATTTTTCAACTCGCCATGATTCTGCGGACATTCGACGTTAAAATAAATAAATAAATGAAGCTCCATTTTAGTTTTCATCTTAACACCTCAAACTATCAGGAAAAATGAATTCTGGTTATCAATTGGATTTTAATTACTGTTACTGAGTGAGAAGTGATAGAGGCGTCAAAGAGCCAGAGTGCACGACTAGCAGCTTAGGAATTATATGATCCGAAACTCTGGAGGAACTTAAATTTAGAAAAATTATTTCAGTATACCTGGCGTGGGTTTCCTCCGAGGTACTTCGGTTTCCTCCCACAGTACAAACACATGCATATTAGGTTAATTGGATGCTCCAAATTGCCTGTAGGGTTGAGTGTAAGTGTGAATGGTTGTGTGTTGGGCCTGCAGTGCACTGGTGAGCTGTTCAGGGTGTACCCCGCTTTCAACCAAAGTCGGCTGAGATAGGCTCCAGCATCACCGTGATCCTAGTAGGATTAAGCGCTTCGGAAAAATGAATGAATGAATAGAAGTAAACTTAAAAGCCTCTGATGGGTTTGTGGGCTTGTTTCTTTGGGTTGACCAAAAGCCCAGTATGGAAAATACTTTGATGCGCCAATTAGCTCCCATGGACTCACGGTTGTGGATGGCTGCGGCACCAACCCAGATTCAAACCGATGATCTCCAGGGTGATAGTCGTTGCACTTTGTCGATGCATCACTTGGTTGCCCCTTTATAGAGTTCTTCATGGTGGGCTTTGATCAGTGATGGTTCCCAGTAGAACCATTTGAGGAAGTAACATATCATTTCCCGTCCAGAAAGCCCTTGAGGAACGCCGGTTCTGTTAAGAGTGTACTCCCCGAAATGATTGTACACCAAAGACAAACAACAGGAACCCGTTTCAGAGAAGAGTATGATCTTTTGGAAGTGACAGACCATTAACCATCCAGATGGTACGTGTGTGTATACGCGATCGAAGTCACTGAGGAAGACTAAGTGTGTGTTCAGTTTGTTTGGACTCGGAGAAGCGCAGTGTATTGATTCACGTCAGGGTCATTTGGCATCGATTGGGAAGGATCTGTAAGGATTATGCTGCTGGGTGAGAGGTCAGAGGCTTCTTGCTTGCTTTATCCCTCATATCACACTTGATTGATGCCTTAATCCGCCAATCAGCTGATCTAAATATTGGCTCAATTACTACTTGTCTTGGCTGGCATGAATAGCTTAGAGTGTTCTTTGAGTACCTCCTTCCTCGTTCCCTTTGGGAATGCTGTATGTCCTAGCTCAGATTCTGTGTTTACGGATGTATATCAGGGCAGTTGTGAGAACTGGTTAAGGCTCTGGATTACCAAGCAGATGGTTGGAGGTTCAGGCTCCAGTACCACCAAGCTACCACTGTTGGGCCCCTGAGCAAGGCCATTAAACGTACCTGAAGCAGGGGTACTTCGTCATGGTGCTGACCCTGCACTCTGACCACTAGTTCCTAACAGGCTGGGGTATGAAAGTCATTTCACTGCGCTGTAATCTACTGTATATGTGACAAATAAAGATTTCCTTTTGTCCTCTTCTTAGCATTAGCATTGCTTAGCAATCTATTAAGCCAGACACCCATCTAACAAGGAACACACCATAACGTTAGCATATGTCTTAATGTTTTAGCGTATATAATTGTAGCGGCACTGTGGCATAATGGCTAGCACATCCGTCTCACAGGAAGGTCCTAGGTTCAAGTTTGGGTTCAGTGACGGTGTTTGCATGTTCTTCTTGCGCTCCTGCGGGTTTCTTCCAGGTACTCTAGTTTCCTTCCCCAGTTCAATGTCATGCACGTTAAACTAATTGGCTGATTTAAATTGCCCCAAGTGTGTTAGTCCCGCGAGCTGATCAGACTGTACCCTGCCTTCACCCAGAGTCTGCTGAGATAGGCTCCAGCCTCCTGGTGAGTCTAGTGTAATTAGGTAGTTTGAAGATGTCATCATGTGTGACACGGTGTTAGCCATGTTATGCTAGGCTAAGAGTGTGGTGAAAAATGCTATACGACCAAATTTGGTATTTAGCCTTTACGATCAAGGAGCCAAGCCATTGAGGTGTTGTCAGTTTGCAAACCTATGAGTCATCCTTCGTTCGTCTTCCGTTTGTGTTTTATCCTGGTCAGGGCGATGGTGGATCTGGAGCCTATCCCTGGAACACTGGGAATGAAGTGGGAATACCGGCAAGATTGGACACCAGTCCAGGTCTCCTACATCATCGCGTGTTTTGTTTTGTAACAATCAAATGCAAAGCTGCAACTTGCTATTTTTAAGGTAAGGTAAGGTGTTGGGTCTGTTGGGCTTTTTACCTACTGGCTCATTAGAGCTGGAGCTTATCCCCGGTTTCTGTAGCATGAAGCGACAAGGAGTTGAACTCCATTCATACTGCTGGGTGAACAGAGACACACTTGTGGTTAAGACCTTGCCCAGGGGTCTTAGCGTGGTGGGGATTCGAACCCACAACCTCTTGGTCATATGTTCAGCGCCCTACCCACTACACCACCAACCCCACATTATTTTTAAAAAAGGGAAAAAAGAGGCTGGTGAGGAAAAAAAACTGTATCGCTGCTATAGCAAAATTGAGAACAGCAACTAGCATGATCCCCAACGTCACCATATCTACGAATGGGTAAAATGTCCGACGTGTCATTATGTAATAAAAAAATACTCTTTTGTCAAGTCAATGAACCGTTATATTCACCCATCACTCACTCGTTTGCCACACCGCTTAATCTGAATAAGGTCTTGGGCACGCTGGAGGCTATCTCAGCCACCTCTGAGCAAAGGATGTTCACCCTGGACAGTTCGCCAAACCATGGCAGGGCCAACACACACAACCATTCACGCCTACGTTCACACGTAGGGGAAAACCGGAATAGCCAGTTAGCAGCCTAATGTGCATGTCTTTGGACTGTGGGAGGAAACCAGAATACCCAGAGGAAACTCAGGCAAGCATGGGGAGAACATCCAACCTTAAAAACAAAATAACCCAAGCCCGGAACCCGAGCCCAGGACCTTATTGCTATGAAGCCGACATTCGAACTACTATGTCACTGTGCCGCCCACCGTCATGTTGCTGGCTTGTATTCGCAAGTATGAGTTGAAAATAGTTTTTTTTTTTTTTTTTTTTTTTTTTTTTTTTTTTGAAAAACTTTTATCCCAGTGAAAGTGGTTCAATCATGGCTGTAAACCCAGAGAGTCCAGGCTCGTATATTTTTAAAAAGACACCGTGTTATGTGTGATAGATGGCTCCGATCTTCTATTAATGGACTTGTGAAATCTGTTGGACTTGTGAAATATGTTTTGGACTATTCCCATGACTGTGTGTGTGTGTGTGTGTGTGTGTGTGTGTGTGTATGTGCATGCACGGAGGACTCATCTTCCTCCTACTGGCAGACGGAGCATGTGGAGCAGTAATGCACCATCATTTTTTTTTTCACCCAAGATGACACGTCTCAAGGCTACCGTATGTCAGACTTGGCAAGACAGCCACATCTCTCTCTCTTTCTCTCCCTCTCTCTCTCTCTCTCTCTCTCTCCCCCCCCTCTTTTTCTTTTCCACCATCAGCAGAGCAGTTCATCTGAATATGAAAATCGAATATGAAACTGTGTCTGCTGTCTATCTCTGTCCCTCAGCGCAAGGTCAACAGAGACCTGCATTATTTGTACCTGCCTCGCTCATTAATTCTTCATATGAAGCCGGTGCAGGACTCCATAACCCCTCTATTAAATATAGATAGAGTCATTTCATTTATTAAGGAACTGACTGAATTCTGAATAAAATAAACAGCGAAGTTCAGATGCAAGCTGCTGCAGGACAAAAAGTAAATTCGATGCAGTCTGTTGAACAAAAAAAGGGGGCAGTGTTGAGGCCATCAGCATGGGGGGAAGTATTAACAGTAATTATTTTATACTAGAGTTTCATGTTTTCCCAGTACTTGCATGGGTTTTCTCTGGGTACTCCGGTTTCCTCTTACTGTCTAAAAACAATGGTCTGGCGAGCTGTTCAGGGTGTACTCCGCCTTCACTTAGTGTCGGCTAAGATGGACTCCAACCTCCCCATGAATAAGGATAAAGCAGTTTAGAAAATGAATGACTGAAGAATGTATTCTATCCTAGGTCACCTGATACTAATTCTGCACTTTGATTGGCTAATCTACTCCCAGGATATCAGCTTATATATGGTGACCTCACCGATGTCATGGCTGATGTCACCATAGGAAAAAAAAAAAGCTGAAATGGTTGTGACTCATTCTAGGCTAAAATATTCCACCCTGAAAACATTTATTTTTATTTTCAGTAATTTGAAAGTTATATATATATATATATATTTTTTTTTTTTTTTCACTAAACATGACTTTGCAGAAACCATAAGTGA
>JAQMYF010000005.1:12963477-12981066 GCA_030014195.1 Neosilurus mollespiculum | reverse complement strand
TTTTTTGTTTTTTTTTTTTTTTTTTTAAGCTGTTCCTTTACAAGTGCATGGATACATGAAAATGATGAAAAAAAATTCACTAGAATAGGACATGTACTTGCTCTGTTTTTGAAATATAAATATCAAGAATTTAGGTCTATTAGTCACTTTTACCTGTAACACTAGATCAACCCTGTACGATCTCACAAAGCTACTAGAATGCAAAACTGACCATTTCGGGAGACCGTTCTAGGTTATCTTAACACCCCTTTGCATTGGGTTATCAACCCATATGGGAAACACAAACTACCATTACAAACCACTACAATGCCATGAGGAACCAATAGAAACCTGTAATGATTTCCAGTTTTTATTTTTTATTTTTTCCCCCCAGAGCAGCATGGTATCTGTGGAGCTGTCAGTGCTCTGCATCTGGGGATCAGACTTGGAGTTCCACACTCGGATCAGAGTTTGTGGAGCATGTAAATCAAATCCACATTCGGGGCAGATAAGTGGTGTCTGTCCTCTTCCTGCACTGTTTTGGTTTGTGATCCCGCTGTGAACTTTTTCAACCAAGCGATTCAAGTTCCCTTCGTCCTCTGTTCATTTGCTTCCTCTCTCTATCTCTCTCTCTCTCTCTATCTATCTCTCTCTTTCTCAAAATCCACCCCCAGCCATTCCGTGTCCTGGTAAGTGTCAGCATTAGCCCCTGCTGCTTCCTTAATCATCACTGAGAGAATGTTCTGGAGTGGATGGTGACCCCACAAAGGAGAGCAGCACCATATTTGGAGCTTCAGACTCGGGCTCCTGATCCGGACTCACTGGACCTCAGTAGGGTTCAGCACTTGCATCATACACTGGGTCAGGCTTAACATTTGCATGCAGTATCAGGGTCTCATTTTGTATCGCGTGTTGTGTGGTATAGAGGAGCACAGTGTTTAAAGTAGCCGGCTACTGCTCAGACACATCCCTGAGCCCCTGGCTGCCTTTTACAGGCTTCCATAACTCTCAGAGGCGTAAACACTTCATTGCACTATCATAGCCTGTTCGCAGACAGCCCTCTCAGCCGCCAAATACATCTCGTCTAAGATGATCTGTTTGCTCTGAGCTGCTTTTTTTCCAAACCTTCCGAGCCACACTTCAGCCATGAGAGCTATGTCTGGGTTATGGCCTTTTCTCATTCCACAAAATATGTCTTGTTTTTATGAGACTCGACCCAGCAAAAGCTTTGCAGTCTATTTTTACATTGGGAACCCACAGGCCCCCCCACCCCATTTGATATCCCACTTTCCTGTCTCTCTTGAACCTGAGCAATGATGATCCATTTGATTAAAATCAATTTTTAAAAAAAATAAATAAGGCTGCCAGCTGCAAGTCATTAATGATTTTAATGGTTTTGACTGTAAAGGAAATGGCTGTGGATTTTGTAGTCTGACTACAAGAAGAGAGGTTTTGTCATTTTTAATCCCAACACTTCAGGTCCTTGATGAGGCTAGAGTTTCCATTTGACACTAATTCACATCATACCGTCTGCTCTTTTTATGACGGACTTGGAAACACATTTGCGGGAACATAGGCAAACCACCTCCTCCATACCTCGCCATGTACCTTACACACTTCCCTTATCAGGATATTATGCACATAGACAGCAGAGGGTTTTTTTTTCTTTCTTTTTCTTCTTCTGGCATCAAAGTCTGTTCCCTATAAAGCAGGCAGTGTGTTAGTTACTTGCTTCCATTACTGCTGCGGTTGCCCAACACATCTCCAATTATGGTGCTGTTCGGGCTCTTTTGGCTCTTTTGAAGGTTTGGAGGTCAAGGAAATGAGAGTTGAAATGCCCGCCACCCCACCCCGCGCTCCCTCCCCCAGCCGTGCTCGAAAGAAACGGAGGAGACACGGAGGGTGTCAGGAGTAAAATGTGTCTTTAAATAAATCTAACTCCCCGGGTTAGCCATTCGCTTCAGAAAGGCGCAGAGCCGTGAAGCATTTTCTGAGCGGAAGCAGTCCGAGAAGTGAGCGTGTCTGATTTAATAACCCCGGACCACACAGGCTGGGCGACGTGGAAATATGTCGAGTCCAATTAACTCCGGCGTGGAAGAGCTGCCCCTTGTGTGTAATCATGGCCTGTGGACGGCACGAAGGTTATACAGGGGAGAAAAAAAAGCTTGGCTCAGGACTAGGCAAGCACCAGGCACAGAGAGAGATGATATGCACACACTGGAAACTCGGTGTACCTGCCAAACCTCATTAACAGCCAGTAAACTTGGTGTTTGGCAAACAATCAAATATACTTAATTTTCCACATAGCCTGAATGAACTTGGTCAGGCAAGACATGTTTTGTGTCTGGCGTCCGTCTGTCCTGGAGGCATACAAGTCTATCTATCTCACTGCCTTCCCAAACCACTTATTTTATTTTATTATTATTTTGTTTTTGTTCTTTTTACATCATTTATTAATCAAAAAAGTTTCAAAAGAATTTAAAAATGCATTATTAATACATTAACATTCCTACCAAAGGTCAGCTGTATCTGGGGTAAGAGGAACATTCTGGAAGATTTATCACCCATCTCTGTTCTCTTAAGATCAGGTTCCTCTAGTAATGTTCAGGTTAGTGTCGCATTTCAGTGTTGGACTTGAGATGAGCACTGTGAAATCATGATCATGCCAAGTGCAAAATGCTTGTGTTCCGCACATACTTGAGTATATGAGTTCTGGCCGTGTGTGTGTGAGAGAGGGAGAGAGAGTGCTGGCAGTTACTGAAGATTAGCCATGTATTAGCAGCGTATCGTAACATCCACACCTCTGGTACCAGGGATTTGTTCCGTGCCCTGCATAGTCAACAGCCATTTCCTGATCCCTTCGGCGCCTGTGTGTGTTTGTGTGTGTGTGTGAGAGAGAGAACTGGAGGTGAACTGTTTCAGCTTAAATGAGCAGCACCAAATCAAACTCTGCCCTCCAGTCAGGGCCAGTGTTCCTGTAGGTCTTAGTTAAATTTCCATTTGTAATGTTTAGCATATTGTAAGTGATAAAATAGTCAGTGCTTTATTACCTCATATGGAGTCGATCAGCAAATATTTGTTGGTATTTGAAATATCACACCCCAAATTTTATTTCTTTTTTGTAAATATCTTCCTCGGTTCACATCCAGTGCTTCAGTAATGTCACACAATGTCTTGCTAATGTATCCACTTAACATGAACAATATTTCATTGTGTCTGGATGATGGTGTTGCACCAGCTGTCGTAAACAACAAGACAGCGCTTCTTTCCTTTAGTATGACCCCACCTAAATTTTAAAGATGGAACTGTACAAAAAGCAGGATAATCATATCGTTTACTAGGAATTTAAATGTGTAAATATGCATTCATTTTAAGTCGTGATCCCACTCGTTCCCCATCACACCTGATCAACTCAGGAAGGGTTGCTAAGTTATTGGCTGAAAAAGTGGATCAGGAAAAACACGGAGTAATCTAGGGCCAGGGTTGGGCATGTCGGAAACTGTGGGGGGGGGGTGGGGGGATCCTGATTGAGCATGATCACTCATTCACTTGCTGACCTGCTTAATCCTGTTAGGGTCAGGGTAAAGGCAGGGCTCACCCTGAGCAGCTCGCCTGGGTCAACATAGACCCACGACCATTCACACTCACACCTAGGTGCAATTTGCAACAGTCAGTTGCTATACTGTGCATGTATTTGAGCTGTGGGAGGAAAACCAACCAAACACGGGAAGAACAAACTCTGAACAGAAATGCTCGAGCCTGGGAATCGAACCCAGGACCTTCTTGCTGTGAAGTGGATTAGTACGCCACCGTGTTGCTCTGAGCGTGATCAGAGATCATGAAAACACTTGGTAAAGAACTTT
Organism: Neosilurus mollespiculum; assembly: GCA_030014195.1. Classification (NCBI taxonomy): domain Eukaryota; kingdom Metazoa; phylum Chordata; class Actinopteri; order Siluriformes; family Plotosidae; genus Neosilurus; species Neosilurus mollespiculum. The sequence goes on along the minus strand of JAQMYF010000005.1, from coordinate 12,977,224 downwards.
GTAATTTACACACACACACACACACACACACACACACACACACACACACACACACACACTGTGTGACAAAAGCTCACATGAATGTAACTAAACAGAGATGTGTTTATAAGAAAAGCACCTGGATGAGTGTGTAGGTAGGATAAAGATTGGACCATGGAGCAAACGGAAAAAGGTCATGTGATCTGATGAGTCCTGTTTGACCCTCTTCCAGAGGAATGGGTGTGCCAGGGTAAGAAGGGAAGTGTGTGAAGCGATGTACCCATTATGGATAGTGTTCACTGTGCATGCGTCTGGAGGCGGGGTTATGATCTGGGGCTGGTCAGGTCGGTTAAAGAAATCACCGTTAGACCCACGCAGTTTTCCACTCAGTGGACGTGTTGAAATGGTTAACCTTTAAACATCTCATCGCAGTAATCTGAGTGTCATGGCTCTGCTGGAAATACTGGCACCCCACTATTACTTGGCGTCATCAGCCCCTTTAAAAATAAATAAATAAATCAATAAGGTCTTGCAGTTATATAATTTTTTTTCTTTTAGAAGTTAAACTTCAGGTCTCTACTTTTAGCAGTTGGATATTTTTCAAACTCGATGTCTGAGCAGCAGATCCATCATTTCCGCCACACTGCATGTTTTTCTCTTATTAAATGTTTCAACTGGCTAAACCTCGCGTTAACTCCTATAAATTAAGGTAATATAAAGTAAATCCGTTGGGCTTTTACACCCGAGCCTACTGGCTCATCAGGGCGGAGCTTATCCTCGGTTTCCGTAGCGTGAAGCGACTCCTGGATGGGACGCTAGTCCTTTGCAGGTTACCTTCCCGGTATATCTTTACTGGTACCCATTTACGTATACTGCTGGATGGTTGTGTACCTGTGATTCAGACCTTGCCTAGGGGTCTTAGGATGGGGATTCGAACCCTCGACCTCTTGATCATGAGCACACCCTTTTTCCACTTGATTTATCCTCATTTAATGAACCTGCAGTAAGATGCAAGATCAGAACTGACCCAGTATGATGTACAGAAATGCAATGTTTTGAGAGGAAAAACCTCGTTGTGCACCCTTTTTGGGTCAATCCTGGAACAGACTTTGAATTTCAGACTGTAGAGATGACATTTACGGTATTCTCTCCCATTCTGTCTTCCATCTCTGCTGTCCTAGTTAAACTCCGGTGCTGTGCTGCACTCAGATTCACCAACCTTTAGCATTTTGTCATGATGAGCTTGTTTATGTTATCCTGGATGCATTTTTTTTTTGGTTTATTAGTAAAGATTTGGACAATTTAAGGCAGCATTGCACAGACATAATGTTGATCCAGCCTTGAATTTGCTCCTCAGGTGGTTCTCAGAATTGCTGACCTTCAGGAAGTTAGTGTAGGGACTCTAATGCAGGTTCTCGCTCAAAGATACATCCCAAAGTGCAACCATCTTCTTTTCCCTTTTAATTTCACAGACTAAGTTAAGGGACTAAATAAAAGGGTGGTGGGGGTATGGTAGGGGGGTTGAGTAGCGCAGAAGCAGAGTTAACGAGGATCAACAGTGACCACAAATGAAAAGTGCGACATGAAGAGTCCAAACAGGGCATGGGAGATGATCGGGTTCAGAAAGCGTATGAACTTGGGGAAGGAAGGGGGGGGGGGTGTACAGTGTGATTAACTCGCAGCACCACAAGAGGATGTGTAAAGGAGAGGAAAGTGAGCCGTGCCACTTTCATTGTAATTCATGACGGCGCTAAGCTTGTTAAGGCTAATGAAATTAGCGCTGGCTGTGTGGTGTCATGTTGACGGCTGACTTTTACAGTAATCACCCAGATGCCATCGGCGCCTGGAAGAAGGAATTACAATTGGACACAAAGCGCTGTGTTTAAAAAGTGGATGAATATTAATTTTTCACTTTCAAGGTCTGCACTAAAGACCCCGGACTAAAATAATTAGACAACTGGCTACTCAATTAAAGCTAACAATGGTGTTTTTATTAGGATCTATTACCCTATTACACATATTTCTGGATGTATGATGTAGGATATGGATCGCTTGAATGTAGTTCGTGTTGAGTCTAAAAGTTTGTGCACCCTTAGGAAGGATGAATGCAATAAAAAGTTTAATATGATTTAAGTTAAATTTGAATTATTTAATTTATTTATCTTGTACAAGTAGCTAGCCTCAGTTGTTGCTGGTGCATTTAAACTTGATGCTAAAAACTAGCATATATAAATATATTGTGTTCTTTTTTATGATTTTTTATGTTTTTTTAATGTTTTTGGTAGCACTATTGGCTTTGTAATTATTATTATTATTATTATTATTATTATTATTATTATTATTTCTGGTGGCACTGTGGCGTAGTGGTTAGCATGTCCACCCCCCAGCCAGAAGGTCCTAGGTTCAAGCCCCAGGCTTTGTGATGAGGGCATCTTTGTTTACAGTTTGCATGCCCTCCCTTTGATTGAGTGGGTTTCCTCCGGGTACTCCGGTTTCCTCCCCTAATTAAAAGATATACATGGCTAATATACAACAGGCAAATTAGCTATTCTAAATTGCCCCTAGGTGTTAGTGTAAATGATTGTGTGTGTTGGCCTTGCAATTGATTTGGCGAGCAGTTCAGGGTGTACCCTGCCTTCGCCCAGTGTTGGCTGAGATAGGCTCCAGCCTCCCCATGACTAATAGGATTAAGCAGTTCAGGAAATGAGTGGGAGAATTATTGTTATTTTTATAATTATTATAATTATTGGTGTGCTTCATGTTTTTTTTTTTTTTTTTTTTTTTTTTTTTTTTTTTTTTTTTGGGTTTGTTGATTTGTTTCTCAAGCGTGGGCCATGCTACACAAGTGTTCTTTGAAAAAACAGCATGTTAAATGATTCCATTGATTCCCCTGAATGCGATTAACGCTCCATGTTTGTATGGTCACATCCTTATACGTTGCCTTTTGTCTTTCATATCCAAGCAGAAAGGGCTTAACCAGACATCTGGAGCTTTCCGACATTATTATATGAAGTCTTTGGCACTAAATCAGCATAAACGTCATAACAAGCCAGCGACAAGACGACTTGTTTTTCCTTCTCCCTTGTTACAACGTCGTTATGCGGTTTCACCGTTGACGCCGGAGTCAATATCGATTAAAGCGAATGACGACATGTATTTTTAACGTCCTGAGATGCAGGCAGGCTGCTTTGGATACCACGCAGCGAGTCGGATTTTCCGGAGTGGATTTAATTCTCCGGGCGCATTAAAAAAAATCAGGGCAGTCAGGTGTGACGACGGCTCGTCAAGCAAAGAGATCTCTTTCAAAAGTGAATTGGGACATTGTACTCGACGAGTAAAAATAAAACAACGAGAAGCAAAGGGTGGGTAGAGGGGTGGGGGGTGGAGTTTTAAATTCAGGCTTGGGAATAAATCACATGGGAAGTCGTGTCTTATCTGCAAACAGAAAGAAAGAAGAAAGAAAAAAAAAAAAACAAGGCGGCTTGCTTGCTGAAGGTGAGATCAATAGCTTGGGGGTGTGTGGTGCATATGAACTAGCATTTCCGCTAATAAGGTCTAGAACCCACTGAGTTAGGGAAGCGGCTCATGATCTCCTGGAAGACGGGGGGAGAAAATGAGCAAGGAGGGAGAGAGTGAGAAGTATGGATGGATAGAAGGCTGTGTGGAGGATTCAGCAGCAGTCCCACTGCGTCCGTGTTTACCAGGTGATGGAGTCCATGCCCTGGATTCGTAAATATCCAGGAACCAAGCTGGGCGTTTTAATTGCCACGCTTCAGAGTGCACGCAGGAGAGCGTGAGAGCATCAGAGCGAGATCGGAGGCTGATTTCCAATGACAACCTCAAGCCCAAGTGGTTATTTATTTAATATCTGGTGCTCATTTGCCCAGTCGACTGTGGTGCTCGTCTGCTTTGGGAATCTATCAGGGTCGTTAATGAGCACCGTTCAACAGCGTCGCCTATTTGTACCCACTCGACTCTCAGCGTAGCATATGGCCACACCGGAGGTAGATACGTCAACACGCAGGCAGCATCCTGTTAAACGGTCGCGTGAGCGCAGCAGTTAAAGTGTGCTGTGAGGTCTGGGAGTCGTGATTAAGAGGAGTCGCACTAAGTACTGAAACATCTGGAAAAGCACAGGAGGCATCATGGTGTCGCTCGAGAGCTTCGAAAAATCTTTGAGAAATTTGTCAAGAAACATTTGTTTTGTAATAAATAACATTCTTGTTTTCCTCTCAGCAGCAACCCAAAATCAGATCGCGGTCACATGGAGTAGCGCCGAGTGCAAAAGTTTTCACATCCCTTACTTTTGAATTAAAGGTAAATGGTGAGTCTCAGTCAGCATGCATTTAAAAACGAGTCTGGATTCTCCGAGTCCCACCCAAGGGCGGAACCTGGGGAAGGAGTGGGACTCCGTGTGCTCTTCCAGTGCTTGCGGGGTTTTAGTGTTAACCAGTAGGAGGAGTTTTGAGTTGTTTTTCAAACTATAAAAAGCAGATTTAAAAAAATAAAAACGAATTTATTTTTCGTTCATTCATTCTCTAAGCCGCTTAATTCTAGGTAATGTCGCGGGGAGGCTGGCGCCCATCTCAGCCGACTTCTGGCGAGGGCGGGGTACACTGTAAGCAGCACGCTAGACCATCGCAGAAAACACGCATACAAACATTTCACGCTCACACCGAACGCCAATTTGGAAATCAGCCTACTGTGCATGTTTTTGGACTGTGGGAGGAAACCGGAGTACCCGGAGAAAACCCACCCAAGCACAGTGACAATATGCAAATTTCACACAGAAACGCCCTCGCTGAGCCCGGGAATCGAACCCAGGACCCACTACCCCACCGTGGTCATTTATTTTTATTTATTGATTTATTTATTTATTGTTTAGTGGTTTTTTTTAGATTCCGTCCACAAAGTGACTCGGGAGCTATAGGAATGTGTTCGTCTGTCCCTTCCACTTTAGTTTCTGGACATTTACTTGTCGCACGCTGAAGCTGAGGCTTTCAAACTTGCTATGCTTGTTCTGTATTGGCGTATCATGAAATGATCCTTTTTATGGGACCATCTGGACCCCTGTGGTCTATTTTTGTATGTTGAAAGTATTTTGTGGATTAAATCTTGCTTATCTATGACAAGCACATCATGCTAAAGCTAGTGCAGTGCGACAGGTGAGTATATGGAGCGCTGCAGTATCTGACCGCTCTCTACGCTGTGTGCATTTAGATTCAACTGAAGGATAAACATCGTCCTGAGGAAACCATTTCAAAGCAATAAGACAACCGCAAGTAATTCGTCCACAAAAGCAGCCTGACACCTTCCTGTTTTTTTTTTTTTTTTTTTTTTTTTTTTTTTTGATTAACCTAAGCTAGCGGTAATCTGCGGAACATTTCCTCTCCTTCTGACATTTTCTCATACACACCGGGCTTTGCCTGGACCTCAAAAGCATCTGTCACTTCTCACAGGGGATCAGCGGCGCTGATGATACGTACACACTGTGTGCTGGGAGATTTCTTCAGGCTCTTTCGTCTTCGATTATTTATTTCCTCGAGTTGCAGTACATGTCAGCTCTCGTTCCAGGAATAGCCGAGGAGCGCTGCGAAGTATCGCACCAAAACGGATGCTGGAGAAGAGCTGGGTGGAATGGGTGGAGGGGTGTGTGTGTGTGTGTGTGTGTGTGTGTGTGTTTATGTTAGGGAACATGCTGTGCTCTATTTTCTGGACTACAGCCCGGATGATTGCTTGAAGCTGTTGGGATAAAACGTGCTCTGCAAATCCCAGCTTTTAGATCAGTACACTAGTTTTAATTCCTTATTGTTTCTATAATAACAGTTTCCGGTTCCGATTTGAGCCGATCATGTTCCGATGTTATTCCGAAGTTACCCCGATGTTTCCGATGATTTGGTTTTGATGTGTGCTGATGTTACTCCAAGATTTTCCTGTTTCACACAAAACCCATTTCTCAAATTCTACAATGTCCTTCGATGATTTCTGACTTTTTCGAATGGTTACCGATGTCTGATTTCCTCCAATGTCACATCAGAATCTGTTCGGGGTAAATCAGGGTCACGATCGGTATCATGTGAGTGCACCTTCATTCACAGGTAGGCGTATAGCATATGGTACCCAGAAATCAATTGGTGAAAAAAAAGTTTTTTACTACTAATTTGAAACAAATTAACAAATGAAATAATTTTTATCAGCGTTGCCCTGTTCCATGATTCTGTCCTTCCGTCGGTCCGTCGTGACATTTGTTCGGAGCGTCATCTCCTGAAGTACAATGCCTCTGAATACCAAAATTGGTGTGTGTACCGTTTCATGTCCCTGCCACCTTGACCCTTGACCCCCAACAGAGAAAATGCTTGTCCATAGCAAATCTCCTGACGTACAACACAAACGAACACCAAGCTGTAAATCTGAAGGGAAAACAGTTCTGATGTTCATTCTGATGGATTTGGATGGAGATGAAATTTGGAATCATTTTTGACTTGTTTTAATTACGATAGGAACATGTGACGCTGGAGGTTTCCCTGTTAATCTGTTTTGTTAAAATCCTGACGAGATTCATTTTCATGGATGGTTTGGTGACCAGTTACCATAAATTTCCTTAAATGTGCCGATCCTCAGCTCTGTCTGAAACTGCTGTGGCAAAAAAAAAAAAAAAAAAAAAAAGATAAAAGTGGCATTTAGATTCGAGCACTACTTTACCTCGCAGCAGTCATGACATGTTTGTGGTGGTCGCATTTAGCGCAGCAAGACAAGATGAGAAAATATTCCAAGCACAACACCCTGCTAAGCCATTTGCTCCGTGGTTGCTGGACTTAAGTGTCATCAAATTACTCCGCGCCTGCTTCTGTGTTTTTATTTTGTTATAATTAGTAAATCTGACACATGGTGAAGTTTTTCCATTGTAGACACTCTGGATGCTCGTGCATGGGGTATACTGGCTCGGTTGTTCAGTGGAGAAAGCTCAGGGTTACTGATCAAATAGTCACTACCACTGCTGGGCCCTTGAGCAAGGCCCTGAACCCTTAACTGCTCGTTCGTGTGAATGAGATAAAAATATAAGTTGCTTTGGATAAGGGCGTCTACCAAATGCCATGAATGTAAATAATATAACAACCAACTAGAAATGCACTCCGAGAACACAGACCTCCACCAAGGTAGTGCAATCTCGCCTTTACATGAGTTAGAGTTGCAGGTGGGTGACACGGTGGTGCAATGGTTAGCACGTCCCCCTCACAGTGAGGCCTGGGTTCGATGCTTGGGTTTCCTTTGGGAACTCCAATTTTCTCACAGTCCAAAAACATACACGGTAGGCTAATTAGCTGTTCCAAACTGCCCCGAGCTGTGAGTGTTGTGTGTGTTGCCCTGCAATGGCCTGGCAAGCTGTCCAGGGTGTACCCCTTCCTCGCCCAGAGTCGGCTGAGATGGGCGCCAGCCTCCCCACAACCCTAATTAGGATTAAGTGGCTTAGAAAATGAATGAATGAATGAATGAATGAGTTGCAGATGGTGGGTGTCCCTTTGTGGCATATCTGTATTTTTATATCATATATGTATTTTTTTTTTCTCACGGTGCATTCTGGGTGATTTTTCCTCCTTGACCTATCACACAATGTTAAAATATTCTTTAAATCCATCCTGGATCTGGATCACTCGAAAAAAATGTAATCAGTTCTTCATTGGCCCAAGATCCATATTTAATTAAAATTTTGTGGAAATCCGTCCATCAGTTTTCGAGTTATCGTCTTCACACACACACACATACACACTTTCATCCATGCACAATAGAGCCTGGCAGAAAGAATGATCTGGAGTCAAACTGGTCACAAACACAACTGATAATGAATCAACATGGCCTGAGGGCAATCCAGAAACAAGGCAGTCAGCAGAAATAAAAACTCGGGATTTAATCATACACCAGGATTGGAAAGACTGTGCCATCAACCAACCAATCAACTGGTTCTATCGAAGCTCATTTCATTTCTGATGACCAGACACCAGTTCAAGCACGTATGTACCTGTTCATAAAATTAAATCAGAGCACTCTGATCCAAAAAGGAGATAAAAGAAGTAAGTTTGATTATTATTATTATTTTTTTTTTGTATGTGATATTGTCTCCTGAAAAATACAATAAACCCCAGAACTCAAAGAGCGCAGACCTCTGCCAAGCCGAAAAAGATACACAGCACCACCTGCTGGGCCTTCCTTAATACCACACTTCCAAAAAAATACTGCTGTTTTACACTGTTAAAGAATCCTTTACAAAATCCCTGCATCCAGAATTTGATCCGGATCATCTCCGAAATCAAAGAGACTTCCTCGTCCGAAGCCCCGGCGCTGGTAGAAATTTCATCAAAATCCGGTAATAGCTTTTTACACAAACAAACAGACATACTGGAAGCCCTTGGAGGGTGCAAACCTCTGCCAAGGTGAAGAAAAAAAAAAAAAAAAAACACTAACTCCTGCTGGGCTTGGCGTAAAACTACAATTTCAAATTGTCTTACAGTGTCAAAGAATCTTCAAGAAAAAATTCATAGGTTTAGAATTTTATCCAGATAATCTCCAAATGTTATGTGAGCCAGTCTCCCACCGATCCCCCACCCCCACCCCTACAGCTTTCGACTCTAAAATTAAAGCACCGCTGGTTCTACAGAAACCTCAGAAAACACCATAAAACACCATAAAACACCATAAAACACCATAAAACCTTTGGAGACAGTTCTGAAACCAAACACATTTAATGGTGAACCACAAAAATAAATAAATAAATAAATAAATAAATCAAACCACCCCGGAGACCCACAAATATAATCGCCCTTCGTCTCGGCTGCCTTTACTGAAAAGCCTGACGCCCAGAATAGATATGAGAGAAAGGCTGTAGTTCTGCTCCTCTGTGATGTCTTTCTGTTAGCGCTCTGTCCCAGGGCCTCCATTAAACTCCATAGAAAAGGTCAAATGACGCTAATGGCGTTCTAAATAAGCGCGATTCCTGTCCTCGCTGCCTCGGTGATGAACGATGATCATGGCTTGTGAGCCCCCCACACTTCGTCTGCGCTCTGCTGTTTTATTTTTATGGATTTGGTGAGTAAAATTTGAACAGGGTGGTGGTATTTTCATAGAAAGTGAGTGTGGATGAAAAAAACAAACAAAAAAAAAAAATACAACTTCCCTGGAAAAAATCTCGAGGTGCAGCAAAGTGGAAAAAAATAAATAAATTATATATATATATATATATCTCTTCCTGCACCCAAACTAGTGTGCTGCATTCTCAAGTTGGTTTACGGATGTGATTTGATGAAATTCAGCTTGTTTTTGCAATCTACTGAAACCTGGGCAATCCGCCAGGGTGGCAGGAGCGCTCACAGAATGAAAATCACATTATATGTATATTTCAGCAGTATTAATAATGGAGACAAAAAGCAAGCCAAGCACAAGGCTAGAGACGGATTAGAAAATGGATATAAATCATGACCTTCGTCTTTTAAACCATCTGAAAAAGTTTCTCCAAGTTGTAGGTAGATGTGAAGCAGAAAAAAAAAGTGCCGTGGAAATGTAGCTAGTTGCTTAGAAGCTTTATTTGTCCTTTATACCCCCAGTGGAGATGAGGACTTGACTTGACCTGAGTTGACTTGACTCTTTGTGCCCTGCCCTACTCATGATGTCTTTCCAAATTAAAAAAATCTTTTCCCGCAACCTTTATGTTTAGTAAACACCCAGCCACTCCTGTTTCTTCACTTTTTTGCCAGTACAATGACTCGATTAGTTTTGCAAAGTGAGATGTTGTCAGAATAAATATGCTGTGTGCGCCGGAATTTGGAATACGTGTACGCACATACACGGGAATGTGGCGAGACAATCGCGCTGCAGCGACGTTGCTTGTAATCATGATTACTGTTGATGATTTGACAAGATCCTGGAATTGTTTATTCTTCAAAACTACCAAGATGACATGGCCATCATCTTCAACCAATAGAAGGCCTGGGTTTAATCCACGGGCTCAGCGAGAGACTCCGGGTTCATGGCGACCCCTAAAGGAAGAAGCTGGAAGGAGAAGAAGAAAAAAGTCACATGGCTGGACCATTCACACACATTTGCACCTAGGGGCAATTTGGAAACAACCCCTTTGTCTAATATTCGTGTCTTTGGACTATGGGAGGAAACAAGAGCACCCCGAGGAAACCCACTCAAACACAGTGAGAAGATGCAAACTCGATGTAGAAACATCCCCACCTACTACAGGCCCCAAATCCAGGACCTTCTTGCCGTGAGACAAGCATGCTCAGGACATTAATCTGATATTACGAAGACATCTCTGAAATGTATTTATTTCTTGATTGATTTAAATCCATTAGCTTATTAACGTCAAGAGATACACAGATGTAGTGCGACTGGAACTCAAGCAGATCTCCACTAGTGTGAGCCTGGTTCTGTCAAGCCTTATCCGAAATTTTTCTTTCCTGTTGACTCCTCTCTGAAGTGTGTCATGTTCCTCACTCACCAAAGCCGCTCTTAAGCTCTTCTTTGTGCATACAGGAATCTAAAAAGAAACCTAAGAGACACCGTTGGCTTTCCAAGCCACTGAACCTGTCTGTAGTGTATCTCTGAGCCAAAGCCAGTGTGCAAGTTCAAATGTCCTTTTATGGCTTCCACTGGTCTTGCGTTATCTCTCCTGAACCAGACCCGCTCCCGTCTCCCCGACAATTTCCCTGTCAAATACAATCAGCTCTATGAAGGTTACGCTTAACCATGCTGGTACTCAACCCTCAATTAACCTTTAAGAAGACAGAATATTTCAAGAAAAAAAAATGCAATTTTCCCTAAGATCTGAGAAACGCAGGGCAGAAAAGCTGAGTAATTAACTTGTTTCGTGAATGGATGCTTAACAGCCAACATTTTAATGGGCGTTGTATAGAGAAGTGACCACATCATGAAAGTAATGGACTTAGCGACACAACAAAGGTCATGTTAATGTGAACTTTGACCTCTTAAAAAAAGATTCTGATTTACTAATTAATAGTGCCCCTTGTGGAATTCTACTTAATCAAGACGTTACATCCTTATGACTTACTTACTTTCGTACTAAGAAACAGCCATATTTTGTCTTGATTTTTGAGTGTAGTAGAAGTTGATGACATTAAAGCTTACGCTTTACAAAATTTATCTAATTAACAGACTTGTTAATGAGAGATACATTTTGTAATTAAAAATAAAGCTTTAAAATCGGTCCATGCATACCGCCTTGAGGAACCCCGCTGTAAATGCATTAATAAAAATAAATAAATAAATAAATCATCTTGGCTCATGCAACAAACAGGAACCAGACTGAGATCTATATCTTTATACATACACTTCATGATGTACGTTCTTTCATCACTGAGAGACTGCATTCTTTTCAGCTAAATGCGCATCCATCATCATCTACCAAGCGGACATACTGTATGGTGGAAACATTCCGGGGGGGGGGCTGGACGGACAAAGAAGAAAAAACAATTAAGATGTGCTTCACTCAGTGATGCAGCAAACAAAGCTCTCTCTCAGCAAAATATCACAGCGAAGTCAAAGATGCACACAGGATACGAAACTGCAAGACTCGGCTATTTACGATCCACTCTGAGTGAGTGTCGCTGTTCGATGTTTAGCTTGAACTGCTGAGAGCGCGAGTAAATATCAACTAGAGCATCGTAATGTCATCTTTTGAAAAGAATGTTTCTGTCCTACATAACGGTACATGTATGTCAAAGTATCTTAATTCAGTTCAATTCAATGTTATCTGTATAGCGCTCTTTACAAATATCATTGTCGCAAAACAGCTTTACAAAATAAACAAATTTTAAAAAAGGAATATAAACATTTCTTCTACAATGCATACATAGCGTAAAATAAAACAGAACTGATACTGACTTATGTATGTCCTGTTAATTAATGTCCTAATTAAAATTATTTAAATATGGAACTATTTAAATTTTATAATTATTTTATGTATAAAATATTTAAAAGATTAGTTGTTTTTTTTTTGTTTGTTTGTTTGTTTGTTTTTAACAAAGTTGCTCTTTGTAGTAAAAATTAGCTGCCCTTTGCTAGCAAGTGTTAGCCTCACCCACCACCCCCTACCCCCCACCCCCCAAACAGAGGCAAGTTTATAAAAAATCTGTCTTATGACATACAACTTATTATTATTATTATTATTATTATTATTTCAATGTTTCTTTTAATCCTTACTACTTTTTTCTTTTCTTTCTTTTTTTTTCTCACTTTTATGGTGCAAACTTTAAAATAACTTCACCAACTTTTCATAAACTTTGCCTACCTGGATCTTGATTGTAACTGAATCACAGCAGCTTTCAGTCTGGATATAATTCTAGTGGACTCAGTGTATTTCTACGTCAATTATATTTTCTCACTGTTGAATTTTCCTGGAGTGCCCTGAGGCGTAGTGTTTAGCAAGACTGTCTCACAGCAGCCTGGGTTCAAGTCTTGGGCTGTTTCTGTATGGAGTTTGCATGTTCTCCCTGTATGTGCATGGGTTTCCTCCCTGTACTCCGGTTTCCTCCTACAGTCCAAAGACATGCACATTAGGCTAATTGGCTGTTCCAGATTTCCCATAAGTGTCAGTGTGAATAACTGTTTGTGTGTTGGCCCTGCTAGAGTGTACCTCAGCTTAGCTCCAGAGTCAGCTGAGATAGGTTACAGCCTTAGACTGACCACTGAAGGATTAAGCAGTTCAGCGAATTAATGAATGAATGAATGCGCTTTACTGCCCTGTGTTGGATTTTATAATGGTTGTGTCGTTGTCGAGCGCAGACGTCGGCCAAGGTCAAGTTCTCAGAATGTTGGCGAAACAGAAACCTCTGGATTCGCCCTGTGATGTGGATCTGCTTCAGAACATAAGAACTTCTCCTTTGCCTTGTGGAACACATTTCCACCAAGTTTCATGGAAATCAGGTTGGTAGGTTCTTCACAATCCTGCTTAGAGACTGATAAACAAAATACCTGCAGTCAATATCACTGCGACCCACGTCACCCTTTTAACCAGAACCAGTCATTAGAAATTCTCAAGCTGCTCATCACCTGAAGAATCTCGCTGCCCTTCACTGACTCACTGGGTTTTGTATCCTTCTGTCGCTGTTTCTCTTCCTGTTTTGTTTATGCAGAAAGCCGCCGTTCTGTATTGCAACCCCGTTTCCGTGGAGATGGAAAGCAGTCTTCTTTCTCTGTCATGGTCAGCTTATTCTTCGCTGAAATGATGCTCCAGCTATTCGTCGGAGGAGAGGGAGGTGTTGAAGAGGGTGCTCGGATGCTTGGATAAACACATGCCTGGCGTTCTTTTCATTTACATTTCTTAGACGTTGTCCTCACACAGCACATGAAAAGAAGGAATGATAGAAAAGTGTTGTGTTATTTTTGTAAGTCTTACTGTTGCTGAATACGAGGGATGATGATGATGGTGATGATGATTGAAAAATTGAACTGGATCTCAAAAGATTTTTTTTTTTTTCCTCACACAAATGTAAAACTTCATTTAATTAAAAACAGGCATGAATACAGAACTCGTACTGAGATGTGGTTGAGGCCGAAGGACGTAACGTGATTTACATCACAAACAACATTCCTTGGACATAAGCAGGATGTGTTGAACTCCATTTTGGATCAAGTGAGGAAGACCAGATGATCTTCGGTCGTAAATATGATGTGACTAGTGGCGTTTCAAATTGCGATTCAATTCAATGAGTGTGGGAGGGGGGTGGGGGTGGGGGTGGGGGGTGGAGGC
>JAQMYF010000005.1:12945977-12963088 GCA_030014195.1 Neosilurus mollespiculum | reverse complement strand
GGGGGGGTTTCCATGTGAAGCTTGCTTGGGGTTTCCTTCAGGTGCTCTGGTGTCCTCCAACAGTCCAAAGACATGCACATTACGATAATCGGCCGTTCCAGTGTGAGTGTGAATGGTTGTGTACATGTTGGTCGTGTGATGGACTGGTAAGCCGTGTAAGGTGAATCCCGCCAGTCAATCTTTAGCTCCACTTTGGTGCATACTGTTGTGGATTCTTTCTTCCTGATGTGGATTATTTCTAAAAACATTTATCTCTTCTTATTCTGGCTTGGTCCATCCAAACAAGGACATCTTCTGCTCAAATGGGGAGGTGTCTTCTCACCAAGTGGTCACTTTCTCTACTGAAACAGGGGCTTCTTTGACCCAACCTGGGGCATTGTCAGTCTGTTGGGATAGAGATAGATGCTGTGAATTCTTTCACCTAAGTTTGGATTTTGTCAACCCAAGTTGGTTCATCTTCTACTCAAGCAGGGGCTTCAGTCTTGGACTCGTTTTGCCCAAGCAGGGGCTTTTTCTGCCCAGTCTTTGGCTCTTTATTATCTTGGGAAGGTAAAGTCTGCTTGTTTTTTTACAACCGCGCCTACTGGTTCATCAAGTCGGAGCTTATCCCGGGTTCTGTAGTGCGAAGCAACTAAAAGTTCAACTCCTCCTGGAGGAGACTTTAGATTTGAATCTCTTATTTTTACTGTTTTCTGTTTATGCTGGGTGGCTGGCTGGACAGAGGTACACTTGTTGTTGAAAACCTGCTCAGGGTTCTTAGCATGGTGGGAGTCTGACAGGATTCAAACTCACAATCTCTCGATCATGAGCCCAGCACCCTAATCACCACACCATTGGCATACCACAAATGGTATCATGAAGATGATAAAGAGAGGAGCACTACCACCCTGGGAAATCCCACCTGTAGAGCTTCCTGCACTGCCTCTACCTTGTTGTATTATTGAGTTAAGAGCTCAGAGCTGATTTTTATACGAATGCAGCAGCTTCTTCCACCAAGATGGAGCTTCTTCTGGCGAATCCCAAGCTGGGATTTCATCAGAGCAAGCACGGGACCTCAGTACAAATTTCTTCAGCTTAAGAAACGTTAAAGTTCTTTTCCAGTTGGGAACTTTTTCTACCCATCCGAGAGAGCTTCTTCTGCCCAGTCTAGGGCTTTACACCATCAGTCTAAGGGCTGCATGAGTGTGTGATGTATGGGGGGGTACTGTCCTTCAGATGACTGTGAATGTCGGTGCAGGACGTGAGCCGACTGCTGACAACCTCATGCCAGCTTTTCCTCTAATTTGTCACCTGTCTGTATGTGTGTAGGGGTCAACAAGAGGTCTGCAAAGGATCTCCAGTAACATTTACACAGACATCCCTCCATCTCTTGTGTCTATATATCTTGAGGTCCTATATTTTAAAAATAAATAAATAAATAAATGTCCGATCTTTTTCGGAGTCCATCAGCAAACAGTTGCTCATGGTGATGAAGTACCTGCCCCACAAAATATTTCTCAATCTGCTCTTTTCAATATGAATATAAATTGGAGGACATATGGTGCCGTGCTATTGCTTCCAGATGGCACCAGGGAAGGTTGTAGATCATTACGGGATTCTCCCTGTGGTTAACTGTTTGCTTCAGCACACGGTAAGGGCTTTTGTGTTTGCATCTCGATGGGATTGTTATTCCCCAGATCCTTGTGAATGTGTGTCTTACTGTATAAATCACCTCAAGTTCCCGGATTGGTCGAGGCTATCTGCTAAATTTAGTTAAAATGCAACCTAATAAAATATTCGGATATCACCCTGAGTAATAAAAAAAAAAAAAATTGTGTGTCATTTTTAAACCATTTAATGAACCCATTTATCGTAATAATGCTTGGAACTGTTTCCTTGCAGCACAATGAACTACAGAAAACAACGTTAGACCACGTTCATGACTTCATCCTTATTAAAACACTCGGAGCTGTGAGCTAGTTAATTAGCTAACTCTTTGTAAACTGCTTACATTAATCACAGGTATACACTTGTGGATGTTCAGTATCTTGCGATGTATTCACACCAGGCATGGTTGCTCTGTTCTGGGCCCAGGCATGCCTATATAATCACAATCTGTTTGTGATGAAAAAAAGTTCCTTTCTGTAACCCAACCAGATTTGTTACAGTGTGGTTTGTTATTCATTTCTATTCATTCATATAACCCGATTAATCCCAATTAGTGTCACGGGGAGGCTGGGATCCATCTCGGCAGAGTCTGGACGAGGGCAGGGTACACCATAAACAGCTCGCCAGGCCATCACAGGGCCAAAACACACAACCATTCACACTCACACTCATACTCACACCTATGGAACAGTTTATTAGCCTGCTGTGCATGTTTTTGGACTGTAGGAGGAAAAGGGAATACCCGGAGGAAACCCATGCAAGCACAAGGAGAACATGCAGCCGCCACACAGAAACACCCTCGTCACATCTGGGGCTCAAACCCAGGATCTTCTTGCTGTGAGGTGGCGGGGCTAATCACTACGCCGCCATGACACTGTGAATGAACGAATGAATTTAAGTATGTCACTGTTATCTGTAATGGACTTGATAAAGTGTCCTATCAAGTCGTTTCTTTTCTTCTTCTTATTGTCTCCTCACTTTCTCGCTCATTGATCGAAGGCAGCAGGCTCGGCAGTCCTGTGCTCGCGCACACGATTCGGCCAATCAGCAGCCACAAAGATCCATGGACTCTCATCAGAGTCGGAGCGACCTCAAAAACAAGCGGTGTACGGAACACTTCAATACTGTTCCTGTACTGACGATATCTTTGGCGTCATCACAAATTGGATTGAGGAAAAAAGCAAGGTCTTGATTGCAGTGAGACCCTTAGTGATTTTGCTCTACAGTACACCACAAACGCACTATGCACAGGTGTGATCTTCTCCTCAAAACCTCTAATGACAAATGGAGCGCTGAGGGAAAAGGAGAATTGAGGGCGGCCAGTTAAAGAAAGGTGGTAAGGGGTGAGAGGGAAGGTGTCAGAAGATGAAAGACTGGACGCAATTCTTAAATTGGCTTGAAAGAAAAGAAAAAGCTAAAAACTATTTTTTTTCCCCCCAGGAACACAGAGTAATAACGGAAATAAGAGAGAGGTAAGAGCTTGCAGCTGGAGGTTTCTATCATGTATATTGTTTGCACTTTCAGCTCGTAGGATCAACATGGATCTTGTCTGGGGTGGAATTGAGCTCTAGCATGGGATACAGGGTGATATAAAGCTTGTAGAAAGAAAAGACATGCGTGTACATTTTGTTTCCTGACTTTACATCCATCTTTCTTTTTATCAGGCCTGAACAAAAAAAAAAAAAGACAAGGCATTAATAAAGGGGCAGAGTCGTGGGTCATTCATTCTACTAGGGTCAAGGGCAGGCTGCAGCCTATCTCAGCCGACTCTGGGTACACCCTGAATTGTAGAGAAAACACTCACACAACCATACACACTCACACTCACACCTCGGAGCAATTTGGAGCATCCACTTAGCCTAATGTGCATGTCTTTGGACTGTTGGAGAAAACCAGAGTACCCAGAAGAAACCTGCACAAGTACCGGAAGAACATGCAAACTCCACACAGAAAGGCCCAGGCTTTTATTCCAATATTGGCTAAAAAAAATTCCATCATGGTGTATATCTGTGAAATTTCTGTCTCTGGACACGATGATGCATCAGATGACCAATGCTGGTGTCTCTTTTCATTACTGGGAGCGACTGACCGTCCTCTTCAACATCACCACTGTAGAGAAACTGGGTCATGTCATTCTGACTCAGCAGTTGATGAAGTTTGATGGTTGTGCATTCTGTGCTGGGAGGTTAGCAGGCGTGACGGGTTTGCGGACGGCTCAGAGAAAACCACTGCCGAAAAATCTTTTTTTTTTAAGATTAAGCAATTGTTCAAAGGTGGTAAATAAGTGTGGGGTGCATTTGTAAACCTATTTGGAGAGCTACCAGACCTCCACATGTGTAAAGCCATGGTTAAAATCAGACTGCCCAGACCAACATCCAGACCAAGATGGACCATGACTTGGGAAAAGCAAACAAATCATATCAATCTGGTTTCTAGTAATGCTCTGACTTCTTGATGTTCTACTTAAGATAGCTTGGCGGTATGGTGGCGTACTGCTTAGCACGTCCACCTCACAGCAAGAAGGTCCTGGGCTCGGTGAGGGTGATTCTTTGTGGAGATCGAATGTTCTTGCTATGCTTGCGTGGGTTTCCTCAAGGTACTCTGGTTTTCTCTTACTGTCTAAAGACATGCACATGATGCCAATTGCCTCTAAGTGTGAGTGCGGATAGTTGTGTGTGTGTGTGTGTGTGTGTGTGTTGGCCCTGAGATGGTCTGGCGAGCTGTTCATGGTGTACCCCGCCTTCGCCCAGGGTCAGCCGAGAGAGGTGTCAGCCTCAATGCTTTAGCAAAAGTGAGTGAGTAAGACGGCTGCCTCAGTGAGAAAGGCTCTGTTCACACTACAGTGTCAGAATCCATGTTGAACTGATCTGAATCAATGTCCATGTCCACACCAGCCAGTTCAAAACCACTTCTGCGTTTGCAGTATGGACAGGAAGATCGAACTCGATGTGAAACTACTGGGTAAGCATGTGACCAGGTGGCACGGTGAAGGCTATGCTAAACCATACGGTTATAAGAGCGCTCGTGCGAGAGATCTTTGCAGCATTCAGAATCGATTCTATGCGAACGGAAACGTGTCCTAGATCCGATCTCAAGAAAACCGATCTCCCCAGAACCGATCTGAATCGAACTAGATGTAGACCTGGTGGATGAACCATTGTGCTGATTAGCCTTGATTTGATAAACCCAAAGGCCGATATATAGAGGGAAGTGTGTTACGTTGAGGAGAGCCCGCCTTGCTCTTCCCCAGAGACTTCGATCCAGACTCCTTGTCCACATCAGCTGTGGTGACTGATTCATCTAATACTGATTGATCGGATTGATGTAATCATGCTCAAAGGCTCAGGTCTGAAGTGTGGCGTCATTATTCCGTACTGCCGCGCTCGGCTCACCCGTAAACACAAAGTAAACTTTTCTTCACAGAAAACGTATTAATCTAAACCTGTGATTTGCAGCTGTTCTGCTGTGAGAGTTGCTGTTATAGAAAAAAAATTATAATCGACACCTTTAGTGAGAGTGTGATTCAATGAGCCAGTGTGGCTGCCTGCATCTCTCCTGTTTTTTCCCAGATCCATGATCACTCTTGACCCGTGCCTCATGTAATTTGCAAGAAAGTGTAGTTGGCGTGCTCTCGTTTCAGAGATACTTGGTGATTCTCTCCAAAAATACACCACAAACTTCATGTTGTTGAACCGTGGCAGCTGCGGAAAGGTGCGATTTTCTCTTCCAGCCCTGTTTCTTTTCCACCAGGATGGCAGAGGGAAGTGAGAATGAAGGCGGTGAGCCAAAAAAAAAAAGGTGGTGAGAGCATGAAAGATTGAGCAGAAGTTGTGTCAAATTGCTCAACAGGAGCCCGAATCCGTGTTTTCCTTAAGTCTGCGATTAAACAGCCAAAAAAGAGAGAAATGCCCATCATCTGGAGATTTCCTTTATGTTAACTGTGGGCTGGATGGCTGCGGGATCAGCGAGTCGTATGTTTTAGAGAGAGATTGTGTGCTAGCATGAGGTAGAGGATTATATACAGAAAAAGACATGCATGTAAGGGTTTATCACTGGATTTCCATCCACCTGTTTAAATTGGAATTTCGAGTTTGCACTAACCACAAACAGGCATAAATCAGTACCTCTTGGCATCTGTGATGGAAAGCGTGGGTTCTTAACTCCAGTCCCAGCGTTCACCGTTCCAAAACATGGCATAAATCGATGAGGGTGTTATAATTAGCTTATCATCTGGAACTGGTGTGTGCACAGTGACAGGGGAAAAGATAAAATAAAATAAAATTCCTCTGTTCAGTGGCTAAAACCCCACAACAAACATACAGCTAGCTAAATAGTAGTTTGTTTTTGCCTAAAAATAAATAAATAAATAGATAAATAAATGAGGCGGCACGGTGGCGTAGTGGTTAGCATGTCCGCCTCACAGCAAGAGGTTGCTGGGTTCGATTCCCGGGCTCGGGCGTTCCTGTGTCGAGATTGCATGTTCTCGCTGTGCTTGTGTGGGTTTCCTCCAGATACTCCAGGTTCCTCCCACAGTCCAAAAACATGCACAGTAGGCTAACTGGCTGTTCCAAATCGCCCCAGGTGTGAGTGGTTGCATGTGTGTTGCCCTGTGATGGCATGGCGAGTTGTTCAGGGTGTACCCGGCCTTCGCCCAGAGTCAGCTGAGATGGGCGCCAGCCTCACTTCGACCCTCATAAGGATTAAGCAGCTTTGACAATAAATTAATAGGGCGGAAAATAAAAAAAAATTAAAAAATCAGTTGGCTATTAACAATAATAATAATAATATTTAATTATTGGTTTGCTGAACCACTTAATCCCATTACGGTCGCTGAGAGGATGGAGCCTAGCTTAGCCCACTCTGGGCGAAGGCGGGGTACATCATCAACAACATCCTGGTCCATTGCAGGGCCAACACACACCCAGGGGCAATTTTTTCAGTTAGCCTAATCTGCATGTCTTTTAACTGAGGGAGGAAACCAGAATACGCAGAAAAAACCCATACAAACACGGGAAGCACATGCAAACTCCACACAGAATTATTTTTATGAATAATTTTAATACAGTAGTTCTGTTTTTAATTTAAAGTTTTTAAAAGACACCACACCTCAGCATTTTTCTCACAGCGTTGCTCCATCACTGGTTTCATAAAAGCTTGAAGGTAAAAGTAGCTGCTCGTAACTGACAACTGACATTAAACGTGAGAAATGTGACGGCGAGGCGCCGAACAGATGTGTGATGCTCTTTTTTGGAAATTTGCATCTGGATAGACTGTACCATGAGCAAAAAATGTGAGCAGGAGATATTAATGCTTTCATGGATGCTGGTTACTCTCTCTGAGATACTACTGTATACTCACACACTTGCACAATTCATTTTGGGACATAAAAGGGGGGAAAAACAGAAAGCTAAAGTTAAGCCGGTTGCCCCCGCAGCCTTTTATACATCTAAAACGAAACAGAGAGAAACAAAAAGATGACAAATCTGGAGGAGGGAGCACGTCAGGATGGCAGCCATCCGTGCTGAAACATGTGAGGAAGGATCTGTGTGTCTGGTTGGGGTGCTGGGGAGTCATTAGGCAGAAAGCTCATTAAAGAGTTTAAACAGGGAGAAGCAGAGGGGAGTCTGGCAGTGTTTGTGTTCAAGGCTGCGTTCCTCCTCCCGCTTACGATGATGAGCCTGGAGCAGCACATCTGAGCCAGCGCAGAGACTCTCCCCAGCCCGAGTCCTGTTCCTCTGATCATCGCAGCAGCACGACTTCGCAAAACACACTGCTCGGTGCTCGCCTCGCCTCTGATTTATACGCTTCAGGGGTTTGCTGAACAGCTCACAGATTCGCACGGGCCCAGAACAAAAGCCTTCAAAGATTCCAGGAGCTTTGTGGCATGGTGCGAGCTCCAGAAGTACACGCTGGAGTTCCTCATGGCTTCCAGGCGTACCTGTGGTCTCATAGTTGCGTTCCACATGTGTTTCACCTGTTGGTTATTCTACGTGTGGAGTGTTTGGGCTGCAAAATGTACTGAAAATATACACCAATGTGGCAGTGTGAGCGGCTTGTGTCATCATTTTATTAAAAACAGAAGCTGCAAGTCCACTTTCTGCCTTTGAGGCATGCTTTATACAAAGTTATATAATATACAAAATAAGGGCGTGAGGAATTTCCAGGTAGATCGATGAATGGATATATGGATGGATAGGCATGGCTTTGGTGCAACTTAGTGCCACCAAAGGAGGCATGGCCTCTTTAACCATAAGTCTCTATGAAACAGGCGTGGCATCGGTAACCATTAGTCTCTACGAGAAAGGCATGGCTTCTTTAACCATCAGCCTCCAGGAGGGGGGTGTGGCCTTGTTAACCATCAGTATATAAAAGAGAGGTGTAGCCTCATTAACCATCAATGTCTATGAGAGGGGTGTGGCCTCATTAACCATCAGTCTCTATGTGAAGGGTGTGGCCTTGTTAGCCATCACTATCTATAAGAGAGGTGTAGCCTCATTAACCATCAGTCTCTATGAGAGGGGTGTGGCCTTGTTAACTATCAGTCTCTATGAGAGAGGTGTGGCCTCATTAACCATCAATCTCTATGAAAGGGGCGTGGTCTTGTTAACCATCAGTCTCTAAGGGAGAGGCATGGCCTCATTAATCATCAGTCAGTCCCTATGAAAGGGGCGTGGTCTTGTTAACCATCAGTCTCTAAGAAAGAGGCATGGCCTCATTAATCATCAGTCCCTATGAGAGGGGCGTGGTCTTGTTAACCATCAGTGTCTAGATTAAAGAGTCATGTCCTCCCGAGAATATTTTGGATGTGCAGTGTTTATTTAACACAACCTCAAACACCCTTAAATGTCCACCATTAATATATTTTACATGAAATTTTAAAAGGTAACTGCTACTTTTAAAACCCAACTCAAACCCTCGAGCACATTGAGTTTGGAAAGCATACGGGTCCAGGGAGACACCGACCACCTAGACTTGTCCATTTGTCAAAGGATCTCATTAACAGAGACAATATTGATCTAGCGTGGTGGAGGGCTAAAGCCAATGGGAATCTAGCGGCCGCATGCTCAGATGCATCACGTCAAACACGTTTAATTAGACGTCGTGGAAGTTGTGTTATGGTGCCACGGTGAACAAGACTGGTCATCCAATACACTCGGCCTTTTCAGTCAGCAGGGCAAACGTTATTACTCCTGGATTGTGTTCGACAGTTGAGGGATGATCACATGACCTGGCCACTCAAACACAGGGGAAAAAAAATGTTTAACTGTCACATGGTGTGGGATAGAAGCATGCAGAAGAGTTTAATCGCTTAATCCTACTACGGTTACGGAGAGACTGGAGCCTATCTCAGCCCACTCTGGATGAAGGCAAACAGCTCACCTGTTCAACCATTCACACTCACACTCACACGTAGGGGCAAACAGGAACAGACAGTTATCCTAATGTGCATGTGTTCGCACTGGGGAGGAAACCAGGGTACCCAAAGGAAACCCACACAAACACGGAGAAAACATACAAACTCCACACAGACACGCCCTTACCAAGTACAGGTCTCGAACCCAGGACCTTCTTGCTGTGACGGGAACGAGCCCTTCTTATCGTATATCTTTTATTTTTTTTGGACAAAAAAAAATTTCTGTGGACGAACACGACACCGAGACGAGACAAGACGAGACAGCATGAAGGGTTTGGTCTTATTGCCCGATGATTTCTTTCCTCTTATGACACATCTGAAAGCTTTGGGGAAGGAAAACAAGATTGCTGGAGATTTCGAGAATGCGTAAAAGGTCACACAGCCCAACAAATGCCAACAATGTCAAACGGTTTCTCTCTGGAAAATCACTCCGGCAACTGAGTCAGGCTTAATATTCAGATTCCTTTCTATTTCTTTTATTATTTCTTTTATTTTTTGTATTTTTTGATAGAAAACAAGTCTGATACGAGTTTGGCCTTTAATTATAAGTTATAGACGATTGATTACTTTGCTACGGCTGAACAAAAACGACACAAAGCAACCTTTCAGGAACACAGAAAACATTCTTAAATGTCTCGACAAACAATTGGAGACCTGTTTGTGCCCTTCAACAACGTGTGGTTCGATTGTAATACAGAAAGTGTGCAGGCCATTAGTGTACATCACGCAAGGACTTACAATGTTTAATTATGTTCCATTACGGGTGGAAATATCGAGGCAGTGAACTGTGATGGTACACGTATAAAGTTTGTTTTGGTGATGTTTTGGTGATAACCTTTGTTTGGTGATAACAAGCAGATTTATATCCACCTATAGTAAAGCTGAAAATAAATAAATAAATAAACACATAAACTTAATCTACGGACGGCACTGTGGTAGAGTGGATAGCACGTCCGCCTCACAACAAGAAGGTCCTGAGTTCGATTTCCCAGCTTGGGGCATTTCTGCATGGAGTTTGCATGGTCTCCCCATGCTTGAGTGGGTCTCCTCTCGGTACTCTGGTCTCCTCCTGCAGTCCAAAAACATGCACAGTAGGCTTACTGGTTGTTCTAAATCACCCCTAGGTGTGAGTGGTGTGTGTTTTGTCCCTGCGACGGCCTAGCGAGCTGTCCAGGGTGCACCCTGCCTTCATCTCTATTAAATGTTTTGCTTATTTATTTTGCTTAGTTTATTTAGTCCCAAATTAAACTAATGCAGACTACTGGGGCGCTCACAAAGTGCAAGGTCTCTCTGCCTCGCAGCATGAATGATGTTGTGAATATTTTTTTTTTTTAATTACCCATGTGCTCGTCTTAGAATATGTTCTTTAGTATGTAGACGTGACCGAATTAGTGGGGGAAAAAAAAAAACAAAAAACACCCTCTCTCGTTTAAAGGATTTATGAGAGGGCTTGGGTTTGACCTTTCAAGGTCACTTAAGGTCAAAGGTAACTGTCTTATTTGAAATTCCTTGTATGGTTTCGTGGCATTGTTCCATAGTAATAGCATGTCAATCAGGACTCGTTTCAAAGTCGTCCACAATCAATCCCCAAAACTTTGAGACTTTGCTCTGACCTTCACCTTTGACCTTGATATTTCAAAATTACATAATCTCTGGGAGTCAAGATGGGTTGTGTCTCCACTAAGTTTGGTGAAAAACTGTGCATGGGTGTGGTCAGAATTTAAGAAAAATTAGAGTTTAGGAGGTTAGAAAAATCTTTTGTAGTTCAAGTAATATTGAAGTAAGTTTTACCACCTCATACTGTACACACACGTTTCCTGTCCATCACCACCAAGCTGTACATTCACGCCTGTTAAGTCCATCTTTAATCCCACACATACCTGATTCTTCTAAAAAATACCGAAGATGTAACTAAAAAAGCCACCTGTACATCTGTCATGAAGCGAAGACGCTTTAAGGCCTGACATTTCCTGCCTTGGTTCCTACTTTGAATAAGTTTCCTGGGACGCTTCAAAGAAAGGTTGACTGCAGCCAAACATCAAATACCACCAACATAAAGTCTATTCAGAGGGGGCCGGGTCGAGCATTACACAGCATTTTTACTCCAACTTTTGTCAGTGGTCCTGTCACCTTTCCCTTTTTCTTCTCGGCATTACTTTCACTGCCTCATTGGTTTCGGTCGAGAGGGGGTTGGGGGGTGGGGGTTGGTGGTGTTAGGTGTTTGATGTTCATAATTGGTCGACTTTTAACCAAAAGACTGAAGGAATCTCTGATTCCCAGACCAGAGAGTTGGAACTAGAGCAGTATCAGCCTGTTGGTTTACTTTTGTTGTTTTTTGTTTATTAATTTATTTGCTTATGTATATAACAAACTTGACTTTCTGGAAAGTTGAGATATTTTCCAGGAATCTTTGACTTTTTTTTTTAATTGGCAAATAAGAATTAGAGTCTCCTCTTTTAAATGGTATGGCTAACTCAGTTTTGAATTTTTGGTCACTGTGACTCATTTTGCCAGACTGGGTCACATATGCAACTCACCCATGCTTTGGGTGTTAATGCACCCCCCATACCATGACATACTGTATGTTGGGTTTTCCACCTTTTGCTGATGGAAATCTGAATGCTCTGTTTTAACATCGTTTTTTTATTTTGAAAACATCGACTTATCTGACCACGTCACACACGTTGACATTTTTCAGTGCATCTCAGATGGGCTCAGGTCTAGAGAACTCAACAGTGCTTTGACATAAAATGGATGTGGGAATTTCTCCTTGTGCATTAGAGTTTCAGGGTGACGTAGCACCAGTTTTCTGAAGTATTCCAGAGCCCATGTTGCTATATTTATCATAGTAGCATGACATGTTCTCACGCAATACCACCTGAGTGCTCGAAGGTCATGCTCATTCAACAGTAATTTTTGGCCTTGTCCTACACTGACTGAGATTTCTCAAAGAATCTTTTCACAGCATGTACTGTTCTGTGGATGGTGAAACTTGACCTGTGGCCTGTTCACCTCCTTATTGTGGAATGTTTTAAAAATGGTGTAACTTGGGCTCCTGAGTGGCTCAGCAGCAAGAGAGTTGGGAATTGGCTATTAAATAATTGGGTTTGGGGATTGGAGTGAAGTAGTCAGACATAAGAATAACATTTTTTTGTTTGTAGTTGCAAAACATAAATAAATAAATAAATAAAATAGCAATAATAATAATAAAAATTCCAAATTCCAGCTTTTTGTTATCATTGCATTTTTGAACCTTTTCTGGATGTGGCATTTTTAAACGGCTCTATCCATTTATTTATTTATTTATTTATTTATTTATTTATTTATTTACCATAGAGTCCGTGGCATAGTAAGAAATAAATTCCAGGTGGATTTTGGCTGCAAAGACCTGACAAATCCTATCCAATGCTACAGTCCGAGTAGCTGGAGCCTAATAAAACATGCCGAAGCTGTTCTGAGGCATCACGTCTGGGTCTGTGGTCGTGGCGTTTCAAAATAGGATTCAATCTCCAAGCTGTGGGTGTTCTGTGATGCACAGCAGTAGCCTTCGACACTAAGCACACGCTTCAGAGAGCGGTCGTAATGAAAACAGAGCTGACACGCCGGTGTCCTGATACGGGTCGGAATGTTGGGGGGTGAGCAGATAAAGTGTGCAAATAATTACAGTTTGCAGTGCAATTATAAATATGCATTGGGTTTCTATCAGGGAGTCGACATTGCCTGGACGCAGTGAGCTGAGCGGCTCTAAATCTCATTCCAATGAACTCTGACAAGCGAGGAGTTGGAACTGGGAAGTTTGTCAGCGTAATTAGATATTTATGGAATAATTTCGGTTTATGACAAGCCTGAAAGCGCAAAAACTAAACATGAGCTGCAACTTGGTTTTATAGAGCAGCTTGGAAGCAGCATTTGTTCTGTAAAGTGACAAAATAAACTACATTAAAGCAGAACAATAGGGCTGGATGATGGATTGATGTTATTGTATTGCGAAATATAATTAACCGAGCATGAGGTCTGTACAGAGAAATCTCAGCGTGAGGTCTTTAGTACACACCAAGCTGAAAGCTAGACTGGGATTTCTCTGTACTGACCGAGCAAGTAGTTCATTGTTATTATCATATTAATATGGTCTCCTTTTCAAATTCACCTCAGGCGTGTTACTTGCTCACGTCAACCCTGTCTGTGAGGGCGTTGGTAGCTTTTGGCTTGTGTTAGCCAAAAAAAAAACAAAAAACAAAAAACAGCTTTCTGATGCCGGGTAATGCAGCGAGTACCTGAATATACAGCTATATTTCCTGTATACTTTTTCTCTTTCTCAGGAAAATGACAATGGGTTCTCTGGAAGCTGCTAAAGATCATAGCACACAGCTAACAGCTAACTTACAGGTCAGATGTGCACTGGTCCATATGCGATATATTTCCCCTGCATTGACCAATCAGATTATGCGTACTGTGGCTGCTACACAATAAAACCATTTATATCATCAGATCATCGAATATCATGATGTAGCAGCTTTCTTTAAGCAGTCATTTGACCTGCATGGATGCATAAATGAAGAGTCTCCAATAATTTAGCACGATACAGAGAACTAGCTTAATAAATATCTGGTCTATTATATTACAGTCATATCATGGGCACTAGTGTGAGATGGAGGAGCAGATGGACACCAGGTGGACGTGACAGATTTCCTTATAATTCGTCATCAAATTAATAAAAGAGGTCAAGTAGTGCGTAGTAAGAGATCATGTCCTTTCATGGGCAGCGCAGCCGTGTAGTGGTTCGCACGTCTGTCTCACAGCAAGAAGCTCCTGGGTTTGGCGAGGGTGCTTGGAGCTTGCATGTTCTCCTCGTCCTTGTGTGGGTTTCCTTTGGGTCCTTCTACATTCCAAACACATGCACATTAGGCTAAATAGCTGTTCATAATTTCCAGTAGATGTGAGTGGGGTGTTGGCCCTGAAATGGTCTGGTAAGCTGTTCAGGGTGTAGTCCACCATTGTCCAGAGTCGGGTTGGCTAAGATAGGCTCTAGCCTCCCCGTGACCCTGGTAGAGGTAAATGGTTTGGCAGTGGGAAAATGAATGTATGTATAAATGTATATTTCTCTTTAGCGAATACTCTAGTGAATGCTAACCTTTTGCATGTATGTTTTCGTGTATAAATACTCAATACTCACAGCTTCTCCGCTGCCGTAATGCTTTTGTCGGCTGTGGATATTTGTGAGATTGGTTTGTGCTTCATGCTTGTAAAGCTATCTGAGATTCTGTTTCATATACAATAATAGTCTGAAAGAAAGAGAGAGAGAGAGAGAGAGAGAGAGAGAGAGGTTCTACATTCAGGTTATTTTTATGGCCATCTGTTATGCACAGAGTAAATGAGGCCTGCAGTGCAACATTTCTGGAGTCAAAATTCCAGCTCGGGTTGAAGCCTCATATTAAATCAGGAAAAAAAAAAAAAGAAAAAAAAAGTCCTGTTGCTTTCCTCAAACTTCATGACAGTAATGGGCTATTTTGTCAACATAATGCTACGGTAAATGGGGCGGGGTAATGGGTGCCTGCGCTGATTGAAATGGAAAATGAAAGGCAGGTATGGGGGTTCTGGGATGCAGCCCATTTTGAAGCTGGGCTTTCTAGCGAGTTGTTGTTGTTGTGTGTGTGTGTGTGTGTGTGTGTGTTTATTCACTCATTGGACCATGGCTTCTGGATAGCAGAGCTGTGAGCCGTGAGACCATTTTCCCAGAACTGGATACGGTTGATTTAGCTCCGTGCTTTCACACTGATATATGAAAGTTGAACATTTATTTGCCAAGAGCTTGAATCCAGGTTTTATTTATTTATTTATTTTAATGCAAAGTCAAACTTTCATCACCAAAAAATAATGAAAATAATTCATTAATTCATTCCTTTCAGCTCTGGTATTGAGTACCAGTGGGATGCTATATCAATGCTGTATCTGTATATGGATCTGAACCACACTGCGCTCATCGACTCCAATCCAACACATTTTTTTATTAATATCGAACACTGAATATCTCCTGATGGCCTGCAAGCTGTCTGTTCTGTGCGCATGCAAAAAAAAAAAAAAAAAAAAAATCTGATTCAGTAAACTGGAAATAAAGAAAGTAGCTGAGAGTGATCCACACAACACTATTCCAGCCAACAAACAGAAACAGGGTGGCTTTCGTACTCGTTACTCTTTCACAAAAAACACACACATCTTGTTTCTGATTGGCTGGGAGATGGGTGTGTCCTTGTTAGTGTCACTGTTTTATCATGCATAGCCATGAATTTAAGAGATGGAGCAAATGATGAAGCACTGAAAGGAGGGGTGTATACGTATGTTTAGGAGTCAAGTTCAAATATCAACAATCTAAAAGTATGGTACATCAATTTTCTGGAAGTTTCTCCACCTTGGATACATCATATAAATTGTCCAAATGGGCTGTGTTGTTTTTAGCTATTTAAATATAAACTGCATCATATCCATGTTCTGATATAAATAGAGATATAATAGAGATCTGGATACATCGCCCACCCATGTCTTTTGTGAGTGTGTTAAAATGTCAGGTATTTTTGTCATTAAAACACCAGGGGGGTAAAACACCGCTCTAAGTAGATCAGACAAGACAGCGCAGTGAGATGACCTGACATTTTACCAGAGCTAAACAGGAACTAAATGAGTTTGGACATCCACCGGAGGTGAGCAGGCGCTGAGTGACGGTTGGGGGGGGGGGGGGGTGTGGGGGGCTGTGGATGCTGTTGATGGCTTTATTCCTGGTTTAATTAGAACAGTTTTGGGAACAGGGTAGGAGGTGGGAGGTGATATGATGACGTAGAATCTGAATGAAAAAAGACCGATCGTACCTTTAGAGAAGGAGGTGTGGCCTCAGCATCTGTCAGCCTCAGGGATGGTGGTGTGGCTTGTGTGCCTGTGAGTCTCAGTGATGGAGGTGTGATCTGTGTACCTGTCAGTCATAGGGAAGGAGGTGTGGCCTGTGCACCTGTCAGCCTTATGGAAGCAGATGTGGTTGTGTACCTGTAAGTCTCAGCGAAGGAGGTGTGGTCTATGTCCCTGTCAGTCTCATGGAAGCAGGTGTGGCCTGTGTACCTGTCAGTCTAGCATGTGTGCTAGACAGATCCAGCAACAGAGGCGTGTCCTCTGTATGTATTTCCCAATAAAAGGGCGTGGTCTGTAGCTCTTTGTATCTTTGTTTTGGTGCTAGTGGAGGAGGTGTAAGCTGTGTACCTGTCAGTCACCACAAAAGAAGGCGTGGCCTGTATGTCTGTTAGACTTACTGAAGAAGCCGTGTCATGTATTCATCCAGTTCCAGTGAAAAAGGAGGTCTGTGTACTGGCGAGTCCTTGTGAAGGAGGCGTGGCCTGTGTACATGTCAGTTCTACTGAAAAGGGTGTGTCACATTTGCAGTTTGCTCACCATTTTAATAACCACACTTGTGTCATTGAGCTTTGTGAAAATTTGAGAAATGAATTAAGATTTTTACAGTCTGAAAGAGAGAGAGAGAGAGAGAGAGAGAGAGAGAGAGAGAGAGAAGAGAATGAGGGAAAGAGAGGGAGAGAAAGAGAGAGAGAAAAGAAGAGAACGAGGGAAAGAGAGGGAGAGAAAGAGTGAGAGAGAGAAGAAGAGAACGAGGGAAAGAGAGAGAGAGAGAGAGAGAGAGAGAGAGTGAGAGAAAACAGGAAAAAGAGGGACAGAAAGAGAGAGGGAGAACAAAAGAACGAGGGATAGAGAGGGAAAGAAAGAGTGAGAGAAAGAAGAAGAGATCCAGGCAAAGAGAGGGAGAGAAAGAGTGAGAGAGAGAAGAAGAGAACAAGGGAAAAAAAGGGAGAGAAAGAGTGAGAAAGAGAAGAAGAGAACGAGGGAAAGAAAGGGAGAGAAAGAGTGAGAGAGAGAAGAAGAGAGCAAGGGAAAGAGAGGAAGAGAAAGAGAGAGGGAGAAGAAAAGAACGAGGGATAGAGAGGGAGAGAAAGAGTGAGAGAGAGAAGAAGAGAGCCAGGGAACGAGGGAGAGAAAGAGTGAGAGAGAGAAGAAGAGA
>JAQMYF010000005.1:12905879-12916365 GCA_030014195.1 Neosilurus mollespiculum | reverse complement strand
ATTGTCCCCACAAGTTATGGAAACGAGACTGTGTGTGTGTGTGTGTGTGTGTGTGTGTGTGTGTGTGTGTGTGTGGTGCTCCCGAGTGGCACATTGACAAGCAACCTGGAGATCACTGGTTCATATCCAGGTTGATGACACACATTATCGAACAGACGTCCATGGAAGCTAATTGTCCGAGCTTTCACGGGATTGAGGGACGGCATACGCTCACTTCCCTGTCACTCACAGCGATCACCAGCCAGTCATGGGAGTCTGTGAGCTCATTTATACAAGGGGGCGGACAGCGCTTTCCCTCCGAGTGGGTTAGGCCACCCCAAATACATATGTGCATCAGTTTGTAAAGAGGTGGGTGGTAGCATCATATGTCATGGAGTGGGCACGTGAGTGCTTACGCGCCTCCCTTGTTATTGGTGGTTGTGAGACAGGGAAGGAAATACTTGACGGGTGGGAATTGGATACGGCCGAATTGTACGGCCGGGTTGTACTAGAGAAATAAAGCACTTTAGGGTGTCGTTTTTTCAGAAACTCATCTCCATCAAGGTGGTACCAGGGACTCTGCTTGATCACACCACGCCATCCATGATTATTTTCCCATAACACTATGAGACGCATGTAGCAGGTAAACAATAAATTCTGTAATGATTTGATGAAAAGAGGTATTGATTAAGATTGCTAATAAAAATCTCATTCCAGTCTGCTGGCGATCAGTCACCATTTTAGATCTATATTTGTTTTTTGTTTTTTTTAAGCCAACTGAACGCTTGCTTGACTCTAATAAAGCAGCTCTCATGGCTTGCATTTCTCACAAATTGACTCGCTCACCTTTAGCAAACGAGCATACGCTAATACTCGGTTTTCTCATTACCTTGAAATTGACGAATTACGTCTCTTTCTGTTGTAGCCAGAACTGGAATGCAGTATTTGTGTGTGTGTGTGTGTGTGTGTGTGTGTGTGTGTGTGTGTGTGTGTTGAACGGACATCTGTATAAACAACATAATTAAGCATGTGAGTGATGAATTGGAGTCTCTTGTCTGTATTAACGCTGCGGTTTCTTAATTTCACAACCCGAACCCTCGTTCCTCGTGTCTTTCCCTTCCTCACCCGGACGGAAAATAATAGAAATTGAAAATTTACAAAAGGGGAAATGTATTTCACAGTCTAGTGAAGCAAAACAGGCAATTTGAAATTAATCAAAACATAATGCAGTTTATGATGTGATAAAGAGGCGGCGCCGGTTCGAAGCGAGCGGAATACGTTTCCCGACTCGCGCCTTTTCTTCGCCGCTTCCCATTACGACATCTGTGAACACCAGGACACGGATCACATACTCGGGCCTGCGTTTAGTTTCCCTGTGAATATCATTTCTGCTCTGTGAACGATGGAGAGAGACGGACAGAGAGAGAGAAAGGGAGAGCGGAAGACGAGAGGGGTCAAGTTGCACCACTTCATCCACAAGCTTCAATCAACACACCGTAAAATCGCATATCTTTGTGGTTAAAAGTAAAACTTAACATGAAAACTTTATTTTCGTGCACGCAGCCTGCAGGGATATTTTTCTCACAGATATCTGAGTGCTTTGTACTTTATCTTTTTTGCATATTGTATTTCCTTAAATTATTAGCATACATATAGGTTTTTATAGGAAAAAAGAAAACATTAAGAGTGAACACGTAAATCTAATCCTTTCAATACTCGGGGAAAACCCTAAGGGGTGATTTTCCTTTTCTGTAGACATATATTTCAAGTTCATGTTTTTTGTTTTTTTCTGTTTAAGTGCTTTGACTCATCTATTACATTGCTTTTACATCAGCTACAACAAATGAAATAATCTTGTTTTCTTTTTTTTTACTTTAATAAATCTGGATTTCGTCACTTAATAAAGATGAATGTCTCGCTACCCTTTGGAGATAAACAAGGACAATTTCCAATTAGTCGTCTCAGTTAAACTGGACAAATCAGGATTCCGTTTGATTGATTAGCCAGAGTAACGCTTTAAACTTAAATTAGTAGACATGTGATATTTATCTCCACCAATGAGGGAGGTCATGAGATGGTCTCGTGTGTCTGTCTGTCTGCCTTTGGCCACAACGACTCACAATGACTTTTTTTTTTTGTTTATTTTTTGTATTTTTTTCATTTATTTATTTATTTATTTATTTCCTTTAAACTTGTACAATAGGGCAAGGAAGAAGAAATCACCCACAATGCGCTGGGAAAAAAAAAATACAGAGCTCAAATAATAATTGCAGAACATGCCACAAGGGGGCACTGTATATCTACATCATCTACCGATAAGGCCTGGATTGAAAACTTTTGAAATTGCACTACCTTGGTGGAGGTCTGCATTCTCTGAGTGCATTTGTATTCTTTTTAGGCAAATAATTCATAAAGAGGAAATACAGCGTCAATTAATACATTTTAAAAAATCATTTAAACAAAGGAGGACTTTGAAAGCACAAACCTCCGCCAAGCCCATCAATCCCTCGTATGAACCAAAATGCAAAAATCGTCCTATCTCAAAAAAAACAAAACCAAAAAAAAAAAAAAAAACATGGATTCAGAATATGATCCGGATTATCTCCAAAATCTAATGGAGTCTTCCTTGCCCAAAGCCCCTGATTAAAATTTCTTGAAAGTTCACACACAGCATTTTGTTTAGTGATCCTAACAAACAAACATGCAAACAAACTAGAAGCAGTCAGAGAGTGCAAACCTCTACCAACCTGAAGAGAAATGTACACAACACTCCTCACTGAACCTGCTGTAATACAACACTTCCAAACTACCCTACAATGTTTAAAAAAAAATCCTGGATCCAGAATTCGACCTGGATCCTCTCTAAAATTTGTGTTTGGGTGTTGCTTGGGCCGTAGTCCCCTCCTCCTGGTCAGGGTTACAGTACATCCTTTGCTTGGGCTGTAGTCCAGGACCATAGGACTTTGTTCAGAAACAAACAAACAACAGTGGTTACAGTACATCCTTTGTTGGTGCAAGATCCACATTTGGTGAAAATTTCTTAGAAGTCCATCAGGTTCTGTAGAACATACCTTAAGAGGAACACATGGGCGATTAAAACCAGTACCCATATAGGTGTATTTATTACATTATACATGATGTAGTTAAACAAACAAATAGACAAACAAACAAATAAACAAGCTGTTGTTATACAACCCTAATAAATAAATACAGCAATATGTTATCTGTTTTCAGTAAATATATATCGCTATGGTTACCACAGCATGCCTTTCTTCGCTCGATACACTTTCATGTCAATACCCTGAAGCTTCTCATCAAGCTTTACATACAAGGAGTTGTTTTTAAAAACCTGACTCCCTATAAATACATTGGCACGTATCCTCCTCCCACAACAACAAAACACCGGCGTAGCGATGACAGCCACGGAATTTTAAGGGCTGTTATAGCGCCTGTATACAATCCCCCTGTCCTTTATTCCTCCACCTGTCCACTCATCGCTAAGAATAAGAATGATGCCCTGAGTCTCCCGGGCCAGACTTTAGAGCTCCAGGACTGGAAGGAAGTTTCCAGACTATTTTAGTCATGTCCCTGGCTGGAGTGGTGAGTGACGGCTATTTCCGTAGCACGGATCTGTACCTGCTGGCTTTCCCGCCTTACAGAAGGATTACAGGGCTTTTTTTTTTGGAGGTCTGTTAATCTTTACTGCACCAGTGTGGAAAATTTAGTAACATTTTCCTTAAGTATCGTGTTCATAGCGCTGCATGACACCATGATGACATAAACCTACAAAAATGTTTACAAATGCTCAGAGAGCGGCAGTGCTGAATTCTTGACTATGATTGGTCAAAAGATTTGATTATTTAACTTAATTAAGATAACTGATGATAATAACTAACATAAATAATTTAATGAATTAATTAAATACTTAATTAGTGATAAGAGTAGTCTGAAAAAAAAATAAATTTTCTAATAAATAATTAGTTGAAAATAGTATTAATAATAGTACAACAACAACAACAACAACAACAATAATAATAATAATATTGATGACCACGGAACAAGTGAAAGAAGGTCAGTGAATAAATGTTGTATTTATTTATGTATTTTTTGCACATGCATTTAAAGTATTTATCAGCCCCAAGCACTGCATTATTTCACTGTGGATTGGGCCGGAACATCAGGGTGACTTCACCTGTCACTTTATTTTCTCTCGGATGAGGTAAACATCTCCGAAACCTAGCGAAAGCAACCTGACTCTACAGCTGCATTACTTCATTACCACGTTATTTAGAACACCGATTCCCAACGGTGTACGCTTTTCACGGCTTTTCTCTCACATTGATTCGTGTTTGGGACTATATGAACGTTAATGTAGGAATCGGTATTCATCAGAGCTAGCCTCTTGCGCTGCTGCCGGTTCACACGGCTCATAGTCAGAAGCCAAATCAAATCTCATTACAGCCTCGTATTGCTTAATTGCTCTTTCGGCTTTGATCGTGATTTCCCTCGGTAACCAACTTTTCTAATAAACTAAATGCCTCTTGGAGAGACGCCTGCAGTGGGGCTCGGGACGATTCAGGAGGATTAGGTAACGCCGCTCCCTCTCCAACAGACCGCTGCTTTGGCCTGCTTACACAAGATCAGCCTAAAGGCAGTCAGGTTCCATGTGAGATTTTGATAATGGAATTAGTGATGGATTGTGATGTGTGGAGCTCTTTGATGACTTTGTCAGTGAAAGGTGTTAATTTATGCTGTGTAACAAATAAATAAAAAATAGATAGATACATTTGCCAGCACTACCTATTTACATTTATGGCATTTGGCAGACACCCTTATCCAGAGTGACTTACACTTATCACTGTCATATAACTGAGCAATTGAAGGTTAAGGGCCTAGCACAAGGGCCCAAGAGTGGCACCAAGGTGGTACTGGGACTTGACCCGCGGACCTTCGGATCAGTAATCAAGAGCCTTAACCACTAAGCCATCACAGCCCATGACAGCCAAGTAGGAAGTGACTGTAAAAACTAATTATTACCTGAATGTGATATCTGTTCCAAAAAATCTCAGCCTGAGGTCTTTGGTAAGGACCGAGCCAAAGGCGAAAGGGCTGAGATTTCTATGTAAAGGCCACACCAACAACATTGATACACGGATGATTATATGGTATTTAAAATGGCTGCCTTTTTTTAATTGACTTCAGATGCTGTTACTTGCCCATTTATGGACAAGGAGTCTTGGTCCGAGTCTGTGAAAACTGTGATTTATTTCCCAACCAATCAGATTGCATGTACTGTTGTTGCCATACAATAATGCATGTTATCATATAATGGAGTGGCCGCCATATTGGAACCTTTGCCCCCTTACAGGCCCTAACAAGCCCAGAAATGAAAGTATTTGGTCTGGTGTACTCTTTTCCGCCTAAGATGCCAAATGTTTGATGCATCCGTTATCTTAACCCTACAGTTCGAACTATATAACACTCGGGTCGTTGGGTTTTTAAAGACGTTCTTCTGATCTCATATATCAGTGATGAGAACCCACCGTCATATCAAGTGGAAAAAGAATTAAGTAAAAGCTTGTAGTTAGTAATCGATACTCATCATTTCAGTTCTGAAAGCACAGAATGCCGAATGCATGAACAGCACAAGAAGAAAGTCCAGCGGATATAAGTTAGTCATGGAATTCCCACAGCATTAACACGGAACGTGAGCGTATTTAAAACTCCTCCATCTTTAATCCAAAATCGAATCCGACTGATTTCCATTCATGTTATTCTTCTGATTTCATCTTTCCTTCCTGAGTTGAAACAAGATCTCACACACTCGTAGTAAGCCTCACACACACTCAGGCTTCTGGTAGAATTCCAGAGAACTCACTTGACCTTTATTTATGTCCACTCGCATTAATGCTGCATCATGACTGGATTGCAAATTTGTACGCACCTCAGCAAGACAGAACCGGATAACTGGGACAGGGTTAGTGCTCGTACGTTTTATCCAATCTAACATTTTAAAACATCTTGTTTCCTGTCATCGCTTGACTATCCTACTGTGTTCACCTCTTCCATGTTGATTCTGAGATTAAATGGTCAAACTTGTTTCTGTCTCTCATTTCAACATCTTATCGTATTATGCATTCAAGCCTGTGTTTTGTTTCTTTTTTCCTTCTTTCCTGGCTTTCAGCCATAAATTCCCCACTGATTGGACACACTGGTGTCCTTCCTTTATGTTGCAATTGCATGCTAAAATATCACAAAGCTCTTGAATTCTCCATTTTCTACAATATGATGCTAATATATTTGGACTGAGGCTGGAGAGCAAGAGGATGCAGTTGCAGATAAAACCACTTCATTGAACAGAAGAATGCAGACGGGGGATGATCCGGCAGCCGTATCAGGGAAACAGGAAGAGATATCAAAGGGAAATCCAAGGTTATAAATGGTGTACAGACGCATAGGTCAAGCACAATCAGAGCAACGTAGACTGAGGGAGAATTATACTCAGAACACAGCGTAAGGTAAAAATAAAATAAATAAATAAACAGAAGTAAACAAAGGTTTGGTAACAACAAAACAGTGTTAATGCTTCCACATGACAGCATGGCAAAAAGTCCTTAAGAAGTCGGTATGGTGAACAGGTACCCTAGTAGGATTAACCTATTGATAGATAGATAGATAGATAGATAGATAGATAGATAGATAGATAGATAGAGAGATAGAGAGATAGATAGATAGATAGATAGATGACTCTCTAGTCAGAAACCAGTGTTCTGCCTCTTAAATAATGCATGAGTGTCGGGACTTGCTCCTAATTCCCCTGTTAAAGGGCTGTAGAGAAGGACGTGGCAGCACTTGATGGATGAGAGCTCTGGGCCAGCTGTCTGTTTGCTTTGACACACACGGTCCCACTGCGGCAGCCTATGACTGCGAGTGTCTTCTGTGTCTTTCAAAAAACGCCAAAGGACAGTAGAATTGGAGCTGCCAGATTTGTTTTGTTGAGTGACGAAGACAGGAATCAAACCTCCAGCTTTTTTTTTCTCCCCTCAGCAGATGGAAAAGTCACACCGACCACAAAGCAGCTCTGAAATGATATCTGAAAGGGGAAACTCGGTGTCGAGGGCTCTGTGACATTACACACCCTCAACTTGCCCTTCGAATGTTCCCCTTTGGCCGTCCCTCCTGTCTTTCTGCACTTTGTTATATCAGCTCCAGTGATGTTTTATTTTTAGTAATCTGATCAAGTTTCCGGTGAGACGGTGGCTCAGTGGTTAGCACTGTCGCTTCACAGTAAGAGGTTCTGGGTTTGATTATTACAGTTGACAAGAACCTTTTGTGTGCAGTTTACATGTTCTCCCTGTGCTTACATGGGTTTCCTGAGGGTACTCTTGTTTCCTCCTACAGTCAGAAGGCATGCACATTAGATCAGTTGTCTACTCTAAATCACCCACAGGTGTGAACTGTTGTTTTTTCCTTGTTAGCCCTATGATAGACTGGTGACCTGTTCAAGGTGAACCCAAGTCTCACCTGAAACTAGGATTGGCTCCAGCTCCCCCCATGACCTTGACAATCAATGGTACTATAAATAACATGTGGATGATTGATTGATTCTGCGTAAGTATGCTTATGTTTGTATGTATTGATTATGAGTGTGATATTGCAGCGCCATGACTTTTTCCGTTCATCATGTGAATAATCAGAACTTAAATATGAAAGGACTTTTTTTACGTGAGAATAAGAAGCCTATGAAAATGTGTAAATTATTCAGGTGAAAATAAAAACCCGCATATGAAAAGTTCACTGAGTTCCACTGACTTCTGGACTGAATAACAAGGTAAATATTTTACTAGGAATTCTTTACAGTACATGACATATATTATCTGGTCAAAAGTATGTGGATACCTGAACATCATACTCTTGTTGAATGCGATTGTTTAACCTTCCATTCCACCAACGCCTTAAAAATTCATCAAAGAAAGCAAAGAGTTAATATATGTCCACAAGCATAACCACTTGATCCTGGCTGGTTTGGTTGTCAATCCAGGGGAAGACAACAACAACAACAACAACAACAACAATATTATTGTCATTAGTAGTAGTTGTAGTAGTTGTAGTAGTATTGTTATTATTATTATTGGTAGTAATAGTAGTATTGTTACTTTTATATTATTATTATTAATAATATTAATCTTATTATTAATAATAATAATAATATTAATAATAACAACAGTAATAATAATAATAATAATTACTGTTATTATTATTATTATTATTATTATTATTATTATCATTATTATTGTTGATGTTGTTATTAGTAAAAGTAGTAGTTCATCCACATTAGTAGGCTTTTTGCCTACTAAGTAAAAATACAATTTAAAAAATATATACATTATGAAGCACCTAAAATTCAATAATATATATTTTGTACATAATCCTTCATTTAAAAAAAATACAAGTATACAAATCATAATATTTTTTACATATTTTACATATATTACAAATTATATATACATATATAATTTATATATATTTACAGACTATTTGCAGATTACAAAAAAAAGTTTCTTGTCTAGAACTTTTATATTACAATTATATATATATATATGAATAAAAAAATGCCCTAAGGCTCTTGAATTTAAAAGCATTTTGTGTTGTTCTTGTATTTTCTGTATCTTCTTGTATTTGCTGTAAGTCTGTTTAAGCCTTTAGACATCATGGAACACCAATGGCAACGCAGGAAATATACTTTCAGCTATTAATCTTTCACACCTAGAAGCAATTTATGGCAGAAAATCCACCTATGTGCTTATTTTTGGGAGGTGGGCAATTGTGGGAAAACCCTAAGTAAACCCCTGAACACAATGAACAGAAGTGAAATTATCCATCATTAATTCATAGACCGTGACTGCCTTATTTTCTTGCCTTTGAAAACTTTGGCAATATTTGATAGTGAAAATATTCCATTAAATAAATTAATTATAAAATAAATCATTGTTTACAAATGGCATTGTGGGGAAACAACTGTTTATACTGTAGTATTTTCTCACTTGCATTAACACATTTCAGAAAAAAAAAAAAAAAAACGTCTCTCCACTCTCAAATGTTTTAACACCTTTTTCAAAACCATACACACTTCATCGAGTGCGAACAAAATGCAGTTCTGGCACTAAAACTATGAGCACTCTACTCAAGAATGAAACATTACAATCACACATTTCTACACCACCCTTTTTTAAACTGCACCAAACAACTGCAGTCACAACCATCAAGTGCTCTGACAGCTGAGCAGAAGACAACCGAGCTTTGATTCCTGAGAAACATTGTACCAGTGTGGAATAATAGTCCAATATTCATTCAGTACCAGTATTTTAATTTTTATTTTAATTTGAATATAAAGTATGTTGTTGATTGTCTTCTGTGCATTCAGATTAATTAATTTGGAGCGTGCTGTTATAGGAAAATAATCAATACCAGAGTGTTGTGAAATGGTCCAAATGCAAAGGATTAATGTTAACAGTTTTATTCCTTTTATACTATAACAATTAGACAATGCTTAAATTTTTATTTATTAAAGAATGACACATCATGCTTTATTATTATTATTATTATTATTATTATTATTATTATTATTATTATACATTCATTCACTTTCTGAACCACTTAATTCTAATCAAGGTTGCAGGGAGGCTGGCAGCCATCTCAGCTGACTCTGAGGAAGGGCAAGGTACACTGTGGACAGCTCGCCAGGCCATATCACAGTAGTATTGTTTATTTTTTTAAATTTATTTATTTACTTACTTATTTATTTAATAACAATGGAATGCTTGTGAAGTTATTTCCTGTTATCAGTTATGTTATAGTAGCCACTGTAGAAACAGCCTCTCTTTTTTATTTCTCTTGAAAGTATTCAAACAAAAATGGGGGAAAGGGTC
Source organism: Neosilurus mollespiculum (assembly GCA_030014195.1). Classification (NCBI taxonomy): domain Eukaryota; kingdom Metazoa; phylum Chordata; class Actinopteri; order Siluriformes; family Plotosidae; genus Neosilurus; species Neosilurus mollespiculum. The sequence continues at coordinate 12,906,457 of JAQMYF010000005.1, read as the reverse complement.
TCTGTGTAAGTCGGACAGAAACGATAACATATCGGAAGGAGCACAATAATACAAAGTATTCCAACCCTTAAAGCTGCTGTTGAAGAAAATGAATAACACCTTATTACCTTATGATTAAAAGGAATATTATTTGACAGTGCTGTCAAGTGTCCTATAGAATGGGACAGATAGTACTGGCGAGTCATTATTCGACCACAAGATGGAGGCAGAGTAAAAACAATCCACTTTTACACTCAAAATAATAATGACCCACATCTGTATTATTGATGATGAAAGTGTATTGTACTGTAATTGTACTGTATTGAATAATAATAAGAATAGGTCAGGGAGACATAGTGGTGTAGCACATCAACCTTACAGAAAGAAGGTCCTGGGTTCGATTCCTGGGCTCAGGTGTTTCTGTGTGGAGTTTGCATGTTCTCCCCGTGTTCATGGGGGTTTCCTCCGTGTACTCTGGTTTCTTCCAAAAACATGCACATTATGCTAATTGGCTGTTCCAAGTTGCCCCTAGGTGTGAGTGTGAATGGTTTTGTGTGTGTGTGTGTGTGTGTGTGTGTGTGTGTGTGTGTGTGTGTGTG
>JAQMYF010000005.1:12873270-12889089 GCA_030014195.1 Neosilurus mollespiculum | reverse complement strand
AACCATCCATTTATTCATCTATCCATCCTTTTATACATCCATCCACCCATCCATCCACTTATCCATCCATGCATCCACCCTTTCATCCATTCATTCATCTATTCCCATTCCTTATTAATTCCCTTTATCCCCCTATTCATGCATCCCTCCATCCATCCATCCAATCACCCATTCAGGCATTTGTCCAACCATCCATTTATTCATCTATCCATCCTTTTATACATCCATCCACCCATCCATCCACTTATCCATCCATGCATCCATCCATTCATCTATTCCCATTTCTTATTAATTCCCTTTATCCCCCTATTCATGCATCCCTCCACCCATCCTATCACCCTTTCATGCATCCACACAACCATTCATTCATTCATCCTCCCATCCATCCGGCCTTCAGTTATACAGCCATCCGTTTAACTATTCATCTATCTATTCATCAAATCATCCACCTATTTAATTCATGTATCACTCTATCCATCTCATTAATCTTTCGTGCATTCACCCATCCATCCCTCCATCCATCCATTTGATCATATTCCTTGTGCACGAGAAGATGAGACAAAAGTGCGAATAAAAATATCCTGAGGAAAAAAAGTCCGTTTTGCTCTAAAAGTTTAATTTGCCTGAAAAGCCTGTGAAGGTAAACTCGAACCCAGCATGCTGCAATCTAATTCACTGTTAGCTAACAAATGAACGGAACAGGAAACATTTCTTCAGGGCCATGTTAACATAAAAAAAAAAAAAAAAATTTAAAAAAAGAAAAAACCTTTTAAAACAGCACGTCTGCTGCCGTGTGATCCCTCGCCTCGCCTCGACTTTGTAAATGACTGTAATTTGTATTCATGGAGTTGAACCTCGCCTTTGCTCGATGCCCAGAATAGGACACGTTTCATTCAATTAAACATGTTCGTCTTTGTTCTGACGGAGAGACGAAAAAGCCCCTCTGGTATTTCAAAGCTGAAAGTGAAAGAACAGTAACAAAAGAGAAGACACTGGGACAAATCACAGCCTTCCCGTTCACGCTCTTTAGTATGGATGACTGCAAATGGGGATGTTGGCAGGAGGTGCTTTTCGGGGTGCGCTGTTAAAAAGAATTAGGATTATCCACTGTTAAACTTTAGAAAGTTTCATCCTGCATTTACACCAGAAATAAAAAAAGTTTTCTCTGACTTGTGTAACATGTGACAAGCGGACTCTGGATAAAGGCGGGTTACACCCTGAACAACACACCAGTCCATCACATGGGCGAAACACACATACACAACCATTCACACTCACACTCACACCTAGGGGCGATTTGGATCAGCTGAATGGTCTAATGTGCATTTATTTTAAATGTGGGAGGAAACCGGAGTACCCCGAGAAAGCTGGTGCAAACATGGGTAGAAAATCCAAACTCCACAGAGCCCGGGACTTAAACCCAGGACCTTCTTGCTGTCCTAACCACTACACCACCATGCTGTCCAGCCATCAATTCATTTTTGGTAATTTTCTATGAGCTGACCCATTGCATCATTGATGTCAGTGGTCGGATAAATGATTGCACGATCGATGTCATATGCCAATGTTCCTCCTCCCTCCTCCCATCCTAGCGGGAAAATGGCTGCCTGCGTTCACACTTGGGGGAAGAGGAAATCTGTGAATTGCTTGATGGGAAAGACCGCAAAAACATGACGAAAGCAACACAAGTAAGTTGCTAATATTTAAAAAAATATATTGGAGGAAATAAATATTAAAACTGTGAGAACTTGCAAAGGTTTGGTGACTGTTTTGAGAAAATTCGACGACGTTAGAAAGAAAGATGAAAAAAATGAGTGAAACGGTGACATTTGCTTCTCATATGTTAAGGAGAATGTAATTATCTCGGAGTTCCCAAGTGAACAACCCCCCCTCAATCAAATAATTACCCATATTCACCTCATTTAATAATTTCTTATTATCCGAAGTTAGCGGACCAATCAGGTCCCACCATGCCTTTCCTATGTTGTATACTAACAATTAATAGTACCATGAAATATTATTGGGGGGTAGGGGATATGGTGGCGCCGTGGTTAGCACATCCGCCTCACACCAAGAAGGTCCTGGGTTGGATTCCCGGGCTCGGGGCATTTCATTGTGGAGTTGGCATGTTCTGCTCGTGCTTGTGTGGGTTTCATCTGGGTACCTACACTCAGTCTCCTCCCACAGTCCAAAAACATGCATAGTCGGCTAACTGGCTCTTCCAAATCACCCCTAGGTGTGAGTGTAAGTATCAAGAGTGGTATGTGTGTTGGCCCTGCAATGGCCTGGCGAGCTGTTCAGGGTGTAGGCTGCCTTCACCCAGAGGTGGCTGAGATGGGCACCAGCCTCCCTGCGACCCTAATTAGGATCAAGCAGCCTAGAAAATGAATAATTGAATTAATAAATATAATTGCAGGTGGATATTATACTCACAAATCACAAACTGAAGATACCACCAACCGCAGAAGCCACATGATTGGCCTGAGAAATCATTTGAAGTAATGGTTTAAATTTGTCGCTAATTCTAACGCTACTTGTTGCACAGTCACTATGTCACTGTTGCTGAATTTGCAGCTCCGCATGTGGGAAATAAACAGAAGCCTGATGCTTTGTCAGTTCTTTGTCACCACTTTTTTTTTTCTCTTTTGCTTCTCCTGTATCTCACGGAATAAAACCACGTAAGCTGCATCACTAAAAATTCTGCGTGGTAACCTTGCTTCTTGTCAGCTGTCAAGACTGGAAACATGTTCCTCTCTTCGATCTCGGCATGGTGTCACCATCTTAGACAGAAAAACAAAAAAAAATATTTAAAAAAAGACATTCTTTTTGTCTTGTTCTCCAGACTAAGAAAGGAAAGGTAAATAAAAACGAAAACTAGCAGCACCCAGTGTGAGTGTTTGGCAGGAGGAAAAGAAGCTGGCAGAGACTCCGAATGTTTGTCTGGCCATTTCTTCTTCTGTTCCCCTCCACGACACAGCTGGTCATCTTCACAGGAGGCCGCTCACTGAGTCGGACCCAATGCCGCCTTCACCCCAACAAAAGTTCATCCTGAACTTCTCAACTTTTGAAGGGAAATAGTCTTGGAGTCGTCTGTCTACACAAACTGCTTCATACATCACTGATCCGGCGCTAAAGCTCAGCCAAAGTAAGCTTACACTGTGTACACTGTGTAGTAAACATTAATACATCCAGGAGGAAATAGGTTCCGGGTTTACTCTGGTGAGTTTTCGAGTACGTGACTTCAGATACATTTATTCTGGTATAGGTTTTGGGTTGCGTGCTGGAGTGTTTTGCCTTGTCGGAGACTGTTTGGCCATCAGAGGGACAATTTTACTGCTCAGTGTTCTGCTGAAGATAGCTCTACTTTTGCAGATAACTAGCGTGCTGAACAGATACACTATGCTACAATGCAATGCTAACCAGCTTAGATTTAGCTTTAGTTTTATTATTGTGCTAAATAGCTTCTCGGAATAACAAAGCATGAACAGTCTTTATTGTCCCGTGATACAATAATGATGCTTATTGTTTCTCTTTCAGATTACAAAAGCAGTCCACTGCCCCCTTCTGGTATGGAGGTGCACAGTGTAGTTGCATGTTAGTGATTTAGGTTATTGAAGACCATTGATTGGTTACAGGGTGTTACGGTGTTATAGTGGTTAGCACGTCTGCCTTACAGCAAGAAGGTCCTGGGATCAAGTCCTGGGATTGGCTGAGGGTGTTTCTGTGTAGACTTGGTATGGGTTTCTTCCAGGTACTCCAGTTTCCTCCGACAGTCCCAAGACATGCACATTAGGTCAACTGGTTATTTCACATTGCAATTCAAATTGTTTCAATAGGTGTGTGTGTGTGTGTGTGTGTGTGTATGTTGACCCTGTGATGGACTGATGAATTATGAATTGTTCCAGGTGCACCTCACCTTCACCCAGAACCATCTGATATGCGCTCCAGCCTCCCTATGAACCTAGTAAGATTAAGTGGATGAATGAATGAATGGTTGTAGAAACTTCCTCGATTTTTGGTTTGGTGTGTAAGATCTAACTTTTAATAAATTTCAGTCTTCATCTATACCCCCCACAAACCAGCCTCTATAGTGGAGGAAACTGAGAATCAGAGAAATCTCCCCATTAACGAAGTGCCCTCAAGTCAAGTTCCTCAACCTTCCTTACCAAATCCAACACCAAGCACTTATTCACCTGTGTCCTGAGCATCGACTGTGCCTTTTGTGCCCTTGTGTAGGAGAAGGCCAGGAGCCGACAGACAGCAGCTTTTACACAACTGTTACAAAGTTGATGATGGTCCAGACGCCTTCTTGAAGCTGTTCAAGTGCTAAGCTGCTGCATGGCAATGGACAGAGGAATGGGTTCAATAAATCCACCCCTTGCTATCTTGAGAAGGCCAGCTTGCCCTCCAAAAGCTGCCACCATGGACACAGCTGGAGTATTCTACCATCAAGAGGCTCAGCAAAGTTGGCCTTCCCTTCACTTATATGCAGCAGCTGAAGGACTCCTGACAGTGGTCGCTGATGACAGTTCAGCTAATGACTGGTCTCATGATGGCTCTCTCTTTCTCTCTTTCTCTTACAAAGATCATAAACATCACCAGAGAACACAGCGATACCCCAGAGAGCTGTGAGTCGATTCAGAGTCAAATTCCTTTGTCAATAGGGATCACCGGGATGCGGTCTGATGTAATTCTCTGCATTTTTACCGGTATAAAGAGCCACAGTGATACAGAGAACACACCAAGGTTCCATTCAAATAGATTAATCACTGCATCCATCAGTGTCTTAGTGTACATTTCCAGAAGTTCCTTCCAAAGAGCCAATCTGCATTACAATGCATAACAAGCCAGTCAGCATCACGATAATGGATAGCAGCCAATCAGCCCTGTGATGCAGTGAAGCCAGTCAGCATCATGATTATGCATAGCAGCCAGTGAGCAAGCGGTATGGTGGAATAGTAGTTAGCAAGAAGGTCCTGGGTTTGATTCCCAGCCTCAGTGTGGAGTTTGCATGTTCTCCCCGTGCTTGCATGGGTTTCCTCCAGGTACTCCGGTTTTCTCCCGCAGTCTAGATGTATGCTCATTAGGCTAAGTGGCTGTTTTAAATTGCTCCTAGGTGCAAATGTGAATGGTTGTGTGTGTTTCAAAGTGATGGTCTGGTGAGCTGTTTAGGGTGTACGCCCCCTTTACCCAGTGTCGGCTGAGATAGGCTTCAGCCTCCCTGAGACACTAATAGATTAAGTGGCTTGGCCAATTCAGGAAGTTATTTCCTTCTTCATTAATCAGTTTCGTTTTAAATCCTCAGGTACATCATTTGAGCTTTGAGGCTTAGGCCCTGCTGCACAAGATCTTACTCATTATCTTTTAGCCAATTTAATAAAGCCACAGAATATAAGCGATGTTATTAACACCAGTGTCCACTAGCGCCTGTGTTAGCAGAAGTTTTCTCTGAGGATTGTGACTCAATAAGTTCTTTATTCTCACAGGGCTTTTGTGTAATTAGTGTTGAATGTATACAGCGCAACACCAGTGCTCCGGTCCCACAGCAGCACACTTTGTTGATTTGTTTCTTCTCTTAACTCGAAAAGCATTTCAGGAAACTGATGGTTCACAAAAAAGCTGCATGGCTGCAAATATCTCCTACTGACCACTTACAGAGTAATTCATTATTATTAAAAAATAGAAATAAATTCCTATTTACCATCGTACAGACTAGTTAGCCACTATAGATGCAACATGCAGATAGTAAAGTAGTTCCACTGTTTGATGAAGCATATAATAATAATAATAATAATAATAATAATAATAATAATAATAATAATAATAATAATAAGCACGTCTGCTTCACAGCAAAACGGTCCTGGGTTTGATTCCTAGGCTCGGGACATTTCTGAGTGGAGTTTGCATGTTCTCCCCGTGCTTGCAAGGGGTTCCTCTGGGTACTCTGGTTTCCTCCCACAGTCCAAAAACATGCACAGTAAGCTAATTGGCTGTTCCAAATCACCCCTAGGTGTGAGTGTGAGTGTGAATGGTTGTGTATGTGTTGGCCCTGCGACGTTCTGGTGAGCTGTCCAGGATGTACCCCACCCTCGCCCAGAGTCGGCTTAGATGGGAGCCAGCCTCCCTGCAACCCTAATTAAGATTAAGCAGCTGAGAAAATGAATGAATGAATGAATAATATTAACAATAATATTAATAATAATAATAATTCAACAATAGTGCTTGTAGAAAAACAGTAACCTTTAATATTAAATGCAGGAAAAAGAACCTTGAATAAGAATAATAAAAGAAGACCCTGAGGCCATGGATGTGCTTTAAGCATCCAGTATCAGGAAATGGCCATGTGCCTTCTGGGAAATCTTCTACTGGAGGAAGTACAGACTGAAAATCGAAAGTGGAGCCCTTAGGGCAGCTGGACGGTACAGACTTCCTCCTGGCAGCCCCCCAAGACAAAATGGTGCCAAATGTACTGAACCATAGCAACGTGTCAGGGGGTGGAGAGGTGGGAGATTGGGTCCTGAGGACTGTTCAGGATCTCTCCAAGATGGTGGACTAGAACGGTCAATCCAGAGCTGCAGTTCAGTGCAAGTTTAGAGACTCATTTCCTTGACTTCCGAGGTATCGAGTTCCTTTTAACATACTTTATTAAATTTATAATTGAACACGTGTTTTCAAATGGAGGTTAAATTTATTATTTTAGTTAATTGTTTATACAGTTGGTTATTTGTTCATTTCATTCACGCTGCAACTTAATCTTTTATTAGGAAGGCTGGAGCCTATCCCAACCAAATCTGGGCGAAGGTGGAGTACACCCTGGACAGCTCGCCAGTCCATTGCAGGACCAACACACACACACACACACACACACACACACACTCCCTAATGCGCATGTCTTCTGATAGTCGGAGGAAACCAGAGTACCCATAGGAAACCCACACAAGCACATGAAAAACATCCAGACTCCACACAGAAACACCCACGCCAAACCCGGGACTCAATCCCAGGACCTTCTTACTGTGAGGTGGACGTACTAACCACTACCCCAGCGTGCCACCCCACACATTATAATTCATTCATTTGCCAAAGGGCTTAATCTAAACAGGGTTGCGGGAAGGCTGGAGTCCATCTCAGCCAGCTCTGGATGAAGGAGGGGTACACCCTACACAGCTCGCCAGTCATTCGTAGGACTAACACACCAACAGCCATTCACACTCTCAACTTGGGGCAATTTGGAGCAGCCAGTTTTGGATTATGGGACGAAACTGGAGAACCCGGAGGAAACCCATGCAAACTCGGCCTTTACTAAGCCCAGGATTTGAACCCAAGACCTTTTTGGTGTTAAGCGGACATGGTAACCACTACACCTCCATTCCGCCCTGCACATCATTATACGATGTGTAATTAAAAACACAGTCACTGTCCACTATTTTCCAAATATTATTTTAATCCCTGGCTGCTGATCAATTCCTTTTTTTCTCTTTCAGGATCAGTAAACAGTTAAAACTTGATGATTTATCTGTTTTACTTTGGGAAAATGTTAAGCCACCGCGAGGCACACTTCCTTGACAGGCCTGTTGACACCCATCTGACAAATGAGCCAAAATAAGAGCTTAACCATGAACATGCGTCAAAATGTCAGCTATTAAGCTAACTCAGTCCACAGCTAGTGCTGCCTCCTGAATTAGACGCAACCCAGTTTAGGCAACCAACCACTGCCCAAGCTGTTATTTTTGTCCTCGGTTAATTGGTTGTTGTCAGAATGTCAGATGAAGGCGATTGTCGAGGACGAAATGGTATGGCTTTGCCCCCATATTAACCTGGAGCACCACAGAGCAGATTGAAAGGTAAAGCAATGAGGGGAGACGTGGGCGCCTTCGAATTTGTACTTATTATCTGCAGTATGGAGAAGCGGCCGAGTCGAACCCAGAGACGGGAATCATAAATCAGGTAGGTAACATCTGTATAATGTCTTGGAAGCTGTCAAACTGTAAAGAAACGTGACTTTTAAAAATATTTTTATAGACAAATTGTGTCATTTTGAAATACTAATACGCTCCACATTTCACTCACAGTTTATTTTATTATATACAGTAAAGATTTAACACTTATTCCACGTCCTCCAGTCAGATATCCACTGATTAGTTAGAAGGAGTGGAAATTCTCATTCATTCATACATTTTCTAAATAGCTTGCTCCTATTGTTGGATTGGTGGGGTAGGGTGCTCATGATCAAGAGGTCGTGGTCCTGGGTTCGAGTTCCTGTTAGACCCCCATCGTGCTAAGGCCCCTGGACAAGGTGTAAACCAAGAGTGTGTCTCTGTCCACCCAGTAGTATAAATGGGTACCAGTAAAAATTCTGGGAAGGTAACCTGTGATGGACTAGCACCCCATCCAGGAGGAGTTGAAATCACACTCTGGAAAGCGGGGATAAGCTCCTGCCTGATGAACCAGCAGGCTTGGGTCTAAAAAGCCCAAAAGATTTACCTTTTCTCACTCCTGTTAGGGTCACGGAGAGGCTGGAGCCCACCTCAGCCGACTCTGGGTAGCTCACATGCTCTATTGTTCACACTAACACCTAGGGAACAATTCGGAACAGCCAATTAGCGACATGTCTGTGGACTGTGGGAGGAAAGCAGACTATCCAGAGAAAACCCACACAAGCACAGGGAGAACATCCAAACTAGACACAAAACCGCCCTCGTCAAGCCGGGAATCGAACCAAGGACCTTCTTGCTGTGAGGCGGACGTGCTAACCACAACACCACCATGCCGCCTTTACACTCACTCACTTATTATGAGGCTGAACACCTTAAACACACATACAACCATTCGCACTCACTCATACACTATGGGCAATTTGGAACAGCTGATTAGCCTAATGTGCATGTCTTTGTACTGTAGGAGGAAACTGGTATACCTTGAGAAAACCCATGCAAGCTTGAAGCGAACATCCAAACTCACGCAAACATGCCCTCACTGAGCCCGGGACTTGACCAAAAGTGCTTGTCACTGTGAGACGAACATGCTAACCACTACACCAACGATAATCACATCATCATCATCATCATCATCATTATCATCTTCTTCCCCTTTTCCGGGTAGGTGTTCGGGAGGCATTCTAATCAGATGCCCAAGCGACCTCAACTGGCGCCTCTCAACACAGTGGAGCATCGGTTCTCCCCCAAGTTCCTCCCGGCTGGCTAAGCTTCTAACCCTATCTCTTAGGGAGGGCCCCGCCACCCTGCGAAGGAAGCTCATTTCAGCCGCCTGTATCCACAGTCTTGTTCTTTCGGTCACTACCCAAAGCTCATGACCGTAGGTGAGGGTTGGAACATTTGATCGACTGGTAAATTGAGAGGTTTGCCTTTCTGCTCAGCTCCCTCTTCACCACGATGGACCGGTACAAGCCTCGCTTTACAGCAGAAGCTGTACCGATCCACCTGTCAACCTCCCGCTCCATCCTTCCCTCACTCCAGACCCGGAGGGTGCATTCCACCCTTTTCCGGCTAAGAACCATGGCCTCGGACTTGGAGGTGCTGATTCTCATCCGATAAAGACATCGATTATAAAAAAGGGTCACAACCAAGGGGTGATTACATTTTCTCAGGGGTTGATATAGGTGATTGCAAGATCATTTGAAACCCTGGTGACATGAAACTGTCAGACAAAGACGCTGGACTTGACACCGCTCCTTACGCGGGTCAGTACCACATGAGGATGAGTTTAAGTTTAAGTTTAGAATAGTCTGAGATATGGCGTAAAGTTTATTGAATTGTAATGACACCGGGGGCGTGAGGAACAACGTCATATAAATCCGCTCCGTCATTTCAGCCATCCCCATTTTCCACATACCAACTCCCAGCTCACGCGGAGCCAGTCATACCACTTCTACCCTTTGATCAGATGTGAAAGGTTGGGGACTGGAAATTACCGACGGTTCAACCTGCGCTCATGGAGTTTGAGGTAACGAAATCTAAGTGCCATCTGTACACCATCCACAGGATCTTAACCAGCAGCGTTTATTGCACATATGATTACCGGGTATCATGCTGTTTCCGTTACAAGCCATCTGTCCAGGAGAAGGTATGAAAAAAAAAAGTTAATAAATGTTAAAATCCTGGCATGCTGCAAGAAATGAATCACTGACAACCCGCTGAGTGTTCATGTGATTTTTTTTTTTCACCTGGAATCACTTTCACATGGTTTCACTTTTTAACTTTGGTAATAAGCTGTTTATTTACTTGTGTTGATGATGTCAAGGTAATATATAATGATGTTTGTGGAGAAGAGTGACATTTTCGTTTTAAAACCCATTACTCTTTCTGATAGTGTGTTGTGTATGTGCTGGGGTTGAAAAAAATTCAATCTGTTCAGCTCAGATAAATTGTTCAGCTGGGCCTGACGGGTTTGACTCATCACACACGCACGCACACACACACACACACACACACACACACACACACACACACACACACACACACACACACACATATCTCTATAGGTGGCGTAGTGGTTAGCACATCCACCTCACAGCAAGAAGGTCCTGGATTCGCGTCCCGGGCTCGGCTTAGGCGTTTCTGTGAGGAATCTGCCTGTGAAAGGTGAACCTTCATCCCATTGGCAACTTCCATCAATCTTGAAAACGTGCTTCAGTCCCTGCTGCAGAGAAACCACCTCAAAACAGGATGCTACCATCACCGTGCTTTACTGTAGATAGATAGATTAAAGAACATAAAGGAAACAGGAAGTTTACATACCAGTTGCCTAATATGGCTGTTGAAGTTCATCCCTCATTTTGATTAAATAAAATCAGCTGTCGAAGCCACACAAGGGTCGAATGTCGTCTGCCTGCCGACCGAGATTAACATGCATCACAAAACTGAATAAAGTGAAGCGTTTGAAGCTTTTAGTGACTTCCCTGACCCCGGATGCCAGCCGTGCTGTTTTTCATCTGTGTGTCTGAGATCAGAAAATCCAAGCGTTAGATTATAATAGTGGACGAGGCATAGAGAAATATTGCATGACTCAATCAACAGACACTACGGATGATGCAAGCGCGGCCATTTTTTATCCGCATGCAATTGAGTTAATGAACGGGAGTTAATTGACCATCTGTCCGTTGTTTGAATAATGGATGCCTGATGGACACGTTCTGCCGAGAGAAAGGGAGAGCAGAGGGGAAAAAAATGTGTTATTTGGCCATCTGAAGGCTGGAACGCTCAGACAGACTGATGGGGTGATGGTCACGTCAAACGTTTGGCAGAAGGCGAAACGGGGCGTTTGATTAGATATCCAAACCCGGGTCAGGGAGGACAGACGGAACATGAAAACAACATTACAGGAGCTAGACGATTACACAGCAGTTCAAAATATACCTTTTATTTTATTCTATTCCTTATCCGACATTAATCCTGCTGGATGTTTCTGCTTCTATTGTACTTAAATATGTATTAAATGAACTAAATCCATTAAATAAACTCCATCACACTCATTTTGCATACGCGTAGCAGCTCACGGTGTTCTTCTGGTCTGCTGCAGATATAAAAATGTGTCATCTACAATATGGCAGAATTAAACCGAGCTATAATCAGTGCACCATCCAGCAGGACAAACTTTCTATATTTCTATAAATGTATCTCAGTTTGATTACAGAAAAAAAGACAATAAGGATGACATTCAAGCTGATTAGCACAATTATTTGTCATCTGTGCTTTAGACATTAGCAACTCTTCTGCACTCAATACAGCTCTGTGATCAATCACAGCTCATTAATATACTCAACAACCAAATACAGATCACCATTTGTCCCAATGACCAATCACTAATCCAAGTTGTTCCTAATACCAATCACTGATATGCACTGTATCGAAGAATCACTGGTCATTATTGTTCCCCAAAACCAATCATAGATTAGCAATTATCCCAACAACCAATCACCAATACCCACTAATCCAATTAACCAATCACCGATTGCCAATAATTTTGGTGCCCAATCACCAATCCTCTCTTATCCAATTAAGCAATCACTGATCAGCAATTATCTCAGCCGCATTCACCAATCCTCACTGATCAAATTAACCAATCACTAATCGCCAATTATCTTACTGGCCAATCTACAATCCTCTCCGATCCAATTAACCAATCACTGATCAACAATTACCTCAGCAGCCAATCAACAATCATCTCCGATCCATTTAATCAATCACTGATCACTAATTAATCCACTGACCAATTACTAATCAGTGTTGTTTCCAGCTGAACCATTTAATCATTTTGGGGTTGCAGTGAGTCTGAAGCTTATCGTATTTGATATCAGGTGAAGGCGGGGTACATCCTGAACAGCTCACCAGTCCATCGAAGGGCAACACAATCAACCAATTACTTATGACTTATTATCCCTATCACCAATCAGTGATCCTCACTGATCCAATCTACCAATCACTAATCACCAATTATTCCAATTACCAATCACTGACTATGATTGCTCTCAAAGCCAGATTGATGGCTGATTATTGTTTTTTTTTTTTTTTCTGTATTTACAGTAATAAAAGTCATTTTTAATAGTCAGTTTAATCTTCTCTATGTACCAACTTCTATATAATGGCTAAAGATGTCCTCTTTCTTGAACAAACAAGTTATAATGTATTATTTTTTACTCTCTTCTGAAGTCAAGAAAATCTTTCTTCTTCCTGTAACACATTCTGACTATGCAAATGAGCATGATGATTTAATGAATATGCAAATTATCAATGATAGCTCTTGTATAAAGGGCATATGTGGGTTATAAATAAGCTGAAATATGGGTCCCATAAGAAATTTGTCCACATGTTCCATAATGTCTCCATGTCACCTGCCCACATGAATTCATTTCCCACTTGTAACCCAACTTTGACCCACATAGGTGTCCCATCTGGGCTTGCCAATGTGGATGCACCTAGGTGACCCAAGCGAGCCCCAGTTAAGATGCCCATACTGGGCCCATACCCACTGTTTGCCCATGTAGCCCAAACATAACCCACATGGGGCCACTATGGAACCCATGGACAGTCCCATATGGGTCCCAATTTTCAGCCCACTTACTACTCACATGGGTCCCACATACAAGTGCAGGCTGGGTGGAGTCTTTTCAGGATGCGTTAGCTATTTTTTAATTTTTAATTTTCTGAAATTAGGAAACATTGAACGTATTATAAGTATAACGAGGTAAAACATGAACCGGGAACTGAGGAAGAAAACAGGGATTTCGTTTTTCGCTTTGATGACATCACACCTCATTCGACGGGGTTGGCATGTTCCATTGGCTTATGGCCCGTGTTATTTTCTATCCTCTTTATCACAGCTGATAAAATATGCAGGATGCTCACTTTAACCAAGTTGATATTTCATAGTTTACTGAGAGCCATCTACTACTGGCACTGAATCTTGCATTCCGAATCTAAAATCCAGGAACCTATCCAGCGCTACCTGATGCCACTTATTAGAGAAAACGCGTTGTCTTTCCTTTTGAGTTCTCACATAATTAACTTAACTCCTCCTGCACCTCCTTCTCAGGTCGGTGCCATAATCTCTTGTTAAAACTAGCCACTCCGTGTTCCTTCTCCTCCATTACTCTTCATTAACGAACCAGTTGCCTTTGCCGTTCTGTCGTTGTCTCAGCTTCTGATTCCATTAGCTGTGTACAGCGGGATTGGGGCTCGACGTTTGCCCGCTGGAGTCGAATTAGATCATAATCTTTATTTTCTCAGCCCAGAATGATCCCGCCTGGCTCGGGGAAGTCTCCATTTAGTCACCTGCAGTGATGGGCCTGAATGAGACGATAAATCATCTTGGCTTAAAGGAGCACAAAGAAAGTGTGAAGAGGGGATATGAATTTCTTCGTTTAGCCTGGGTTAGGTCCCTGTTATCCATGTATTTGGATTTTCATGTATATCTCTTCCTCCCTCTGTCTTTTTCTCTCATTGAGGATTTCCTAAAAGAAAACCAGATTCGACATGAGGATTGACGATTGGCAAGTCAGCAGTGAAGCCAGATTAGAAGAGTATAAAAGGAATATTTTCAGCTCATCCCTCTCCATTCCTCCTTCAGTTCATTTTAACTGTTCACTCCAGCCATTGTTTACTGCAGCTTTATTCATGTTTCACACTTTGTCCCTTCTTAGCTCTATGCTAAGCTTTAGCATTATGCTAACCCCTTGCTTTTAAAGCTTCATGCTTCCTTGAAACACCACTGAAGGGGTTTCGATGGTTTTCTATTCTTAGGAGAACATTCTGGGCACCACAGTGACGTAGTGGTTAGCACGTCTGCCACAAAGCCAGAAGGTACTGGGTTTGGGTCCTGGGCTCGACGAGTGCGTTTCTGTGTAGGGTTTGCATGTGCTCCTCATGCTTGCTGGGTTTATTCTGGGAGCCCCGGTTTCCTCCTACAGTCCAAAGACATGCACATGAGGCTAATCAGATGTTCCAAGTTTCCCCTAGTTGTGAGTGTGAGTTTAAATGGTTGTGTGTCTGTTGGACCTGCAATAGTCTGGCGAGCTGTCCAGCGTGGACCCCGCCCTTGCCGAGATGTCGGCTGAGATGGGCGCCAGCCTCCCCGCGACCCTAATTAGGATTAAGTAGCTTAGAAAATGAATGAATGAGTTTAAAAAGATCTTAAATCTGCTAGTGAAACTCACCTGACCTGCCTTTGTCATGGGCTATTATTATATACTGTATATATATATTTTTTTATGAATATCTTGATTTAGTTTTTTGTTTATGGGGAGAAACACCAACATAACAAACAAGCATTATTTGCCATGTCTCCAGTTCACATTTTCTCCAACCCTAGTAGGATTAAGCGGTAACTCTGTGTAACAGAATCTTCATTCTCAGTCTGTCCTCCATCCAAAATACATGTTGAGTTTTTTGTTATTGTTGTTGTTGTTGTTGTTGTTGTTGTTGTTGTCGGCTCTGACCCTGATGAATCTATTTTTGAAAGTTAGTTTTCGTAAAGAACATTTTTGCAATTTTCCAAGCTGCAGTCTCTGACACTTGAAGTCTTTGTTTTTGGTTCGCCTTGGACTGAAACTACTTGCAGAAATTTATTTATTTATTTATTTATTTATTTTTCTCTGTAGCTGAATATTATTGATGTTTGTTGATCTGATGTAGGTCATGGGCTTTTTTGCCAATTGTTTTCTATCGAACTCTGCCTCAGCCGATATCCTTATCCATTTTCAATCCTCCACTCTGCTGCATTTGTGGATTGGGATCCTGTCAAAACATTAACTTCATTTTGGAGCAGAAAGATTTATAGCTATTCACGAATTCTCTCAAAAACCTAGAAATGGGTAAGGGTTCGTCTTCCTGCAGTCTGCATCGAAATGAAAACTGAAATAGCGTACAGAATGTGCAATATGCAATGTGCATCATCACTATAGAATATGTATATGGATCTGTGACTTGAGGTTCTAGGTACTGGTGCCTTAATTGGTTGAAATTAGAAAAGAAAGAGAAAAATTGTTTCCTCAAGACATTTATTGAACCTGTTGGTCTACAGTTTTACTGTTGGATTAAAAGTCTACAGTTCTAAGTACTGCTCTTTCAGTTAGTCCGTCTAGATATTCCTTGTGAATGAGTGCTCCACATTCTCATAGTACGCTATAAAGAACAATAATCTGAACATGCTTAAACAGCAAATTTGTAAAAGATTTTTTTTTTTTTTTTTTTTTTCCCAAATTGGCTAAAATCTGATATTTAACTACTAATAAATTATAAAAACAGATTCCTTGTGTTGTTGTAGATGTCCATATATATACATATATATATACATATACATATA
>JAQMYF010000005.1:12835709-12852437 GCA_030014195.1 Neosilurus mollespiculum | reverse complement strand
TTTTCTACCCGAGCTACCAACCCATATATACTTATTATTATTATTATTATTATTATTATTATTATTATTATTATTATTATTATTATTATTATTATTATCATATTCACAACTCAATTTGTTTGTTTGTTTGTCAGTATGTCTTGAACAAAATCCTGACCGCACCCATATATATTAAATTTCGAGCAAACTTGGTGGAGGCATTACCCTACCTGAGTCCCAGAAACAATGTGATTTTGGAATGTCAAGGTCAAAGGTGAAGGTCACAAGGATTTTTTTGAGATCACGTAGAATTCCGAAACGAGTGTCGATAGGCATGCCGTTACTATGGAACACTAATAAGAAACCATAGATGGACTTTCAAATGAGGCAGTAACCCTTGACCTTGAGTGACCTTGAAAGGTCAAACCCCAGCCATTTAATAAACCCTTTAAACGTGAGAGCTAATTTGGTTACGTCCACGTACTATAGAACATACCGTGATGTGGGTAATTAAAACACATATTTATTACATTATCCATGCTGCATGGCAGAGGTGCCTTACACTTTATGAGTGCATCTCTAAGAATCACCTCTGCCAGAACGTAATGTTTTCGCCTGTGTTGGTTTGTTTGTTTGTGTGCAAGATAACTTTTGTGAGCAGGAAAAAGTTTATGCACAGATATTGTCAAGTAACAAACCATTCATTTTTGGAGATCCGTCCAATCATTGATTATTTTTCTATAGACACAGAATGTGTGATTCCTTACAGTTTTAAATACGATGACTGTAATTCGCATCCAAATTCCAAGCTATACTGTACATTTCACTTACTCACGACCCTAATTCAGTCGCACTTTTGATGACCTGCAATGACATCACACTTGAGAAATGACAAATTATTAATCCAGGCCAGGCATGTTAGGACACGCTCCCTGAGTTTCCATGTTTTCTTGCCAACAGCGAGCTTCAGGGAGAGACAAGCCAAGCTGTGTGGCTGCCCAGAGACGTCCAGCTCGATTTGAAATGTAATCATGAAGCCCTTTTTTTTTTGGTGACAATTTACCGAGCATCAGAACTGGCGTTACATTTTAATGACTCGGACAGTGTAATCCGCCACACTACACCGAAAGCCGATTACAGTCCAGTTTTTATGGCTTTCAACGTGTCCAAAGCTGACGTCTCCTGAATACACTTATCTCCTGCTGCTCCTTGAGCTGCCTTACAAAATATTCCTCTGGTAATCTTTACATACCGCAGTGGTGTCACTAAATCAGACGAGCGACGCTCCCCGTTATGGAATTGTAAAGGAAATCACATGGACGACATACTGGTCCCTGCCTACAAGTAAAACATATCCTCACCAATGATATGTAAGGGTTGAGAGAATAAGTGTTAAAGTTTCCTTCTTGCAACATCCTCCGAGCCAGAGGCAAATAATTGTTTTAGTATCTACTACCTGGGAACATCAGCTCAAAAGAGCACCCTGTAATGAAATCTTTATAGTTTATTTTTTATGTAGTGGTGGTGGTTTTACATTGGTGGCTCAGTGGTTAGGGCTCTGAGTTACTGATCCAAGGATTGGTGGTTCAAGCCCCAGTACCATCAAGCTGCCACTGTGGGGCCTTTGAGCAAGACCCTTGAGCAAAATTGAAGTTGCTCTGGACAACAACGTCTGCCAAGTGCCGTAAATGTAAATGGATATTTTTTAATCATGATTGCTGCTGGTGAGCTCCATGCGTACATGTGAGCAGACATAGAGCTATAGAACACGGTCTATTTAACTTTCTTCAACAGTCTATATATATATATATATATATACTACACAGAATCATAAAGAAAAGCAAACTAAAACTCGAAGTAAACTTACTACAGAATCCCCAGCCCTCAACATTATATACCTGTTGAATTATCTCCTCTTTAAAGCATCAGACGCAGATTATTTTAGGTCAGGTACATCTCCAGGTGGTACACGACATCTACATAAAGTTTGATCAAAATTCCCTAAACGTTTTAGGAGGAGTTGCACTTACAAGCTTTCATGGACAGGCAGACTAATGGACCGACAGAGAGTCGGGGAAATTCAATGATCTTGGTGTCATCTCTAAAGAAGCAAAAAAATCCAAAACAGGAGCAACATACAGAACAAATTACACCCACAGCCACAAATAAAAGAATCAAAACACCAAATGTCTGCCACACGCACTGCAGCACGGCCCTAAAGTCCCGACGACGTCCTGCCGTTATAGATTTGAAACTGGGTTCTGACCTATACGGAGACGGGAAGGAACGTTCTTTTTTTTTTTTTTTTTTTTTTATAACAGAGTTATTTTTGTGCGAGATTTGCAAGTCGTGACATTTGATACTTTTTTATGCGGAACAGACAGACCCCGGTTATCCGTCTCGCAGCTCTCGCACTGCCTCTTCATTCCTCTGCTTTTCATCTTTTAAATGTTTGAAGGCATTCAATCTGTCGTTGGAAAGACGCTGCAGTAACTCAGCGACTGATGGAAAATGTAGTTGATTTGAATGTATTGAGTGTTTGAGTCCTATTGAGCAAAACCTCAGACTCACATAGCTGGAATCACTTCAGTGAATCGGCATCATCATGTAGGTGTTCCGCACATGTCTGTCGGGACGCTACCTTAAGACCTGGAAGAGCGTAGCTTTCATATACTGAAAGTTTGGCGGTGTTGAGTATTACCGTTGATCAAACACTGGATCTATGAGGTGTACACGGTCTACTACTACGGTCTATACTCTGTGGCTGGACTCTGTATCCAGACTCTGTCTTCTTGTCTGTCATGAAGTCTCACTACAGGTGGATGAAAAGCCAAAGGGGACAAAAATTCTTTTTTTTTTTTTTTTTAAACCACCCCGGGACTTTCCACCCACCGAGCTTTATGCACAACTTTGTCTTTGTGTAATTTATATCTGCTTATAGTTTTATTTACAATTTAAGACCAAAGATCACAGCTTGGCAAGTTACCAAGACGCTGGAAAGTGTAGACATGCTGTTTCATGAATTCGGCGGCACGGTGGCATAGTGATAAGCAACAAGGTTCTGGGTTTAAGTCCCTTGGGCCTTGGGTGTTTCTGTGTGGAGTTTGCATGTTCTCCCTGTGCTTGCGTGGGTTTCCTTTGGGTACCCTGGTTTCCTCCCACTAATTGGCTGTTACTACCCCGTGACCCTAGTAAGTTTAGGTGGTTCAGCAAATGAGTGAGAGACTGTTGATTGTTATCTCGATATTAGGGATATTTGGCTGGGATTCAGGACACATCTGGACTGGATATTCTAACATCCTGCTGTGATTACAGTCATGAAAAGTTCAGGAGGAAGAACAGAACCAAGAGCCAACAGGATGTCCATATTAGGACTTGTTTTGTTTCCTGGTGTAGTAATTTCTTTCCATGATCCTGTCTTTTGTGTTTGTTTTTTTTTGTTTGTTTTTTTGTTTTTTTTTAGCATCTTTTATCCTCAGGGTTAAAAATAAACCCATTGTAGTTTGGCTGCTATAATTCAGATACGTTTGAAATAAAAACCACGCCAAACTAGCATTTTTTAAAATTCTTTTTTACCGCCAATTAAATCCATGGTGAAAACCTGGTCTGTTTACGCTGGTATGATGCAGACGTCTCGGCTCAGCTTCTTTCAGCCTCCAGTACAGCGTACATTCGTGTGATTTGTTTTTCGTAGAAGCGGATAAATTTGGGTTGGTTTCAATCAGCGGCGACTGAAGGCACATCTGTCGATGCAGATGTTAGCAGACAATGGCCTCGTAAACAATCACAAAAAGCTTTACAACAGATGAAATGAACTGTAAATAAATCTGTACAAATCCTCACTGGATTTGAATCTGTCTTCATAGACGCTAACGCAGGATGAAATAATCCCTCACTTCTCACCGTCCGCTTCCTGATGGCGCCCCTGAACAGGGGAGAAATAAAGGATCTTTTCATTATTAAAAATCATTAAAATATTTGGACAGGAAGCCAGTTAATAAAAAACATGTCAGATACTGTCTATTAAACAGATCATTGTCTCTGTAAACACGTCCGTGCCTGAGGACATGCCTTTTTTTTGTGCGTCCCTTTCTTAATTTTAGGTTTGCGATTAAGAATTACAGTCGTGACCCGATATTTAAACAGCATCTTAATTAAACGCGTGCAAAATGGATTAGCAGCAATGAGCGCCATTAATCAAGAAGTCTATTTTGCAACTCATTGGTTTTATAATGAATTATGTGGGATGGGGGGAGGAAAGATTGCTAGCATGTTGTGCTAGCTGCATGTTGCTAGCCTAGAAAATGAGGTCAGTCTTAACATCAAAAAAAAAAGAAAGAAAAAAAGATAAACAATACAGATTGCTGAATTAAAATAAAAAAATCAGTCGTTAAGTGTGGGGCGGCACGGTGGCGCCTTACAGCAAGAAGGTCGTGGGTTCGATTCCTGGGCTCGGCGAGGGCGTTTCTGTGTGGAGTTTGTATGTTCTACCTGTGCGTGTGGGTTTCCTCTGGGTACTTCAGTTTCCTCCCACAGTCCAAAAACATGCACAGTAGGCTAATTGGCTGTTCCAAGTTGCCCCTAGGTGTGAGTGTGAATGGTTGTGTGTGTGTGTTGGCCCTGTGATGGTCTGGTGAACTGTCCAGGGTCTACCCCAACAGCCTCCCCGTGACCCTCGTCGGTGTAAGCAGTTCGGTGCGTACACCGCAACACCGATCAAGTGAGTGAGTAATTAAATGTGTTTTATTCATCCATCCATCCATTTGTCTATTTGTCTGTTCATACATTCCTCTATTCATCCATCCATCCTTCCATCAGTCCATCCATTCATCCATCCCCTATCTGTACCTCTTATCTCTCAGATTAATGGGGAAGCTGGAGCCAATTCCAGTGGAATTCAGTTGAGGTGGTGGGTGTACACCCTGAACAGGACGCCAGTCTGTTACTGGACTAACACAGGCGTTTTTGGACTACTGGAGGAAACCAGAGTACCCTGAGGAAACCCATGAAAGTACGGGGACAACATGCAAACTCCACACAGAAAGGACATGATTCAAACCCTGAAACTGCTCACAGTGAGGCGACAATGTGGACCGCTCTCTTATGATGCTGATGCGACTTTCTACAATCGCTTAAATTCCACCATTTCTAAGCTTTCATTAAAATGCTGGAGATTTTTCAGTGGCTCCTTCATGTAAACATAATCTTATGCCATTGCTTGCACATTTTTTTTCCCCTCTCAATGTGAATTTTGTAATTAAAGATTACATTCATAAAGATATTTCCAAACTATCTTAATTAAAAGTGCGCGAAATGGATGAGATGAAAATGAGCGCCATTAATCAACAAGTCTATTTTGTTAAGACTCATTGGTTTTATAATTATCCGTGACCGAAACTTATCGCACAGATCTGAGTTTGGAAGCAAAGATCTGTAAATGAGAAATGAAGAGAACTGAGATAGACTGCAGCTCTCACTGTTCAGAGGGGGCAACCCCACCCCCCACCCCCCCTTCCCCCCCGTACACATTTAAACTCTCTCTGAGGCGCATAAACAATGGCAGTTCTCTGCACTTACACCTGCACTGATGCTGCCATGAAAGAAAGTGTCGACGGCGGAGAAAACGGGTAGGAGGGAAGGAGGACGAGGCGGTGGAGGAGGAAGGAGGAGTGTAATGGCGTATTTGCTAAATGGAAGAGTGATGGGGCGATTGTGCGACTATGAAGGGGAGTCATTAATTAACCTGGCTAATCTGTTGTGAAGGTAAGCAGTTTGTGAGCCACTGGATCCGGCAGCGTGCCCGAACTTCACTTCACTTCACTTCACTTCCTTCTTCGCAAACATCACAGAATGGTCTATAAATCCAAAATGGTGAACGACCTTGACACCATTGTTACTATAACCTCATATTATCCTTACAGGTTCGATGTCAGAGGCAGTAAAGAAGAAGAATCTTTCTTTTTGAAGAGAAGAACTTTTAAACATCTGGAAAACACTTGCAGAAATATTCAACTCTATGTTTAATTGTCTCTTTGTTTAAAGTGGCATTTAAAAAAAAATCCATATATAATAATAAAATCTATTTGAACCTAAACTTGGTTTGAATTGGATTATTTTTCTGAAGTTCATGTAATTATTACAACATTGTAATACATCTCAGCCGACTCTGGGTGAGGGCGGGGTACGCCCTGAACAGCTCGCCAGACAACACACATACACCCATTCACACTCACTCTCACACCTAGGGGTGATTTGGAACAGCCAGTTAGCCTCCTGTGTTTTAAGACTGTAAGAGGAAACCGGAGTTACCCAGAGTAAACTCACACAAGCACGGTGAGAACATGCAAACTCCACACAGAAACGCCCCGAGCCCGGGAATCGAACAAAATATATTTTCGAGTGCATTTTGTATACATTCTCAAGGCACTAATTGTTTTCCGTCACCCATTCATTTGTTGAACCACCTAATTCTATTACGGTTCACAGGGAGGCTGGAGCCTATCTCAACCGACACAGCGTGAAGGCATGCTATACCCTGAACAGCTCGCCAGATCATGCATGGGACTCAAACCCAGAACCTTGTGCTGAGGCTTCAGCCTCTCCGCGACAAACATAGGATTCAGCATTTATTAATAACTGCTATTATTATTACCTGTAATTGTGCTAACTGTAAATCCAAACAAATGTTGTGCTTTTGTTCAAATAAGCAAATAAATAAATGATCTACATTAAATCAAACTCTTCTGTCTTTCTTTAAAGAATAAAAATGGAAGTAGAAAAAGAAAAGGTGCAGAAAAGACAAGGAAGAGAAATGAGGGTGGAAGGATATGCATTAAGGCTTAGGTGTGGTCCTGATGCCGTTATTATCGAATCTGAATAAATATTAAAATGTTCCATCTGCACGATGATAAAGGGACTCTTTAAAACGGTCGTGACGGCCGTGAGGAGTTCCGACAGCTGCTGCGATGTTTGTGACAGTCGTCATCAAGGTGCTGTCTTAAAATCAGGCTGGAAAAAAAAAACTGTGTAGGTGCTAAAAGTACAAGCAGGATGAATTAGCATGTACGACATGTGACACTATGCTAGCTGTCGTGGCATCACACATAATCTCAGCTGTCGAGGAAATTATTAGTAGTGATGCTAATGTGACAGTGTTGTATCCTCTAAATGACAGGATGAGACATCTGGACTTTTTAAGATGTGCTAATGTCAGCAAGAACAAAAAAAAAAAAAAAAACAATCCTGCCTGAGCTTCTGTCCCACCTGAGGAAACGTTTGTAAAGTCAAGTCCCAGGAAACAAACTGGATGTTTTATTTATTTGTTTATTTATCTGTTTGTTATGTTTTAAATCCAGACAGGTATCTGATTATGGAACATGTGACTCTGAGATGAAGTGTGTGTAACTACACTCAGTGCTGAAATTGAGTTGTGATGGAAAATCATTACTTTCTTTAAGATTGTGAGGAAATGAGACGGCGGCTTCATGGTTACGCTCAGTTACACCCGGATCATTCCTCCATTCACGCCATCACAGACCTGACAGGTGATCAAAATAATCAAATATACATCAAAAACAAATTAATCCAGATCAAGCCATCCATCCATCCAATCATCTACCCATCCATTAATCCATCCATGCAATCATCCAATCAACCAACTATCCATGCATCCAATCAACCGCCCATCCATCCATCCATCCATCCATCCAAACAACCACCCATCCATTAATCCATCCATCCATCCATCCATGCAATCAACCACCCACCCATCCATCCATCTATTCATCCATCCATCCATCCATCCATCCATCCAATCAACCACCCATCCATCCATCCATCCAAACAACCACCCATCCATTAATCCATCCATCCATCCATCCATCCATGCAATCAACCACCCACCCATCCATCCATCTATCCATCCATCCATCCATGCAATCAACCACCCACCCATCCATCCATCCATCCATCCATCCATCCAATCAACCATCCATCCATTCATCCATCCATCTAATCAACCATCCATCCATCCATCCAATCATCCACCCATTCATTAATCCATCCATCCATCCATGAAATCAACCACCCATCCATCCATCCATCATCCAATCAACCACCCATCTGTCCATACATCCATCCAATCAACCACCCATCCATTCATCCATCCATGCAATCAACCACCCACCCATCCATCCATCCAATCAACCACCCATCCATCCATCCATGCAATCAACCACCCATCCATCCATCCACCCATCCAATCGGCCGCCCATCCATCTATCCATCTATACAATCAACCATCCATTCATCCAATCATCCATCCATCCAATCAACCACTCATCCATCCACCCATCCATCCATCCATACAATCAACCACCCATCCATCCTTCTATCCATACAATCAAACATCCATTCATCCAATCAACCACCCATCTGTCCATCCATCCAATTTACCATCCATTCATCCTCTCAGCCATTCATCCATCCATCCACTCATCCATTCATCCTCTCAGCCATTCATCCATTCATCCTTTCACCCATTCATCCACCCATCCATTCATCCACACAATCAACCATCAATTAATAAAACCATCTATCCAACCAAACATCTAGTCATCCATCTATTCATACAATCAACAATCCATCCTTCCATCTCATCAACCATCCATCTATCCATCTATCCAATTAACCATCCATTCATTTGTTCATCCAATCAGCAATCCATCCATCTATATATCCAATCAACTATCTAGCTATTCATTAATCAAACCACCTATCCATATAGCCAGACAGCTAACCATCCATCCAACAATAATCACATCCCATCAATTCATACATCCATCCAGTCAATCATTCATCCATGTATCCATCCATCCATACAATCTACTATCCAGCCATCCATTAATCAAACCATCTATCCAAATACCCATCCATCAATTCAATCATCTGTTCATCCATCCAGCCATCTATCCAACCACCCATCCATCAATCCATCCAATCAACCATTTATCTATCCATACATCCATCCAATCCACTATCCATTCAACCATCCACCCATATATCCATCAATCAAGCCATGTATCCAACTACCCATCATTCATCAGTTCAACCACCTGTTCATCCTTCCAGCCATCCATCAAACCATGTATCCATCACACATTTATTCATCCATTTATCTATCCACCCATCAAACCATCTATCCAACCACTCATTCATTTATCCACCCATCCGTCTTTTTCTCCATTAATCCACCTATCCATCCATCCAATCAACTTTTCATCCATCCATCCAACCACCAAGCATACACCAATCTGTCCAACTACCCGCCCATTTACCAATCTATTCATGCATCCATCCCTCTATCATTCTATCAAGCTATTTACTAAAGTACTTTATTTCATCCGTCCATCTGTCCATCAATTAATTCATCATGGGATGAAGTTAGGACTCTGTGTAGAACAACTAAGTTTTCTACTTTCTTTTATCCATAACACATCATGTCTTTATAGAGACACATCATCTGATTGGTTAGTGGATTGTTTTACTAAACTGATGTGTGCAAGTGCAATAACAAATACAATTTGTCAATGAAGTGTTGTTCTCACATAGGCCCCGCCCCTAAATAAAAACTAATTTTCCTTCTGTCTGATCTTCCCACTGCCGATAAACCAGACCTCCGTCTGCATTTGAACCACTGCCTTATATCCATCTCTCTCTCTCTCTCTCTCTCTCTCTCTCTCTCTCTCTCTTCATGCCTGCTTTCACACACATTTAAGTATGTTGAAAGAAATGCACCACCGTCTCTCTCTCTCACTTGCTCAGGCTCCCAATCTCCAGAATGCACTCGTCCTTTCCCCATAACCTCCACTTCTCCTCGTGGCGTTGTTTTGGAGCGATTAGGATGAATGCAAGCAATCGCCCACAGAGAACCGGCTCAGTAAATCTCGCCTACTGGAAGCGCAAGGCATGATGTGCATTCCATCAGCGCAATTGCGTGTCTCTCATCAATATCCAGTAGGCCGAGGCGAGCTGATGTACGAGTCGGAGCCGGAGTCATCCTGAGGGACCCCATCATTCTGTGCACTATAGAAATCCACTGCATATTGTAATGAAGTGAACACCGCCAAAGCATTACTGCTGGATTTCCATCACGATGGATTCCACTTTGGTGGAAAGCAGCCCGGTGTTATTATTATACGTTTTCTTTGGCCTTGAGGAAACAACTGGAGGGGAAACTTTTCATTTTCGGCACGGAAATCATTGCATCCTTTGCTTGTTTGTTTGTTTTAATTCGATTTGACAATTGTTGCTTTTAATTATTGCAAATTTATGTTTGCTGTGAGTTGTTTACTGGTTTAGTATTGCAAGGCTAATTTTGCTAACAAGTAACAGAAGCTTCCCAATTAGCATTGCAGAAGCTGTTTGAAGTTGCTCACTGTATTAAACCTTAAAAAATGGGAAAAGGCTTCAACTCGTATTTTCATGTCAGAAATAAATAACACATAGTTCAGTCTCAGACTCGGGTGGGGGTGTGGCCTATATTTTATTTATTCATTCATTCATTTTCTAAACCGTTTAATCTTAATTAGGGTCACAGGGAGGCTGGTGCCCATCTCAGCTGACTTGGGGCGAGGGCACGGTACACCCTGAACAGCTCACCAGGCCAATGCAGGGCCAACACACACACAACCATTCACGCTCACACTTACACCTAGAGGCGATTTGGAACAGCCAATTATATTTAATTATATAAAAGTATATTTTTGGACTGTAGGAGAAAACCAGAGTACAAAGAAGAAACCCACACACACACGGGGAGACCATGCAAACTCCTCTCAGAAAAGCCCCGAGTTTGGGAATCGAACCCAGGACTTTTGCAGTGAGGTGAACATGCTAAGCACTGCACCACCATGCCACCCATATTTTATTTATTTTAGAAAAAGTTTACATCTGAACA
Source organism: Neosilurus mollespiculum (assembly GCA_030014195.1). Taxonomy (NCBI): domain Eukaryota; kingdom Metazoa; phylum Chordata; class Actinopteri; order Siluriformes; family Plotosidae; genus Neosilurus; species Neosilurus mollespiculum. The sequence goes on along the minus strand of JAQMYF010000005.1, from coordinate 12,841,501 downwards.
AAATGAATTTAACAGCAATACTTTGTTATAAAAAAAAAATAATAATAATAATAATAATAATAAATAAATAAATAAACAAATAAATTACATTGGGAGTGCAAATGATCACATCATTGCTTTGCTACCCAGCTGTGTTCACCTGTTTCATGGTATCATTGATTAGTTTCTCTACCTTCTTGTCTCATTTCATGTTAGCATCATTTTGTGATTATAATTTTCGGGTTAGGTAAGGTATAAAACAATCTACATGTCATGCTGCTATGGGAAAATAATTAACAGTATGGAGTGCAGTTACTTTTACCCCTGAAATCAAAGTTCAAACCAAGAGTTCTATTCCTCTTCCAGAGCCTATCTCAGCTGACTTTGGGTGTCGGTGGGGTACACCCTGAACAGCTCACCAGCCATCAGCGGTCAACACACACAGCTATTCATATTCACACTCACATGGAGCAATTTGGAACAGCCAATTATCTTAATGTGCATGTCTTTGGACTCGTGGAGGAAACCTGAGTACCCAGAGGAAACCCACACAAGCACAGAAAGAACAGACTTGGACCAGGGACCTTCATATTTGAGGTGGATGTGCTAGACCCTACATCGCTGTGACACCCTAAAATATTGACATGTCCAACTTTTTGGTTTGTTACACCGAGGAACAAATTGCTGTTTTTATTTACATGATAGCAGCTATGAACAGTCTTCCCTTCACCAGCCTTTCATTCAACCTTTCAACCTCCTTCACCTGGAAAATCGTAAAACTACAACAATAAATGTTATGACTGTTATAAAGCACTGACTCCTTCTACAGTGTAAACAGCTCTTTAAAGAAATTATTTTTAAAAATATATATTTTATATACTTATTATATATAATATTATATGTCTCTGTATATCTTTGTGTAAGTCGATACTATAAAAGTAGTGATGTACTAAATGAGAGCGTTACTATAAAGGGGATGTTACAGAGCGCCATCTGACCAATCAGAATCAAGGATTCAGCAGCACTGGTACTGTATTATATGTCCATTGAATATTTTTATTCATTTATTTATTTATTTTTATTCCGTTCTCTTTTTGTCCTCACATCAAAGGGAGTAAAATCAGTTGCTAAGTAACTGGTGTAAGGAGTGCGCGTGGTTCTGGATCTGATCATCACCGCCTTTTTAACTTCAGGCTCGTATTGTTTACTGATATTTCCTAATAAATTATCATAAAACAGAGAATACTCGGGATCTCCAGGCTTTTTTTTTTTTTTTTCTCAGTTGAGTGAATTTGTTTATTTTATTTCCACTTCAGAAAAATAAATTAGAGGGAGAGATTTCTCAGCTCTGTTTCCTTCTTCATCGGCAATAAATAAATAAATAAATGAATGAATGAATAAATGAAAATCATCAGGAGACTCGGCTGACCGTCAAGCTTTAATGAATGGAACAGAACTCTAGTAATTTGAAGAAAAAGAACATATATAGCGAGATGTGTGTGTGTGTGTGTGTGTGTGTGTGTGTGTGTGTGTGTGTGTGTGTGTGTGTGTGTGTGTGTGTGTGTGTGTGTGAAAGAGAGAAAGTCTGTGTATGTACAGAGACAAATGGGGGCCTTTCAGTTATTTTCAATAGGTTACGTGGCACGGTGTCTCACAGCAAAAAGGTCCCGGGTTCGATTTCCAGGCTCAGGACATTTCTGAGTGGAGTTTGCATGTTCTCCCTGTGCTTGCGTGGGTTTCCTCAGGGTACCGGTTTCCTCCCACAGACCAAAAACATGCACAGTAGGCTAATAGGCTGTACCAAATCACCCCTAGATGTGAGTGTGAATGGTTGTATGGCCCTGCAATGGCCTGGTGAGCTGTTCAGGGTGTACTCTGCCTTTGCCCAGAGTCGGCTGAGATGGGCGCCAGCCTCCGCGTGACTCTAATTAGGATTAAGCGGATTAGAAAATGAATGTATGAATCAATGAGATTATTTGGAGGTGCAGTGTGTCTCTTGAAATTGGGTGGAGCTTAATATATGTAAAAAAATAAATAAATAAATAAATGCCTCATAGTTATTTATTTTTTATTGCATTTGTCATTTAAAATATCTGATTCTGATTTGTCAGTTACGGTATTTAAAGACAGACGATTGCTAAGCATTACAGGCTGTTACTATGGGGTGCCCTCTAAGCAAAATCAATAAAATGAATATAACATGTTTTAAACTGTATAATATTATTTTGTAATTATTTTATTATTGTTATTATTATTATTATTATTTACCTACAACTAACTAATAAAAAACAACATGAAAGAAATTTAAAAATAAATAAATAAATAGATAGATAGATAGATAGATAAATAAAGAAAGAAAGAAAGAAAGAAAGAAAGAAAGAAAGAAAGAAAGAAAAGAAAAGAAAAGCACCACACGGATCCTCTGGAGCAATAAATAGTACAAATTATACCACCGAACCCATTTATTAGTGTATTTAACAAAGGCGTGGTGGCTCAGCAATTATTCTGCATAGTTAGCCACTGCATGTGGTAAATTAGCACTAAAGTTAGCTTGGTGTTAGCATGTTATTAAAAGTCCCACAGCTGCATGTGCAGAAATTAACATCATTATACAGACGATGTTCAAACAAAAGCTGCTAATGAGATGAAATACAAGGTTCTAGTTTTATTCACTGCTTTATGGAGAAGAACTCGAACGAATGCAACACTAACAGGACAAAAATTAAACTGCAAAGCACGTGAGTTACTGTTATCACCCTGATGTTCATTATTTTCTAACCTATAATCATCTTGCAAGTCCTAAAGTGTTTTATTCCCTCCTACATCAACAACGACGACAGTATTATTAACAAATAAACTTTTATTTATTTATAATTACAGTAATGTTCTTGACTGTCTATCACACTAGTGTTCTCTTACATCCATTATAGAATCAAGAATCAGTCACCAGCTTCTCTTTTGTTCCTTTCCTAAAGATGGTAAGTTACATTTACAAGCTAATAATTCACTTGTTATGTTACTAAGAAACTGTAGAGCGTAGAAGCCGCTGTCCTGAAGACGCCAAAATAAAAAAAAAAACAAATAAAAACAAACAAACAAACAAACAAACAAAAAAAAAACAAAGAATGGGATGCTGACTTTTACAGAGCCCTGACACTGGAGACTCCTTCCAGAAGTATCAACAATTCCATTCTCTCACTCACTCACTCAACGAACTGCTTAATCCTATTAGGCTCGCGGGAGGCTGGAGCCTATGTCTGCCAACACATGGGGCGAAGGCAGGGTACACCCTGAACAGCTCGCCAGAGTATCGCAGGGACAACACACACACACACACACACACACACACACACAACCATTTACACTCATGCTCACACCTAAGGGCAATTTGGAACAGCCAATTAGCCTAATGTGCATGTCCTTGGACGTGTGGAAGGAAAGCGGAGTACCGCAAGCCCGAAAACCCACGCAAGCACAGGAAGAACATTCGAACTCCATACTGAAAAGCCCTCGCTGAGCCCAAGACTCGAACCCAGGATGTTGGGTGCTGTGAGACCAACATGCCAGCCATTCAATTATTCATTAATAGTCCACGAGGACCGAATCAGCATGTTTCCATTTCCGAGATTTTCTTCTTCATTTTTTATTTTTTTTTTACAAAACGTCTTTTAAAATGTAATAATAGGTCTCGCACTCCAAAAATAAATCAAAACAATAAAATAAATAAATAAATAGAAGCCACCACTTTGATAAAACAGATCAAATCCATTAGAGTATGTAATTTCCATCCATCAATAAACGTGATGGTCACAATTGAATTTCTGCAGATTGAAGGACGACTGTAATGGGGTCTGAAGTGGAAAAAATGGAATATTAATGGATAGCAGAGAGGTATGAAACTTAAAAAAAGAGCCTGGGCGTAATGGAGCGCATTGACCACATTAATAATAGAGGATATGTGGTCATGATGTCCTTTTCTCAGAGATGAAGGATGTGGATCCAGGGTCATTCGATTACAAACAGGAAAGAAAGGAAACGAAAAGCAGAATGTAAATATGAAAATGTGAGTGGTAAGCAAGGTTGAAGGGGCGGAGTCAAAGGGGAGGCGTTTCTGTGTGGAATTTGCATGTTCTCCTCATGCTTGCGTCGGTTTCTTCTGGGTACTCCGGTTTCTTCCCACAGTCCAAAATCATGAACAGTAGGCTAACTGGCTATATTCCTGTGAACTCAGTTGATGTGCAACCTAACACTGTCATAAACATGTTGTGGGTTTGTACTAGGGCAACCGTAGGACTATTGTAAGAAAACCATACGATTCCAACAGGGGACTAAGTCGGTATTTTCAGTCTACAACAGGTGACTTTCTCAAGACACGCCCACACCTGTCCTGAGCTTCCCAAGACACGCCCACACCCAATTTTCTGCATATACCTGTTGTTTGAAGTACTAATTGTGTCCAGGGCTTAAATCAGTTCTGTAGATAAATATAAGGAAAATCAGTACTACATTTTGTTTCATAAGAAACGACGTCAGGACAAATTCTGGACAAAGTGAAGATGTCTAACTGAAACCTCCCAAAAACGACCCTGTGTATCACACCCCCTTTTTCTATTAAGCCGGCTCGAGTCGAGCATTTGCTGAACCGTTTAATCCCAATAGAATGGAGGGGAGGCTGAAGCTTGTCCCAGCAGACAATGGGTGAAGGCGGGCTACATCCTGAACAGCTCATCAGGCCATCACAGGGCCAACACACACACACAACCATTCAGGGTCACATCCACACCCCAGGGGCAATTTGGAACAGTCAGTTAACCTGATGTGCATATCTTTGGACTGTTGGAGGAAACTGGAGTACCCCGAGGAAACCCACGCAAGCACAGGGAGGACATGTACAGGGAGAACTCCACACAGGAACGCCCTTTCTGAGCCCAGGAGTCGAACTCAAGACCTTCAGTCTAACACATTTATGAATGATTTTTTTTCTTGGGTTTGTTGTTGTTTGAGGTGCTACACAAGGTTTAACAAATGGACCCGTCTTCAGGTTCTGTTTTTGATGCCGAAAATCCTATTATTGAAAGAACAATAAAATTATAATAAGGGTATTTATTCCTGGCTCTAATTCCTAAAATTAAAAAAAAAAAAAAAAAGATCCTTTTCTCTCTTTTCTTTCTGAACTGGAGTCTTCTGTGTCGTGTCTGTGGAGCTGCGGATGCTGCTACAGCCCTGTTTCTCAATAAACCCAATTTACCGAGCGTGTGTGAACTGCCCTCACGCTGTGATTGGACTCTGATGCTCTGCAGTCGACTCCGTAACTCCATTTCATGTTTGTCACCAGAGAACAAACCGTTCAGAGGTGCGCTTTATCAGAGAGACAGGAGACAGCGGCACGCCTGGGATTTTACAAATGAGTCTTCTTCAGCACGATTCAGAGCCTCTGCACAACAGTGGGGGGTTTAAATATAAGAAAGAAAGAAAGAAAGAAAGAAAACGACGCCTACAAGTTCAGCCTTTATTAGAGAAGAAGCTTTTAGCAGATACAGATAGATATATCGCGGAAGGTTCTACAAGACCGTACCAGAGCTGGCAGGTTTTACATTTCAGGAAGACAAACAGAAAAAAAATGCTGGGCTGAAATCCACAAAGATTTCGAAAATTTAGTTAAATTCACGGACTGTGTGGACTTCATCCATCTCAACCGACTCTGGGCGAGGGCAGAGTCCACCCTGGACAGCTCGCCAGGCCATCGCAGGGCAGAAACACGCTAACGGCTATGCAGCTACTCTAGACGAAAATAAGCAACGGTTCCTTTACAC
>JAQMYF010000005.1:12769794-12783808 GCA_030014195.1 Neosilurus mollespiculum | reverse complement strand
CATAGACAGTGAGAGACATGGCCGGCATTTGATAACCCAGTTAGCTGCACTGGGGGGACAGCAGTGAGAACCCGTCGGTAGTGGGGCTTTAACCCCCGACCTTGGGATCAGTAATCTAGCACCTTACCACCAGGCCACCACTGCCCCACTTATGAGTATATTCTTTTTTATTATTATTATATTTAATACAAATCTAACTATATCGATATAATCTTTGAAGAATGAATGTGAAGTAGTGTTTTAGTTCATATTACTCTCTTTACGTTGTGCATTTATTTTGTAGTTGTATTTTTTTTGTTGTTTGTTTGTTTTCCTGCGGTGGTGTAGTGAACGCATGTCCGTCTCACAGCAAGGACGTCCTGGGTTCGAGTCCTGGGATTGGCTAGAGCGTTTCTGTATGGTGTTTGTTTTCCCTGTGCTTGTGTGGGTTTCCTCTGGGTACTCCGGTTTCCTCCTGCAGTCCAAAGGCATGTACATTAGGCTAATTAGCTGTTTCAAATACCCCTATGTTTGAATTGCTGTGCATGTGTTGGCCTTATAATGGTCTGGTGAACTGTTCAGGATGTACCCCAGCTGCGCCCTATGTCAGCTGAGATAGGCTCCAGCCTCCCCGTGACCCTAAGGGTAGGTTCCGCAAATGAACAGATGGATGATTTAGTTCATGTATGGCACACATTTTGTTTGTTTCCATTTGATTGTTGGGGGGAAAAAAAGATGTAGAATAACTCTCAATGTTTGAATCTAAAATGAATCTGAGATTTCAGTCAGGAATAAATCTAGGCTTTATTTTACTCCTCCGGCAAAGCGACTATTGATTTTCTTTTTTTCGCCCTCTGGGTTCAGTAGCATTTATAAACAGACAGTCATGCTTCAACGCTTTCCATTTCTGACAGACATGGACATAATCCCCACCAACCCCCCCCCCCCCCCCACTACACACACAAACACACACACACACACACACACACACGGGTTATGCTGCAGCTAAACAGTATCATCACCTCGTCATGTGTTTGAGTATATTGTATATGCTAAGCTAATCTGTTGTAAAAATTTGAAACGGTTATACTTTCAATCCTCACTCCTGAATATGAACTGAAGGACTTTACTGGAAGAAAATATATGAAGTCATTATGATTCTGCTTTAAAAAACAAAATTCAGTTAAAGAAAAAAAAAAAATCCACAGGAAGTAAATTTTTTGTTGGATTTTTCAAACCAGTTTCATCTGACGAGGAATTAAAACAATTTGAATCAAACGAGGTCGATCTAGTGAAGTATAAATTAGGGGTGGAGTTAATGGTAAACTTTTTCTTTTTTTATAGTTATGTCACATGACGTAAAGTAACATTTGCACTAATTTCTTCCTTGACAGTGTTGAAGTTTTAGAAAAACAATCATTCATAAGGTGTGTCGATGAGGCGGAGTTACTGTTACTATTGATCGATTATTGGCTGGTTCATTTCCTGCAACAGTACATTCTCCAATGAGTAATTATATTGTGAAATACCACAATCTGACTGGTTTGCTATCTTAGCATAACAGACATTATCCACCCCGCAAACTAAGGATAATGCATAAACCATAGAGGCTCGTTTTAGTTTACTATTTTATATTCCCGTGCCCTCACTCCCTCACTCACTTATTTTCTAAACCGATTTATCCTACTACGGTCTCGGGGAGGCTGATGCCTATCTCAGACAATACTGGGCGAAGGTGGGGTGCACCCTGAACAACTCACTAGACCATTCCAGGACACATACACAACCATTCACACTCACACTCACATCCCCACCTAGGGGCAATTTGGAACAGCCAGTTAGCCTACTGTCCATGTATTTGTTTCATGTTTCATGTATTTGGACTGTTGGAGCAAACCGGAGTTCCTGGAGGAAACCCAAACAAACGTGATTATAACATGCAAACTCCACACAATATCACCTTCGTTGAGAACCAAGGACCATCTCAAACCTCAAACTTGAACCCAGAACAAAGTGTAGAATATACTATAAAATAATTATTCACCTCAGGATTGGTGGATATCGCAAAATTTTCATGGATATTCCCCCCGGTGTTCTGTCTTTCAACCGAGCCGGTCAAAATGTCTTAAAATTACCTAATATTTCTTAATTATACAATTTAAGAAAATGAACAGAACGGTAATGTGTGGTACTGTGAGAGCTTTCAAAATCTTTTTTTTTTTTTTTTTCTCCTCAAACTAATTTTAATAGAATCTCCCGCAGGTGCGCTGGTGGTTCATGGAAGTCGCGTCTTGTTTACAGAGTTGAAATGATTTCGATTCATTCTTTCTCCGACTCCTGCAGGAACCCGTGTCCTGATGCTTGTTAGTTTTGCACAAGCTGACACAGAAAGATGTCACGTTCATGTGCAAGGTGAGATTTGGAGAACGAGGATTTGTTTACTCGCGGCCTCGTATCCTGAAAACAGAAGGAAGGAATTCACTTCTACTAACAAGGGCACGCATATAGAGATATATTTCTGTCATTATTTCTTTATTTCCTGTCAGGTAGATGTGGGCGGCTGGATTTATTGCCATGAGACTTTAAATATTGCTCATAATACTGCCTTCCAATCGACATAAAGGAATACCAATAAAACTTTCAAAAGCATGTAGGAAATGTATTTAATATTTATTCTGAGGTTGTAGGTTAAGAAGTTGCGAGATGATTATTCTAGCAATCCTTTAGATCTTTTACATCTTCTTTTTTATAACCGTGCGTCCTTCATCAATTTATTTCTAAAGAAAAGAAGAATAAGCCACGAGTGTGGTTCCAATATTCACGATTTTTGTGTGTGAGGATTCAGTTTTTTGTGTCATTACTGATTTTAATCTAAATATATATTTGAATTTCTAGTTCTATCCATCATGTCTTATTTAACTTACTCACTTTTTTATTCCCACACTCGGAATTATGGATTTTCACGAAGGCCAGCTGTGAAGGTCACGTTTTTACGGCTGAAAAAGTGCTTCACCATCATCTAAGCATTTTATATAATATATATGGGCAGTGTTTCTATTAATATTCATTCAAAAGATATACTCGTTTCTGATTGGTGGAAAGCCATGGCGACTCTGTCGGTAGTTTGCATGTTCTCCCAGGGTTTGCGCGGATTTCCTCTGGATACTCCGGTGTACTCCTACAGTCAAAAGACATGCCTATTGGGCTAACTGGCTGTTTCAAATTGCCCCTGGGTGTGTGAGTGTGAAGGGCTGTGCATGTGTTGGCCCTGTGATGGGCTGGCGATCTCGAACCGTTAGACCACGGCTGTTCCAAAATGCAGAATCATTGAGATTCATCCTTTTATTTTTAGATATAACAAAATATAAACTGAAGATAAACAGTATTAATCCAAAAATAAAAAGGATAGCAGTGTATAATTCACAAGCTATTTGTTAATCCATGAAGACCCACATGAGAGGAATAATCCAGTCCACACTCACAATGCGCAGCTAAAGGCTCAGAGACCAAAAGAGCTCGGGATTTGAACTGATAACCTTCTTCTTACTAGTGCATGACCTTAACCACTAAACACTGCTTCATTGTTGAATTTAAATGAATGCATTAATTAAAAATGTATGTGTGTGTGTGTGTGTGTGTGTGTGTGTGTGTGTGTGTGTGTGAAAGAGAGAGAGAGCAGGAACTACTGAGCTGCCCAATCGGCTGCGGCCCAGCACCTTGTTTCCATGACCGACTCTACACAGCGTTTTTATATCATAAATTCCTCCTCCATCTTCTCATCCGTCCCATCATGCTGCAGGAAGACGAATGGTTCTCGAGAAGAGAAGGAGCAACCGCGATAGTGATGAGCATCACATTTTCCATCCCCATCGTCCGCGTCTATTACCAGCCGAGCATGAATTCATTCCAGCACGCTGTGATGGAAATTAAAATCATATTTCCCATTCGCTTCTCTCCACGACCTGAACTCGACGACTAGTTAAGTCTGGCACAAGTTTGACATCATCCTGCCTATTTTTATCTATCTATATTTACATGTTTGTTTGTCTATCTATCTATCTATTCATCTATCTATCTATTTATTTATTTATTTGTTTATTTGGAGTTTGGGACAATGACCCCGTTGTCGTTAGCGATAGAGAGGAAATGAAAAATCAGAGGTGTGAAAATTCAGAACTGAAGAAACGTCATGCTTTCATTCATTCATTCATTCATTCGCTGAACTGATTTATCCTACTAGGGTCACTGGGAGGCTGAAGTCCATCTCAGCCGACTCATCGTAAGGGCAAACCACACACATACCCATTCACACTCTCACTCACACCTAGGGGCAATTTGGAACAGTCAATTAGAACAATGTGCATGCCTCTGGACTTTTAGAGGAAACTGGAGTAACCGGAGGAAACCCATGCAAGCACAGGGAGAACATGCAAACTGCACACAGAAACACCCTCGCCGCACCCGAGACCTAAACCCAGGACTTTCCTGCTGTGAGGGGGACATGGTAACCACTATGCCACTGTGCTGGAAGAGGAGGAACTGATTCAATTGGATAATCACCTCTTTGATAGCCACACCTCTTTATGATGTATTTAGTCTAACCCCGCCCCTCCTTTTATTGCACCCCTCTACTTTATTATTTTGTTTGCTTGTGCTGGAATCTTGAAACTTTGGGCCTAAGAGTTAAAGGCTGTAAACATTAAAATCGCCGCTGGGAAGTTTCTCTCTCAGGTCGATTTAACGGTGAGATCGTCATCCATGAAACACAAAGCAGTGTGATTTATTACTCTGCTCTAATTACAACCTGGCACACGCAGGAGGATGGGAAGTTTGGGTGTGGAGAGAGCCCCCCCCCCCTCTCTCTCTCTCTCACACACACACACACACACACACACACACACACACACACACACACACATGCACACTTCATTAGCAGTAGACTGTAACTCGTGGCATTAATCACTGTTTCATTTGAATTGAAGATTTAAAGAGAACAAATGCACAAACACACGCAGCAGCTCCATCTTTTTTCTTTATCCTCAGGTACAGACGCAATTCAAAATGGACGCTTTTAGTTGCCATTAGAGTCGGAGATATGGACGTCAAATAAACAGCTGTAAAACCTTCCTGCTTAAGTTTCATAGCTAACAAAATAAATTGTTATTATTTGGCAAAGTACTCTATGAGACACCTGAAGATAAACATATATATATATATATATATATATATACAAGCATTTATTTTACTAACTAACTAGAGGGCAGTGGTGGCTTAGTAAGTGGTTAAACCCAGGGCCTTCTTGCTATGAGGCGTAAGTCTTACCACTACACCATCGTGCCGCCCTCATACAGAAGCCGAACTCTATAATTATTCATTCAAAATATTTTGAATCTTATTCAATATATAAGTAAAATTCAATATATAAGAATAAGTTGACAGTCACATTACTATGTTGTGTGCACCAACCATGCAATAATCCTTCAACTTATCCAATGGTAATGGGTTAATAATTATTTTATCACGTCGCAATTATGTAATACCAGCTTTCCACCAATCAGAAACGGAAAAATCTATTGAATGAATAATAATAGAACTTATCCATCCAGTAAACATGACATGACGATGCAATTAATTAGCAATATAAAAATAAACCAATGAAATCTTATTTTACTTTATTTTACTTATCGTTTATGTTCTTATGTACATCATGTGGACTATTCAGCGGTCAGAGTTACGTATGTTATTTTTCCATACATGCAGTGTGTCATTTAGCGGCTGTGTCACATTTACCAAGTAATAAAATAGACATATTTTTTTTTTATAGTTTGTTTAATGGAAGAAGTCTCCAGTGTCAGCACTTTGTACCAATCAAAGGTAAATCTCTAAACTTTAAATTTTACGACATCTCCAGGACAGACAAGTTAATGATTCCTTTGGAAAATGACAAGCTGTGTTTTATTAATTTTTTCTTGTTAACCTCAAGACAGAGAGAAAACCAGAGGCTGGTGAGGGAATGGAGTTTATAGCTGCTGTATTGTAACTGAGAACAGATTTTCCGTACCATTACATGGACAAAAAGTCATTAAAGAGGTTCTCTAATGAATAGAAATGGCAAATCATTGAGCTATAAGTGAAAAATATTAATCTGTGGATCGGTACCAGTAATCCTGGTATCATTACACCATCCGGCGTTGCTATTTTACCAACTGAACCCAGAATATCTGTTTAAATTCCCATGCCGTGTTTATCGGAAAACTTTTTGCATTGTTTTTTTTTTTTTTTTCCTAAAGCTCTCCATGTGTGAATGAGTTTGCCACTCACATCAGTAAGCTCCCGCTTGAGCACATTTAGTGCCCCGGGCTAGCTTCACCCAAGAGAACGGTATAAAGAGAATCAGATGATGCTTTATACCAAACATATCCAGATACTCAACTGCATACTGAGTATGACGGAGTTCAGATTTTTTTCAATAAATGTTGATAAAGTAATTATAGTAGGTGCATTACATCGTCTGAGAGTGTATGCTAACAAGGATAAGCAGGATAAGCAGAGTATGGATGCTACACAGGATAAGCCGGACAAGGATGAGCGGCGTAAGATGTAAAAAAAATAAATTAATTAATAAAAATACAGATAGATTACATCGTATTATCATCAACTTCTTCCGCTGGATCCGAGATCAGGTCACAGGGGCAGCTGCCTAAGCAATGAGGTCCAGACGTTCCTCTCCCCAGCCACTTCCTCCAGCTCTTCCAGGGGTGGGGGAGTCACCGAGAGACATAGTCCCTCCAGCATGTTCTGGGTCGACCCTGGGTCTCTTTTCCCGGTTGGACATGACCGAAACACTACACCTGGGAGGCGTTCAGGAGGCATTCTTATCACATACCCAAGTCACCTCAACTGGATCCTCTCAATACAGAAGAGCAGTGGTTCTACTCCGAGCTCCTCCCAGATGGCCGAGCTTCTCACCCTATCTCTCACGATAATTCACATCCAAAATTTATATTTTATCTATTGTTAGATTTTTGGGAGAGAAATATCAATGTCAATATCAGTGAGTACAAATAAGCAGAGGGGGGGGAAAGAGTAAAGGGTTAAAATGGTGTGTTTATGATTGGCGAATAAGAAGGAAACATTCTTATAACTAAATAGACAAAAAAAAAAAAGAAAAGAAAGGAAAAGAAAAAAACCAATGAGTTTAATTATCTCGGCCAAGAGGATTACTTATAAATATAAGTGCAAATTTACCAGAAATATTTCTACCAGAGGCGGAGCTTTAGACAAGGCAGATTAGATGGCGTTAGATTTTGGAGATGATGAGACCATCTGAATCAAACTGGAATTTTGAAAAGATTATTTAACATCGTGAAGACAGGATATTTTGTGTTGCATTTGAGCAGGGAGCTGCATGGTGGCGTGTCGGCCTCACAGCAAGGCTCATCTTGGACATCCTGGGCTCAGCTTCAAGTGCAGGGCTGAGCTTGGGCGTCTCTGTGTGGAGTTTGCATGTTCTCCCCATTTCCTTTTTGTACTCTAGTTTTCTCTCGCAGTCAAAAAACATGCACATTCGGCTAATTGGCTGTTCCAATTTTTCCCTAGGTGTGGATGTAAGTGTGGATATGTGTGTGTGTGTGTGTGTGTGTGTGTGTGTGTTGGCACTACGATGGGCTGGCGAGCAGTTCAGGGTGTTCCCTGCCTTTGCTCAGACCCGGCTCCACCCTGCGACCCTAGTAGGATTAAGCAGTTCAGCAAATGAATGAATTACAGCAGGTCCAGCAGGGGGTGCTGTGTACTTTGTGTGACCTTTCACCTGCTTATTCTGGACCTTCTTCTCAGGGAAGATTTACCAAGTGCACCTCTAGGACTGTGCTGGACCGCGATTGACTAGCGTCCCATTCCCGGAACATTTGAACTCCTAGTTGCTTCATGTTATGGAAACCAGGGATGCGCTCCGGCCTGATGAGGCCCCTAGGACTGTAGATATGTGTATTTAAGAACCCCAGGCACATCATATGCTACATTAAAATCTTACATGATGTAAGTTCGCTTAAAGGTGAACGATTGTCTCAGATTTGTCATCAGCTGATCAATGAATAGTTGTGAAAGAAGGCTTCTAGTGTTCATTCGGATGGAGGCAGCACTTGGACACACTTAGAGCCCAAAAGACAGAAGGAATCAGTTCTGCATTGGGATTCTGTTCTGAAAATAAAATGATAAAATCATCCCTCATGTTTCAGTGATATTAAAAACACCTGGTTGGAAGTGGTAGAGACAAGCACGGCTCTTCTTATTAAATATAGCATTTTTAATGAGAAATAGATTATTATATGAAACATTCATTTGAAGAAAGCTGATTATAGTTTTTCTTTTTTTTTCCCCCAACAGAACAGCAGAAATTACATAGACAAGGTAGTGAAAGCTGTTTGCCAATCAGACCCATCGCCAGGCATACCGGACGGCATGGCCCGTCTCACACGCGTCGTTCTGTAAAAGGCGTAAGAAAAGGACAGCGTATGTGCTTGTATGCATGGGTAAGGGAGGTCTTAAGGGTGGCGTTCGGCACCGGCTGGTGATTTTTCTTTTTCTTCTTCTTCTTCTTATTCTTCTTATTCTTCTTCCGTGCGAGAACACAAAATAAATTAACCCAGGGGCTCGCAATCCTTTCCCTTATCTTGTTTGTGCTCGAGTTGCCGTGGCTGGAAAAAAAAAAAAAAGAAAAAAAAAACTCGTGGTGATCTTAGAAGAAAAGCTTTTGATTTCATGGCTATACCAAAGCAATGTAGCTATTTACACATATAATATACATCTTAAGTGTTTTCACCAAAGGAGGCGGAGACTCGAGCCTCATTTAAATACATGCAGAATACAGCGAGGCTGGACAAAACTTCCTGTTGGCCCTTTTCAGGAGTGACGGATGAATGGAAAGGAGTAGTTTATGAGAAAAATATGCCATGAAACCTTTTGGAAAATGGTTAAAGGGATAGGTAGCAGGCACTTAATAAGACTGGATGCTTAATAATAATAATAATAATAATAATAATATCAGGATGAAATGACAGAAACCAGATTACGGCGGTACAAAGGAAATATTTTCATTAAAAAAAAAAAAAAAAAAAAAAGAAGAAGAAGAAGAAGCGTACATTATACAGTCGATTACGAAGATGAATTTAACATGAAGTTTTACATTTACTCTCCCCTACATCTGGCTTTGAGAGAATGCAGAAGCAATTCATTGTGGTCATATTTCAACTACAGAGTATTATTTATGTTATATTCCATAAAAAAGAACAAAACAAAAAAAAAAATCAAACAAACTCATTTATAGGAATTCATTCTCAAAATAAATGTGTGCAAGCCTATCTTTATTTTTCATTCCCCAGGGAAATATGGCTTTATGTCGTCTCTTGCAAGTGTAGCGGACTCAAAATCATTCGACCTTGGTGCTCGAAATAATAATAATAATAATAATAATAATAATAATAATAATAAAGAGCAATCTTGACATGTCAGCAGTTACAGGCGAGATTTTTTTTTTTTTTTTTTTTTTTTTTTTTTTTGGTGAAGCGAGAATTGATTGTTCACCATCAGACCACAGACACTTTGCTCAGTGACCCAAGGAAAAAAGAAAAGAAATGAAGACCAAAATAAATAAATGCTTTTAGGTCAGCTTGAGTAACTCATTCTCGAACGACCCGGGCGACTAGCGAACAGCGATTAGCAGTAGGCATCAACAAAACTGGAGCTATAAACAGTGAAGAAATGTTTCCTTACTGCCTTGTATCATGCCAAGCGCACTCAGAGGGACGATAAAGCAAAGTATGAAGGGAGGCTGTACTGATAATCGCCTCCCGTCGTCCTCAAAGTCGACAGATCTACTGTAAGACTAGTGAAATGTTCTGCATGTTACAAGTCGTCAAATTAAAAGTATCTCTGGCCTGCTTTGCTAATTCGTTAAAAATGTTACCCGGTAAAAGAATGGCAGTTTCAGGTGGACCTTTGTTCCCTCTGAGTAATATCAAGGCCTCTTTGTCGTCATCGGATGTTGAATTTATTAATATATATATTTATATATGTGTGTGTGTGGTTTTTTTTTTCTTTTAATGCTCCATTTTGAAGTGATAGACATGCTCGGACAAGTATGGTACAGTCATGTTTTGTTTTGTTTTTTTCCTTGTTCTCTCTTCTGTAGTGAACTAAAAGGCTTAATCTGTATTTTTAGTTTCTTATTTAACAATTATTACACTTACAAAGTTGTTAATTAGTACATCAAAAAAAAAAATGTCCCAAATGAAAAGGGAAATAAAAAGAATCGTTTGAGGTCCTCGCCAAAACAATTCTGCTCCGCGATAAAGTTGCACCTTTGTCAGTGTTTCATTTTCAGCAAAGTTTGGTAGTCAGGTGGTCCGACTGTTTCAAGATCTCAGTATTGTACATGTCCAAGGCATGATTGACACGAATCATCTCACTGTTGTTGAGCTTGAGTCGGTGTTTCAGCATACAGGAGAACAGGTCTAGCTGGGGTTTTCCGGGAGCCACTGGAGGGGCCAAGCGGTTAATCCGGTCCCTGATATCCAGGAGCAGGAGCATGATGGATGAGGACGAGTAAAACTGTGTCCCTTGCGTGTAGGACTGGTTAACCTGCTGGACGGCACTCCGCAGAAGGTCGGAGTTGAAGCGTAAGCTGTAGCCGAACACCTGGATGTCCGAGATCTTGATGTAGATCTGCCGCTTGTTGGGGTCGGAAAGATCCACGGGGCCATGTCCGGTGTCGTTACGCAGGACAGTGGGCACCTTGGCACGACTGCGCAGGTAGATGTGCACCGTCTCAAAGAAGGTCTTCCAGCGGTTGCCCAGAACTAGGGTCCAGTTAAAACATTGCGAGTTCTGGAGCCGCACCTTCTCCCAACGGGGGTACCCGTGTTCTCCAAACGGCATGCTCCATCCTTCCGAGTGGCTTCCACTGAACGGGTTGACGTACACAAAGAACATGGGGTCCATGCTGCTGTTACGCATCTGGCAAATCTTCATGGATAAGCCCACCATCATGTGCAGGTAGTCCATACGGTTCTTGTTGCTCTTCAGCGTCAGCGACATGCGTTTACGCCAGCGCGGGTCGAAGAAGGTCTCCAGGCGCACCTCGTTGCTGATGAAGGTGGTGTGGATGTACAAGCGCGAGTCCATCTTCTGCAACAGGTACTTCAGCTCCAGGTCCTGAAAGTCCAGATCTGTCTCGAAGCTGATGAACTGCTCGCTGCGCTCCGAGTCCACGTTTTGTGGCTCGCATCGCCCGCGGTACAGCTTGTAGCCCTTGTTGCACGAGCCACACTGAGATATGTTAGCCAGGCTGCACATGGCGCAGCTGTTGTTGCCGCCGATCACACACGGGATTGGACGCTGGCACAGAGTGATGCCCGTGTGGCACACGCACGTGCGCTGGCTCTCCAGGAAGGTGCCCCAGAAGCCGTTCTCATTGCAGTAGAGGAAGGATTGCACCCGGTTCAGCCACTGCAGGACAGATCTGGAAGCACAAAAAACAAAGGGGATGAAACGGACCATTAACAACGTGGCGAGGCTTGCTGTTGCGCGGGATTAAGTAACCGTCACGGGCTGCTACAGTTTGGTTCATTCCAATCAGTAAAACGCATACCATAATATCCCCTGCCAAACGAGACACTTCATTACACCATGAATACATCACAGTCCTGCTATTTTTTCTCTGTCATTCAGGGCGAAAGCAGGGTTTCGTGTCTTGAGTCCATGATGCCCTCAGTGAGAGAAAAGTCATGACCACACCATTCTGCAAATCAGCAGGACTTCCAACCATCTCCGATAAAACGATCGCCTCGAGGACGTGACACCAAAGGTGACGGTGCAAAGATACTTTATTCTGAAATTCTACTTTTCTCCTCAGCTCATAGAATAATTAGATCCGAATGTCATTTGCGCTTAAGGGATTATGTCACACTAATTGGGCTAGAATTTCTCTGACTCTGTCTTCACTCATATCCTCAACCCTCACAGGACGACGAGCTGGGGAAAAAAAAGGAATTCTTTAACCGCTGCATATTTAATATGAGTCTGATGTAATATTAATACCTCTGGTTCTATAGGTTAAGGCTTATGGGGTCAAGGAACGCTTTGTAGATTCGACAAAACCATGGAATTTATTTCAAAGCCAATTTTTTTTTTTAATCCAAGGTTCACGGCTTTACATATTTAAAATTTAAAAAGTATGAAGTAGGGGAGGCACGGTGTCGTAGTGGTTAGCACGGCCGCCTCAGAGCAAGAAGGTCCCGGATTCGAGTCAGGTGCTCGCCGAGGGCGTTTCTATGTTTCTTCATTTTCTCCCCATGCTTGCATGGGCTTTCTCTGGGTACTCTGGTTTCCTCCGACAATCCAAAGACATGCATGTTAAGCAAACTGGCTGTTCTAAATTGCCCCTAGATGTGAGGGTGAATGGTTTTGTATGTGTTAGCTGTGCGATAGACTGGCGAGCTGCTCAGGGTGTACCCGGTGTTCATCCAGAGTCTAGTAGGAATAAACGGTTCAGGAAATGAAAGAATGAATGAAAAGGTATAGTATGAAATATAATAGTGTGGGGCTTGACACACACACACACAATGGCCAGCTGAACCATCCTACTCCAACTGAATATTGATCATAAATTTGACTTTTATAATCTTTTAGGCAAAAATCTGCTGTAAGGCCATAGGTCTTGATGAACCGAGAGAGAGAGAGAGAGAGAGAGAGAGAGAGAGAGGAAGAGACAAAAACACTTTTTGAAGAATTGGAGTAAAATTAGACTAAGAATGACCTTCTGCTTGAGCTTTTTAGAGTTTTTCAATAGAGAATGTTTCTCTCTGTCGCTTTTCTCAGCATGGTGGCGTAGCAGTTAGCATGTTCGCCACACAGCAAAAAGGTCCTGGGTTCGAGTTCCAGGCTCGCCGAGGGCATTTCTGTGTGGAGTTTGCATGCTTGCGTGGGTTTCCTCCAGGTACTCCGGTCTCTTCCTACAGTTGAAAGACATGCACATTAGGCTAACGAGATATTATTGGCTGCCCCTAGGTAAGAGTTTGAGCGTGAATGCTTGTGTTTTCCCATGTGATGGTCTGGCAAGCTGGTCAGGGTGTTCCCCACGTTCACCCAGAGCCATCTGATCTAGCCTCCCTGCGGTCCCAGAAGAATAAGGTGGTCCAGAAATGAGCAGAAAAAAAGAAGTCGGTGTATAAAACTGCTCATCAGCCTCGAATCACCTGAACATTGTTGTCTGTATTCACATCGTTTAGATCACTTGCACTGAGTCTATACACTTCACATATACCTCGTTCTGAAATCTGAGAATCACCCAAATGTAATTTTACTTCCCCGTTAGATTGCATCACTGATTAAATCTTTTAAGCTACCAGCTTTATTCGAGTTCTTACCCTGTTCAATATTGCCGTTTCATATTTACTCTCAATAAGTCAGATTTATACAGTTTCAAGCACTTGGCTGCAGTATGTTGCGTTCTTTTTTTTTCCTTCAATATGTGATTTCAGAGCAGCTTGCCACTTTTATTTCCTCCATTATTATAATAATTATTATTATTGTTGTTATATATTTTTTGTATTTTTTTTTTCATTTCCCAGAGAGTGGTAAGCCACGGGGAATGGAATTGAAATGAGTGGAAACGATTGCTGTTTGTTTTCTTCAGTCACAGTACATTGGCGTGATGGTAATCAGACAGCTTTTTGGTGATGGGGATGAGAACAAGAGAGGAAGGGAGTAAGAGAGAGAGGGAGGGGGAGAAAGAGAGAGAGACAGAGAGGGAGGGAGAGAGAAAGAGAGAGAGGGGGAGGGGAGAAAGAGACAGAGGGAGAGAGAGAGAAAGAGACATAGATAGGGAGGGAGAGAGAGCAAGAGAGAGAAAGAGACGAAGAGAAAGGGAGTAAGAGAGTGAGAGAAACAGAGTGAGAGGGAGAGAGAGAGAGAGAGAGAGAGAGAGAGAGAGAGCGAGGGAGAGAGAGAGAGAGAGAGAGAGAGAGCGAGAGAGAGA
>JAQMYF010000005.1:12733489-12759523 GCA_030014195.1 Neosilurus mollespiculum | reverse complement strand
CTATCTATCTATCTATCTATCTATCTATCAAACTATCTATCTATCTATCTATCTATCTATCTATCTATCTATCTATCAAACTATCTATCTATCTATCTATCTATCTATCAAACTATCTATCTATCTATCTTTTGATCTCTTGTCTGTATTTTTTTTTTTGCAAACAACTATGTATTTATGTATTTATTTATTTATTTATTTTCATTTAAATTAAAACTGTTAATTTATTTTCAAACAAAGACAACATTTTTATTTTACACTTAATATTATCATCATTATTATTGTTATAGTTATCACTCATTTACGAACTGCTTAATTCTACTTATTAAGGTCATGGAGTGGCTGGAGCCTATCTCAGCCGACACTGGGCGTAGGCAGGGTATGCTCTGAACCGCTCGCCAAACCACTGTTGGGCAACAAACACACAACCATCCACACTAATATTCACACCTAGGGGCAAATTGGAAGAGACAGTTAGCCCAATTTTCATGACTTTGGACTGTGGGAGGAAACCGGAGTACATAGAGGAAACCCATGCGAGCATGAGGAGAGCATGCAAACCCCACGCAGAAATTGTTGTAATTGTTGCTGTGATATCATATTTTGGAAAATTAGAAAAGCTTTAGCTTTATATTTTCATTCTTTTTTGTGCTTAGTATATAGGAATAAAAATAAGTGCTTGAATTATTATTTTTTGAAGGGGAAATCAAAAATATTCTAGATTTTTATGAATAATTAAATAAAAGCAGGTATTTCTCGTGGACTCTAAGGTTTGGTCTATGCTTTTTAACAGAAATTTAAATACAATTTTTTAAAGTTACTCTGAACTCATCTCCAGTCGAGCTTCAACTTATTTTTAAAAGCTAAACGTCCTCATAGTAGATTGGAATAAAGTGGAGTGAACCTTCGCTATTGTCAAAATCATTTCCTATGTCTTCATGTCCTCGTCCCTCGTGCTCTGAATCTGTCCAGCCCAGAACCAGGTGATGTGATGTTTAAAAAAAAAAAAAACAGAAGGAGACAGAAACAGGACTTGCAACAGCGTTATCTTTAGCGACTAGCCCGCGGCACGGTGCAGGAGACCGAGGTGCATTTTCTTGTCCATAAACACATTTTGCAGCGTGGCTTTATAGACAGCGTTGTTATAATGTATACAGTATGAACTCAGAGAGATCTGCGAACGCACACGCTCGCTTGCTTTAAATGTGCTTCGTGTGCGGTGAGTATGAACCAGCGTTATGCTGCTGTAGATTATACAACCTGACATCTAATTCAGAGTGTGGCTGAGCGCCTTGTGGAAATGGCGTCATAAATTGAAAAGGACATAAAACAATGTGAGACTCGTGTAGGTTGAGCCCTTTGTACACCTCGCGCTCTGTCATAGCCGCTGGCTCTTAGCTTAAGTTTGCTCTTTGCAGTCGAGGTTATGCATGAATTCACTACTGACATTAACCTCTGGTTCTGTTCACGACTTATCAGGTAATATTCCATCAACCCGCAACCTTAAAACCATTAATACCACAAGAATATTTAGCAAAACTACTGAATCTCTACTAGCATGAAGAATTCATCAATTTAAGTGTTTACCCCATATATACAGATTAAAACACAATGTCACAATACTATAGAAAAATAATCACCAAGCAAAATTTCCTTAAAGTCCTTAATTCTGAGTTTTACAAAGTACTGATACAGGAGACTCCTTCCAGACATCCTAAAGGGGATGTGGGTGTCGCTTAATGTTTCCCGAGATTGAACGATAAAGATTTGTTCAATTTAGGGACATTTGCCAAGCCTGAGGCGCATAATTGTTTTAGTATATAATACATGGGAACATCAGCACAAAAACACACAAAAACAAGATTTTTTGTGGCCTCGCGAGCTGTCCAGGGTGTACTCTGCCCTCGCTCAGAGTCAGCCGAGATGGGCGCCAGCTCCCCCGTGAACCTAATTAGGATTAAGCGCTTCAGAAAATGAATGATAAATAATATTTATACATATTTTAACTATGACAGACTGGGTCAGGTGACTTCAGTGCTCTGAGCCAAGCAATGCAATCTAAAAGCTAATCCTACTGGGCTGGCTTTTCCGTTCATGCGAGAGTTATTCCATGAAACGCAACAACATTTGGAATTAAACTTTTGATGGTATGAACATGAATATTATTAAAGAATTCCATGGTTGTTTAATTTTATTTTTATATTTTAACTTTAATAAATTATTTTTCCTACCAAACTCGACTTTATCATCCTGCTCCAAGGAACAGCCCTGCAATCAGGGGGGTCTCTTGGTGGCAGGGGAAGAAGGCATCATAAGCAGTATGGGGTGAGTGAAAGTGTGGCTGCTGGCTGAGACCCTTCTAACTCAGCCTCCTAGGGTTAGCATGCTAACGCTAGCTGGGTGGCTTTTCTCTTAATTCTAGACCAACAACATTCCCACATAATCTTTTTATTTATTATTATTTTAAAGATTGAGGTTTTTTTCCCCTCACAAATCATGACTTTATCAGCTAAGGAATAAGCCTTGGGAGAAAAGCTATCATAAGAGGAGGTGCGACGAGTGGACGAGACGCCATTTTAACCTTGTCATTAAACACAAGCATTTTTAAAGCATGTCTGCAGCTTAATGCAACAAAGACTAAGGAACTGATTGTGTATTTTAGGAGATCCATAACACCAGCAGCTGTTTCCATCCAGGGTGTCAATGTGGAAATGGTGTAGGATTACAAACACCTTGGAGTTCATACTGACAATAAACTGGACTGGGTTAAGAACACTACCGCACTTTACAAAAAGGGCCAGAGCCGTNNNNGATAACCCAGTTAGCTGCACTGGGGGGACAGCAGTGAGAACCCGTCGATAGTGGGGCTTGAACCCCCGACCTTGGGACCAGTAATCCAGCACCTTACCACCAGGCCACCACTGCCCTGGATCAAATCTGTGCAAACAATTTCCTCCAGGATCAATAAAGTGTTCTGATTCTGATTCTGGTGACACTTTTGACTGATTTAAGTGGCCACAACAAAATGGGATCCGTTGTTTTACATCAGACATTATCAATCAGATTGCCCCCTTTTCTGTGCAGTGTACACTCATTGATATTATTCAGTAAAGTACTGCTCAGATACTTTGATCTGCTCAAAATTCCAGGAAGTTTTGAGAATAAACATTCATCCAATTAACCAATTAACCGTTTCAAACAATCACCGCATCCCGAATGGAGCAATGAAGCATCTCGGAGGACCACTTTGTGCCTTTTGCTGACTTTTGCTTTATTTTTCGTTCCTTTCTGTTTTTATCGTACACCCAGGACTGCTTCGTTTATTGCCGGGCCCGTCTCCAGAAATATTGCATCGACCTTGAGGCCTTCAAACTCAATTTGAGTGTCCTCTGTTCACTATAAGTATATCTGAGTGTCAGGTTTTATTTGGGCCTTTTATTACTTGTTAATAATACATAAGCTGCGAGGCCAGTGAGGTAGATATTAAGTGATGTCCTCTGAGAGGGACTGAACCTATTTTGGTTATTTTTTCCCTCTTTTGGTGTGAGGCATTCAGGGATTGCTGGCTTTGCATGTCAGTGTTGTGTGTTGCATTAACAAAAAGACATTAGAGTTTGTTCGTGCTGGAATATCAGCTCTGCTGCTTGTGAGAGGAGGGACACTGAGTGCCTCTAAATGTCCAGACAATATGGGGAAACCTAATACCTCTAAATATGCTTGGGGTGATGCTGTGTTTCGGGTTTTTCTTTCTGTAATGACATCATCTTTTGCCAAGTGTCTAATATCAAATAGACATCAGTTGGTGACTCGTCTTGGACGTCCAAGTCAGTGTCTCTTTTAAACTAAGAAATTAAAATATTTTGACCTCTTGTCACGGTCATAGAGGAGCCACCTGAAACCTTTAACGTCCCCGCGTCCTTTCTCATTCAGCGAGCTGTTTTTTTTTTCTGCCTGGTAAATTATTTTATTTAAGTTCACTGCTTTGCAATTCCCCTTGAGATCCTGATGACGACAACAACGTCTGTTGCCAGGAACTTAAAAGAGCACTGCTCTAAGAAACGTTGGCGTGGTATACTCTCTCTTTGTCCCTGTCAATTACAGTAAAACTAGCCAATCATGGGCATCGGTGAGCTCATGTATGTGGAAGTGGGTAGATAGCTGAGATAATTGAGCACATGGAAGCCTTTGAAATTCCTGGTTTGCAGCTGTTGTGTGATGGGGTACAGCTGTCTGGTTGTCACCAAGACAATGAAAAAAAAAAAGGAAAGTACACATCATTGCCTGATAGGTCTGTTTGTAAAGTATCTCACAATGTTACAGAATTATTGAAACAATTCCTGAAGTGTTACTTGAGCCTCAAAAAAAAAAAATCTAAAATCTGACAAAAAAAAGTTTCTAGCAAACAAACAAACAATCCAATGCCAACAAAAAACAAACAAGCTAGTGTAGTAGAAAAGCCAATGTTTTTGGCAAATTCTTGCCTGTATATCCTTAATTACTTAAAAAATTAAATAAAATTCTGGGTAGATACAGGGGAAAAAAATTGTTTTTAGCAATATGCTAAAAGGTGAAATATGAATCCAGAGGCTGGGGAGGAATGTTGTTTTATTGTTTTTTTTTGTTTTTTTTTTAATTAAAACTGAAGGTCCAGGTGTGATTTGCAGCTGCACCAATGTCGGAGTCACCATTGCATTAAATAAAATCAACACCTTCCGGCCAATCAGAATCCAGAATTCGATAGTGCAAAGCTGTGGTCATAGAACAAGCTCACAGAGCTGGATTGTAAAGTTATTTAAAGAAAACTACGTTCGTGATATTTTGGAATGTTAGTCTGAACCATAAAATATTTGCATATGCTAAGAGATAAAGGTTGTAGAAGTATTTAGAAGTATCCATCATTTCTTAAATGTGTTTAAAGTTTGTTTTTTTGTTTTTTCTGAGAATATGCAGAAAGATGATACATAGCATGTTAGAGATGTAAGAGACATTGTGTTCTTGTAAAATGGCCCCTGAAGCGAACATGTTTCTTTCACATTGCTGTAAAACGTGAATCCTCTTTGAGCTTTTTGATCACGCTGAGCTCTGTGGATCCGAGCAGAAAGGCTAAAATTGACTGTCGTGAGGAGCCTCTCTTCTCCGACAGAAGGCATCACAGCCTGTGAATAATTCATGGCCGCTTTATTGAAGAGCAGCTGAATGGTGTTAGCATGCAGCACTGCTCCGAAATCAGGTGGTATAAAAACTGTAGGCAAAAAACGTTGTGATAATAATAACCGATTAAAAAAACAGAAATATTTAGATTCATTTATAACTTTACAATATACATATTGAATCAAGCCTAGAGAATCAAATCAGGTGACTCACAATAAAAGACTCATTTGAAATTAAGGACAATCTGCGAATTGTTACCCGTAAACTTAGGACTGGGCAGCCTTCCAAAGTTACCTGAGTTCTCAAAGTCCTTGTACGAAGCAGCCCAGGACTCGGCCATTCCCCGGAGTGTGTTCTCCATGATCTGCAGGTCGGTGGTGGGACAGTTGCATTGTGGGAATTCTTCAGCGCACTGGCAGATGCACTGGTTGCTGTGACACACATACTCGCCCTCGCCATTGCACATGATGTAACTTAGAGCAGACTGCACAAACTTCTCCTGCAGGTACTCAGGAAGGATCACCTGCAGACCTGCAGACAGAATCCACACAATTGCAGTCAAGGACGCGTTGTTAAAGAGAACCTTGTATACCATGTATACCAAGAACAATGGGGGGTGAGATGGTTTTAGCAGAATTATAGAAATATCTTCTCTATAAATACCACATGCTCTCAAACCCTGTCAAAATGATCCAAAATTGGAAAATCTGTCTTTCAGGTTCTGACTCCTGGCTAATCTCAGTTTTTAAGTCTCTGACTCTTGTTTAGTCCCAGTCCTTAAGGTCCTGACTCTTGGTTTAAGGCTCTGTCTTTAAGGCTCTGTCTCTTTTTTAATCCCAGTTTTTAAGGTTCTGTCTCTTGGTAATTTCCAGAATTTAATATTATGACTTTTGGTCAGTCCCAGTCTTTAAGATTCTGACTCTTGATTAGTCTCAGTCATTAAAACGTTGACCCTTGTGTAGGCCCGTCATTAAGATCCTGACTCTTGGTTAGTCTCAGTCTTTAAGGTTTATAGTTTTGGTTACTCCAAGTCTTCAATGTTCTGACTTTTGGTTCGTTTACATATTTAGGGCAATTCTTTATAGAGAGTAAGTCCTCCAAAATGATATGAGACTGTGAGCTGTTGGCCAAAGCTCCCCTTGCTTTCCCTCTTCATTTCACCCAAGAACCAGTGTGTGAGGATTGGAATCTTGCATCCAATGATTTTCTCTGCATGACACACAATTTGGTGTAATTTCTGCTGGCAAGATGATGATGCAAATGTAGACCAGACCAAAATGAATACAGCGAAGAGTGATTTTATTGCAGCTTTGTATATTAGACTTGGAAAGATGCTTCACACGCAGAACATCCATCAGAAAAACACAATGAGACACCCCCCCCCCCCCCAAAAAAAAAAAATTAAAATAAATAAATAAAAATTAAAAAATCGGACTTTGTGTCTGTAATGACGTCAACGCACCGTGTATTTACACACAGAGGAAGTTTGGCTGCAGGTTGGTTTGACATTGAAACGTCCCTCATGGGTGGGAGGGGTTCTCCATAATGGATAAAAAGGAGCCATGATTAATGTGTTCTGTTCTGATCTGTTTCGACTTATTTACCAGGCTGCGCATAATTTCTGTTCATGCATGTGTGTGTTCTGAGAGAGTCCGTGAAAAAGAGAGAATAAAGAGCAAGTATCTATTTCTGAAAAAAAAAAAAAAACACAGATACAGAAAGTTGGAGAGATGGAGAAAGAAGGGAACAGAGGGCATCCAAAGAACTCAAGGCATACAGGACAGAGTGCATTATAGATCCGAGAGCGTTTCTTGCGCTCTGTAAAAGCCTGTTTATTTTTATTCTTGGAGCCACATAGTTAAAACCTTATAAAACCCTGTGGAATAAAATGAACTTTGAGCCTTTATTATCACTATGAAGCATCTTAATAGATGGAATGTCTATATATAAATGCTCAATAAAAATAATTTTAAAAAAGGCTTAGACTCCACACTTCTAGTGATCGTTTTAAAATATATATAATATAATAATACCAATGAAGAAAAAGGGGATTTAAAAAAAAGAGGTTGGGCACATTCACTAATATACATGTGTAAGAAATTATTCATAATTCGAAAAGGTCAGGCGTTTTGCAAATAAATAAATAAACACAAAAAAATTAATAAATATATATTTGACTAAAAAACAGACAAATAAATGAATACATATTAAACAATCATAAAGAAGAATAAGAAGAAGAGAATATGCATCAAATAAATAGATAAATAAACAAACTAACAAATAAATAAATATATATTTTCCTAACCCTTCAGTGGAGAGACAGCACTGAGCCAAGGATGTAACAGGTTTTAGGAATAGGAAAAGCCGCGAGAAGAAATGTTGTGGCATAAGGCAGGGGATGTGGGTGGATCGAATTCACTTTGTACTGAAAGAAATCCTGGAACACGGTTCAGACATCAGGGGCATGGGAGTCGTGGGGGCTTCCAGGGTACAAATTAACCAGTTTATGGTGGAGGAGGACCTTCTAGGCTGGTTTTGCTAATTGCCAGCGAGGGTGGAGAAATAGTGGGATTTGGCCTTGGACAGAGCTGCCGTACACAAACTCCTGTGGTCTTTAAAGGCTTCATGATGGACGAGAAGGCCAGTTTTAAAAAAACAGAGGCTTAGCAGGCATTGACTTTCCCTTCCATCCCATGGTGCATCCTTGCTTTCCAAGCAATTTGGAACAAGAGGATTTTTTTCTCTTGTAATATTCAACCCTGAATTTCCTACTCTGATTTTCTTAACGTTTTTTTTTTTTTTTTTTTTTAATTCTTATAATTATATAAAGGTGTTGTACACGCTCACATATTATTATGATTTTTATTTTATTTTTATTGTAGCATCCTGCATCCTGAAAACTTTAGCTTTGTATACACACCATGGTTAAACGAATAAAGATTTAGCAATAATGCAGATGCTTGGACCATGGGCATGTTATTGTTCGTCCCGGAATTGGGGAAAAAGTTTTGCAGTATTGTTAACTCAGCAGGTTTCAAAGTAAAACAGTGTTTTCTCATAATGCAGCCCTGTAATTTACATAATCATTGATTTTATGGTCAGAAGAGCGAGGAGGCTAATGTTATGTTCGGTGATTGGGTTTGCTTGTTTATTTTATTTCTTCTTTATGCATGCACACACACACACACACACACACACACACACACACGCACGCACACGCAAGCACACGCTCCTCTGCTGTACTTCAGTGCTGATTTGAAAAAAGCTGGAGGTGCCATGAGTGTGTTAGAGCTGATTCATATCTGACCGCAAAAAGCTGGGTGGTACTGGTGTTTCTCTCTCTCTCTCTCTCTCTCTCTCTCTCCATTTCTGAGCCAGTATTCATTTAGCATGATGTCTTCCTGGGTCTGAGACTTTAATGTGATTTGTGGATGAATCCAGATGGCGAGATTACGGATGAGTGCGGCTCGGTGGCGGCAGCAGCAGCAGCGGTGCCAACAGCCCTGAGTTCACAATAACAGCTCTCACACCTCTTTGCTCCCTTGTCCTCTCCCTCGTTGTCGTTGTCGTTCTCTCTGCCACAGCACTGCCACCAGGCTGACTAATCACACCCAGAGCGAGGCTTCACCTCACACACTCTCTCACACAATCTTCCTCTCTGAGGCTCCTCAACCTTCTCTTAAATGCACATCAGAAGATTCTTCTCAGATTATCTTTCTTTCTTTTTTCTCAGCAAGTCATGAATGCTGTGGTTCTTGGACGTAAAATATATCAGGTGAATTCCATGACAATATATATATATATATATATATAAAGTGAAAATAAGTTACATTTTAATTGCAGCTTAGCTGAATGCTGTCATTTTAATTTTATCAGTTTTCTTATTAGTTCACTATAGCACATTGTTAAACACTCTGTCACTTGGTTAGTCTCAGTCTTTAAGGCTTTGACTCTTGGTTAGTCTCAGTCTTTCAGGCTCTGTCTCTTGATTATTCTTAGTTTTTTAAGACTCTGTATTTGGTTTAGTCTCAGTCCCTTAGACTTTCTCACTTGATTAGTCTCAGTCTGTAAGGCTCTTTCTCTTTATTATTCTAAGTCAATAAGTGTCTGTCTCTTGCTTAGTCTCAGTATTTACGTGTTTGTCTCTTGGCTAGTGTTAATCTGTTAGTATCTGACTCGTGGTTAGTCTCAGTCTTAAAGGAAGGTTAAGGTTTCCTGCTATAAGCAGGAAGAGCCCAGCTTCTGGTGATACAGTGCCCCCTATTAGTTTGGAGTGTAACGTATGAATTCGACAGGTGACCAATACTAACAAGGAGCACCATGTCGAGAACCCTCGAAAAACACTTTTATCCTCAGATTGATAAAATAGCTGATTGTGTTTTATCTGTTTCGTATTTAACTTTCTCCTTGCCTTGTTATCTTTCAATTTCTCTCACTCATTCATTTTTAACTTTTTCCCCATCTATATCACCCGTTATCTCCTTCACTCTTTAACCTTGAATTCCCCTTGGTCTTCATCATTCACCTCTCTCTCTCTCTCTCTCTCTCTCTCTCTCTCTCTGTGTGTGTGTGTGTATGTCTCTCTACTTCTTTTTCTCTCTCTTTCCCTGTCTTGCCATACTCGGATTACATGTGACATTATCCTACACTCTCGTATTGCTATAACACTTTCTGGAAATGCAGAAAGCTAAAGAGCTGCCATGATCTCATAAACATGGCATACTGATACTGACGTTAGGAAACTTACTTCACTTGAGTCTTGTGAAGACATTCTCCAGTGCGAAAGAACATAATAAGCAACAGGATGTGTAAAGACGGAAAGACATCTGTAAAGGTGAGACGCTGGTGTTCTATTCTGCATAAATACTGTAATAACAGCAAGACGAATCACACCCACAGATGTCCAGTTCAGGAATTTCTTCAGAATTAAAACATAAAGTAGTTCCTGTGTGGTTCCTCAGAGAACGATGCCAACAAATCAGTGCAGTTAATGGACTAAAACTATAAAATCTCAGAGAGAATGTACATTCTGCTGTTCAGGCATGTTGGACTCTGTTCTCTGCTGATGATACCAGTCCGGTACGCTGCCCGTGGTAGTCTGGCCAATAAATTACAGGCCTGTATTCTTTAATTGAATATCATACATCATTCAGTGGCAGTTGCTTTTGGCTTTAGAGCTACTAAAGTAAACAGGATAGCTTTTTAGAGTTTAGATAAGTTTTCTTCAAGTTTTGCATGACATGTAGGTACAATTTGAGTGACCATCACAAAGATCTCTCTCTCTCTCTCTCTCTCTCTCTCTCCCTCTTGCCCTCTCTCTCTCTCTCTCTCTCTCTCTCACACTCTCTCTAAACAGTTAGTCATCAGCCCTTAAGGATATTAATTGGCAAAATGGCCACCTATCTTGTAAATGTGTTCAAACCTAACTGCAACCTCCATAATCTTTTCAGGTGTCAGTGTGTCAGTCTGTAAAAGTGAGACCATCAACCACAGTGAGAGTATCATATAATTCTCCAAAGTATCTTTGTAAGCACAACCTTAAAAGTATATTTGAATAAAAAGTTTATGTTGCAGTGTTCCCCCTGGATGTTTGTTTGGTTGTTTGTTTGTTTAATGTCTTAGTTAATACCATTACAAGAACATCAAAAAAAAAGAATAGCTTGTAATTCCCTGGATAAAAAAAGAAGAGACATGAATTATTTTGAGAAATTATTAATAAGATTAGAAATTATCAAATAAGAAGTTGAGACACTATCTGTTTATAGCTTGCTATAGCATGACATAATGTAACATGGCATAACATTTCTCTCATGTCCTAAAGCAGAACATCACACATGTTTTACTGTTTTACTTTTACTCAGCAAGTCATTGCTAACACTCACAATTTATTTTCTTTTTAACAGGATTGGGTGTAATAGTTTGTTCGTATCTGATTATAGTCATATTTGATCTGCAATATGCGCATGAAACTGTTCTTATTGTATAGCAGCAATAATCACTTTCTCACCAGCTTCTCTAAGACTCTTTCACACTCAAGTTCACACCATAATATTTATTTCTTCTCTAAAACAACCATACTGGCCTGAGACTTTGACTTTTAATTAGCTGATTAGTCCAATCAGTGTGTGGAAACTTGTTAAACTATATAATATGCAGTTCAGTGATGTTCTTGAATCTGGACTGGTGGACATATTGATTCCTGTTTGACTCACTGCCACAGGAAAAAAAAATATATGCATTTTCTTTCATTCTTTCCCCGATATGTCAGCCAACTTCCACAGTGCAGAGGCAATAAGTGAAGCAATTACACAACCTCTGAACAGGATGCTGTTATTAGAGCTCTGTAATATGCACTCAGCTTGACGTTTTTAAAAGTGGTGCTCTCTTTAGTGTCGTAAAAAGGACATATATTGGAAAATATTGATCAATTCATAAAATCATTTACAGGGTAATTTTATTGCCATACAGCTGTATTATAACATCAATCATAATAACACGAGCGTATTCGAATTCACACACACAAGAAAAAGAGTGAAATTTTACAGTGAGACTGAAATTGTATATTAGCCTCATCAATCATATGGTCCCCATTATATCAGCTAGAGATTTACACAAAATGCTCTTACATGTTATGAACTTCTTTCAAAAGATCAGAACATGATTTCAAGAATTTTTCCTTATCAGATTGAAAGAAGCAAAGTATAGGCAAAGGCTTTGAGATCGTGTTCTACAGGAAATGTCCACTGGTCACGCTCTCAGGTGGTGCATAACAGCTCCAGCACCACGGACAGCTCAACCACTGTGTATAGCTCCAGCACCATGGACAGCTTCTTTACTGTGGACAGATCCAGCACCGCGGACAGATCCAGCACCGCAGACAGATCCAACTCTGTGGCCAGATCCAGCACTGCAGACAGCTCTACCACTGTGGACAGCTCTAGCACTATGGCCAGATCCGGCACCGCGGACAGCTCCTTCACTGTGGACAGTTCCAGCACCATGGACAGCTCCTTCACTGTGTTCTGCTTCAGCGCCGCGAACCGCTCCACACTGTGTACTGCTTCAGCACCACGGACAGCTCCGTTATTGCGTACAGCTCCAACGCTGCAGACAGCTCCGCCACTGTGGACAGATCCAGCACCACGGACAGCTCCAACACTGTGGACCATTCCAGCACCATGGACAACTCTACCACTGTACACAGGTTCAGCACCACGGACAGCTACACCACTGTGGACAGCTCCGTCACCATGAACAGCTCATCTGTCATTCAGCCTGTAATTTGGTGCACCATGTAATTTCTTCCAAAGCATTTTTAGACACCGGACATTGTGATTACCAGAGCAATTTTTTTGTGCACAATTTTTGGTGTTCTTTTTCCTTATAAATAATTATCCTTACTATTAAATATTAAATAATATAACAGAAGAAGCTAATCTGACCTTCATGGTTCATTCATTAAAACTTCAGTTTCATTTATTCATTAATTGGTCAAACTGCTTAATCCTACTAAGGTCACAGGGAAGCTAATTTAGCAAGCTTTGGCGAAGGCTAGGTACACCCAGAACACCTTGCCAGTCCATTACGGGGCCACCATTCACACTCACAGCTAGGGGAAATCTGATAGAGTGTCATTAGTATAATTAATAAAATAATTTCTAAACAAATAGTTTATATGTATTTCACGGCCCTGATCCCCCTATCAGGGTCTAGTTTACAATTAAGAGGCGGATCGCTTCACATTATACATTACATAAAAATCCAATTAAAGAACCCTTACAATATTCACATATTTTAACCTGTTTATGTGTAGTGACTGAGATATGTTATGCTACAAAAACAATAATGTATTTTAACCTGTGCATTATTATAAAATACACACTGTAGTTTTGTTAAAATCCTAATTAAAAATTTAAATAAAGCCTCCTGACTAATCCGAACCCAGAAATCAACAGCACCCAACATACCAATAGCATGGCACAGCGTTGTACAGATATCATAGCACTGATTTATCAAATTGTTCCATATAAAATCCCACTGGAAAGTTCTACCATAAATAAATGTGTACAAGCAGAAATGTTGAGCTGTCACAAACAATGTCTGAAAGTGAAAAAAAAATCTATACAGGGGGAAAAACGAAGAGAAAAAATGAGCAAGGCTGGAGCTCATGGGGAAAAGAGGGTCGGCAATCTGCGCTCATGGCTGATTTATCGGCCCGCTGGTCCAAGCAGAAACACACTCCAGATTGACCAACTCCAATTGAGAGTCGACCCCCAGGTCACGCAGGAGAGATTTCATCAGCTTGCTGGGTGCCTGGCATCCCAGAGAATTGAACCGAATCACGCTGGCATCAATCTTCTAAATGATACAGTATTACGGAGGTGGCTGCATCCAGCTGCCCAGCTTTTTTCAAACAGAGCGGTTCCTCACTATTCGACCGTCTGGTGTGAGGTTTTGGCTTTGACATTGCATGACATCAAACAGAGTGAAATTAAGCTGTAGACAATTCTGATTATCCGTATGCCCGAGATTTTGATTACAGTCATTCTGTCTGTTCCAGACGCCATTTTCATCTCGGAGTTGCTGCCGATGGGGCTGCTTTATAATGAGGAAGTTTAAGGGTGCACTGAGAGTGAGTATCATTTTTTTTCTCACCAGAAACCTGGCAGGGTTCTTTGAGTCAGTGGGGTTCTTATGCAAGATAGAACATGGAAAATTGATCATGTGTAAAAGCAGTCACCATTACTATGTCTGGAAGGAAACAGCACCCCCACTGACCTACAGTACAGTGAGCATGCCAAATGACCACAATCAGTGTATCTCTTTTTTACTAGCCAGATGAGGATGGGTTTCCCCTTTGGGTCTGGTTCCTCTCAAGGTTTCTTTCTCGTGTTACCTGAGACTTTTCCTTGCCACTGTCGCCACGAGCTTGCTCATTGGGAATGTGTAGGGTTTATAAAGAACTGGTCAAATTCTTTATCAAATTTGTTTTTACTATGTAAAGCTGCTTTGCAACAATGTCAGTTGTAAAATGAGCTATACAAATGAAACTGAATTGAAATGAATTAAACTAGTTTCTGGATGAAAAAGGGTCGTCTTTCTTACGAACAAAATGCAAGTTTAGACCTATTTTTTAAAAGCATGAGCATCCATCCATCAATTCATCCATCCATCCATTTTCCTCTGCGTAACTGAGGTCATTTTGTGGACACCACAGATCTAGCCTCTTGAGACCCCACAGTCTTCATATGAGGACATCGTATTTTCTCTCATGTACATTGTGTGTATTTCCTTGTAAGATCTTCATATAAAGCATACTGGGTGTTATTCTTTTGTCAAACTTCCCCATTTAAATATGTTGATCAAGATCAATATTTATCGGCTGTTAACAGAAGCTGTGTGTGAAAAAAATGAAAAGATTCACAACATTAAGGTTTGGGTCTGAGAAGGCTAGGAGGGAAACTCAAGCATCCCTCTCCCCAGCGACACTCTCCAGCTCCTCCTGAGGGATCCCGAGGTGTTTCCAGGCCAGACAGGATATACAATCCCTCCAGTGAGTTCTGGGTCTACCCCTGGGCCTTTTCCCAATAGGATGTGCCCAGAAAACCTCTCAAATCAGATTCTTGAACCACCTCAGCTAACTCCTTTTGCTGTGGAGGAGCAGCAGCTGATTGCTGTTGTAGCTGAACATGCGAGTAGTGGTGGCTTAGTGGTTAAGGTGATGGGTTACTAATCCGAAGGTCAGCGGTTTATTATTATTAAATTATATATATATATATATATATATATATTTTTTTTTTTTTTAATTATTATTTATTTTTATTATTTTTTTTTTTAATTTAAACACATTGATCAAACAAATCCAACTAAACCAGTTTAAAAAAATAGTCTACTAGGCATTAAGGCATCCATAAACATCTCAAGGGTCTGAATATTTAGAGGAATCCCGCATCTAGTGCTTAAATTCCACCTTAGAATTGAATTTAAACCAAATTCAGTAGAAGAAAGTGTTTAAGCTGTTATATAATGCACTTAAAAAAAATATATGCAAGTTGTGATTACATCATCTGGCCAAAATTTACTTTATAGTTTCATTACTCTTATTTTTTTAACCTTTTACTTCTTTTCATAAAATAAATTTAAAGCAGCGTCGATGCCAAGTGATTGTTTTACATAACTTTTATTCCCAGCCCTGAATTTATTGCTGACAGCGCCGATGCACGCACATCCTAATTGATTTGTTTTGTTCCTGTTTGTTTGTATACTAAGTTGTTTTGCCTGTTATTTGAGGGCGACAGAGAGGGAAAGAAGAAGAGTGTGATGATGGGTATGTAATCCATCAAACTGTAGATGAATTGCCTGTGGGGCTGTTTAATTTATTTTCTCTCCACCACTTTGAAAACTGTTGGCTCAGGCAATTCGAACATATTCATAAATCTTAACAGATAGGCTCATGACTCATGGAGGAAAAGAAAAGGGGAATATGGGTGGAGGAGAAAGATAGAGGGCAACTGAACACTAGGAGAAAAAAAATGGATCTGCTTTTGTTTTTTCTTTCTAATTTATGGATGCCAGAGATAAAGTGATGATCGACTCACTGTCCTCCCTCCAACTGCTTCTCATTCAGATTAATTTAATGAATATTATGAATCAAAACAAATCAATTTAGTGTCATATGGTTTCAATTCTTAAATTGCTTAAAGTTTATTTTCTAATCAAAAGAAATATTTAATTTCATTTATCTGAAGGTTTCATTAACAACAGAATTGAATTAGTAAAAAAAAAAAAAGGAAAGAAAACAACAAAACTGCATTTAGTTAAAACTCATAACAAACAATCAAACAAACAAACGATAACTAAACCAATAAAGTAATGGTTTAATTAAGGGAAACATGGTGGCACAGTGGTCAGCACATCTGCCTCACAACAAGAAGGTCATGGGTTCGAGTCTTGGCATTGGGCTTTTCTGGGTGGAGTTTGCATGTTCTCCCTGTGTTTGCATGGGTTTCCTCAGGGTACTCTATTTTCCTCCCACAGTCAAAACACATGCACATTGGGTTAATTGCCTGTTCCAAATTGGCCGTAGGTGAGAGCATGAGTGTAAATGGTTTTGTGTGTGTGTGTGTGTGTGTGTGTGTGTGTGTGTGTGTGTGTGTGTGTTTGCAATGCGATGGTCTGAAACAATGATAGATGGACGATAGATGATAAATAGATAGATGATAGAATAATAGATAGATAGATGGATGGATGGATGGATGGATGGATGGATGGATGGATGAATGGATGGATGGATGGATAGATAGATAGATAGATAGATAGATAGATAGATAGATAGATAGATAGATAGATAGATAGACAGACAGATAGATTGGTTTATTTAATTAAAAGTATATATTTAAATCACATTGTAACTTTTTAAAGCTCATCTTTTTACACCCTGACTGGATGAACTTGTGAATTTGGTGTTACTTTATACCTACACACTGCATATCAAAGTGGAAAGTACTATCCAGAGAGTGTGTGAAATGGATCAGATTTAATTCAGTGCATTGTGGAGATTTGCTTCACATAATCTGTTCTACTTATCTAAAGCTACTTATCCAAATGAACCTTCAGAGCCATGGCAGCTTATGTTATGTTAAACAAATTATCTGTTCGAATAAAGGCCTTCTGTCATCATCCAGATATTTAATGGATATAGAGGTTCTCAGGTATCATAAAGAAACAAAGAAGTCAGTGCGCCACTATGGCTTGATACTAAGAGTTTATTATTATGATGATGATTATTTCTTACACCGTGTACCTATTTATTTCTTCCGTATTGTTCGATATGAGATTAAAATGTCCCAAGACAATTTGTGTTAAACTTAGGAAATTAGCTGTGGAGACCCTTGAAATGCCCTACCAAGCCTATGGAACTGAAGCAATGAGCTGTTCAAGGTGTTTTGAGGTGCATCTGAAGTGTAAGAGTTGTGGAACATCATCCTAAAGTGATATCCTGCCCCTCTTGAAGTCCCATGGAATGTGACTCAGAATCCCTCGCATGGCTCACTGCTTCAGTGCCAAAGGCTTGTTAAAGGGTCTCCACTGCTGATCAGAAATGCTTGCACAAATCACAAATGTACATGTGGGAGTGTTCAGATGTTGACAGTGCAATGCCCCATGGCATACTGACTCACAAGACTGTCCCACACCGCATTCGTTCACTACAGGAACCTTTTGATCATATCTGTGTGTAATCCGAACTGTTGCCTGACTGTAATCCTGTACTGAGTCACTCTAGAGGGTCTGTAAGTAGAAATCTAGGAATCAGGAGCATCTCTGGAATCATGGTGGCATTTTTTTTTTTTTTTTTTGCTAAATTGGTGCCATGACCCAGACGGAACACTAACAGCTTTAAGTGTGCGACACCATTTCATCATTGATCGTTGGAATCTTTGAAGTGTTCATTCCTTGCCTAAATCTAAGCCCTCCAGTGAGGAAAAGAAGTTGACTTTGAGATGGATTGTGAACTGCACTGTCTTTTGGAATTCCAAGGATGCTCTACTCAATCGTATTTGAAGCTTTAGAGACTTCAGATCTTCAGTTCCACCTCCACTGATGCCCATGTATCTTCAAACAGTAAAGACATATTCTTCTGATCCGTGGTATCATTTCTCTAAGCAGAGATGGCAAAACTCATAAACAGAGCTTCGATAAAGAGCGCACCATGCTCCGCATGACATATTTACCTAATAAAGGCATTTACTTATTTAGTGCTGCATGTGATTTCTTTCTCTGAACTGTATGAACCAGACAGGATGCAGCTTTAATAGGTGTCTTCCCTTGATGACACTTTTTTTTTACCTCAGCATTCCAGTCTAAATCCAACTGAGTGAAATGCAATATCACTCTGTGCCCCTTTGCTGCATTATCATTCGCTGTTATCAGTGCTTCCCAGGCCTGAAGATAACAAAGCCTTGCAAAAAGAGTGGCTCTTTGAAAAGTTGGAGAGAAAAGGGACTCTTGTATTCTCCTGTCACCAGAAATACCTAGATGAAAGCTTCCGCATGCATGAGCTTTCTGATTTATGTCAGTGGTGGCAGCATAGCCTTTCCCTCTTGTCGAAATCGCCAGAGAGAGCTTTTGGTGTGCCGAGTCATAGCGATTAAAAGGTTGTGACTTGTTTTACCTTTAAAATCCCTCAAAAAATCTCAAAAGTGGCAGCATTAGTTTTGAAAGGTTTCTTGTTTAAAAGAGTACTCTTAGAGGCAGTGCTTTTATCCCAGTCATTTCATTCCTCAACATTTCCTTAAATGACAATTTGCCTAAAATGCTGTAGGTCCAGTTTCAAATCTTGAAGGGAATTCTTAAAAGAAGGAACTAAAAAACAGATTTGGTTCATATGTCAAACTCCACACATATTTTCTTGAATGCTCCCTTTAGTCCAAACAGCACTCTGAAAACATAGCGAACTTTCACATGGCCATCGTTTCCTACAGATCTGTAAGGCATTTTGAAAAATGGAGCCACTCTTACTCTCAGATAACGGTTCAGAGAGAACCTTCCTTCCCATTACTTCCACACGAGCATCACTGGGCCATTGAAGAAGACCATTAACCTTGAACTGCTCTGCTTTATGATTAGATTGGATTCTGCTTGTATAGGTCACTTTAGAATGAAAGCAACTGTGAATCAATAACGCTAAATTTGCAGTCAAACAGGGGATTATTATTACAAATCTTCTATTTAGAGCATTTAGAGGAAAGACTTTTCACATCTGAAAAAGAAAAAAGTAGAAGAAACAAAAAAAGAAGAAGAGAAGAAGAAGGACAAGATGGAAAAGAAGAAGAGGAGAAGAAAGAAAAAGAACAACAAAAAAGGAGAAGTAGAAGGAAAAAAGGAGGAGACAAAAAAAAGAGGAGTAAAAGGAAAAAAGAAAAAAAAACAAAAGACAAGGAGGAAGTGAGATAAAAGAACAATGGTGAGAGGAGAAACAAGAGGAAAGAAGAAGAAGAGGAGGATGGAAAAAAAGAGTAAAAAGAAAAAAATGAAGAAACAGACAAAGAAGTAGAGGAAGAAAAGGAGAAGAAAAAAGAAGACAAAGTAGAGGAAAAGACACAAGAGAAAAATAAGAAGAATAAAAGGGGTATAAAAGAATAAGAAGAAAAAAGAAAAATTCACACAAGAAGAAAAAGAAGAGGAGAATAAAAAAGACAGAAGAGGAAAAGAAACAAGAGAAACAGAAAAATGTGAAAACGTGTAGTAGTAGTAGAGGCAGAAAAGAAGTTGAAGAAGAAGAAGAAGAAGAAGAAGAGGAAGAAAAAGAAGAGGAAGAGGAAGAAGAAGAAGAAGAAGAAGAAACACTGGAGAGTTTGCGACAGGCTGCGTCCAGTGTTTCTTCTTCTTTTTCTTCTACTACTACTAGTACAAGTTTGGACATTCTTCTTTTTTCCTCTTTTTGTTCTTATTATTCTTTTTCTCTTGTTGAAACACTGAATGGGAGGATCCTGAGACCAGACATCCAGCAGAATTGTTCTGAAGATACTACCTTGAGCCCTCAGGGTTAATAATGGCTTTTCCCTGTTCAGGTTGACCTTGCCATGGCTGAGAGTTTCAGACTGCCATCTTTCTAAGCCAGACTGTTTGCTCGACTATCCCGAATGGCAGCCATGCTGGGAAGCCTGTCGCACAGCTCAGTTTCTGTCAGGGGAGGTCAGGGTTGGAGGTTACAGAGCGGGGTACAGTATGGAGTGGATGAAGTTGGCAAAGCAGACTCAGCTGTGATTGTGGACAAAGCTGCTTTGTTTATGTTAAACAATGATTAAAGAACGTCTGAGGTAAGAGACGTCTATTTCAGGGATAACACAGACAAACATCCACACCCATGATTACACCCTGGGACAATTCAGAGTAACCAGCTGACCTAAAGTGCACATCTGTGGGTTGTGGGACAAAACTGGTGCACCTGGAGAATTCGAGCAGGAGGTTTGAACCCAAAACTTTCTTGCTGTCAGATGACAAAGTTAAGTAAAGTACCATATGCTTCATACTATTAATCAGTTTGGAGTTACATTATATCCACATGATAGACTGGGGACCTGTCCATGGTGCAACCTGCCTCTCACTCATTGTCAGGTGGGTGTGACCCAAGCTCATTCATGACATGCAATGGATTGGTGGGAATAGATGAAGCATAGGGAATGGAAGGATGGATGGATGGATGGATGTAGTAATAGATAAATGGACACTTGGATAGTTGAATGCTTAAATGGATGGATGAATAAATGGATGAATACTTGGATGACTGAATAGATAAATTAATGATTGGATGGGTGGATCGATGGATAGATAGCAGAGTGGATGAACAGATGGATGGATATACTGTTGAATGAATTCTTAAACAAATTGATGGTTAGATGGTTAAATGCTTAAATGGATGGATGTGTAGGTGAATGAAAGGATGGATGGATGGATGAATGGATGGATGGGTGGATGGATGGATGAGTGGATGGATGGATGGATGGGTGGATGGATAGAAGGATGGATGAGTATATGGAGAAGTAGTTAAATGGATAATTGAATAGTTGAATGGTTAAATGGATGGATAAATAAATGAATGGCTACTTGGATGACTGAATAAATAAATTAATGGTTGAATGGATGGTTAGATGTATAGATATACAGATGGATGGATGGATTGGTGGATTTTATGTTAGTGTGACAAGTTAGCTCCTGTGATTGTTCGTAAAACAATATTTTCCACATAATTCAACTTCTTTTGTATTTATTTCTGTTAGGTCTGGTGTTGGTCACTAAGCACTAGCATCTTAACTCTTGTTGTGGCTCAACACTAGAGATAATCAGAACTTCATCTGCATTCAACGATCACAACAAGACACAACACCAGCTCTGTGGTGGCCTCTGCAACACCAACGCTATGATAAACACACAGACCTACAATGACATCTACATGCACTGAAGCCACATGTTGCTGGGTACTTAGTCCAGCTGTGCCCGCTGCTCAACATGATGCTGAGGTTGATTTTATTGCGTCTGGAAATGGAAATGCATGTCATTATCTCTGCTTGCTGTCTGTTGTCTCCAGGCAAAGAGACGCATCTACAGATAAAAAGCGCACCTAATATCTCGATTCCATTCTACTGAGTATTACAGGACTGAATTAAAACAGATATAAGAAAAATACATCCAAGACAGATGCTTTAGCCTGTTCATGTAACAACTGAATTAGTGTAAGATCACTACCACAAACATCTGGTCTTATTAACATACAGGAAATGGATCCATTCTGGTGGTAAATCATCTGGTAATCAAAACCAGTTTGCAACATATTGGTTCAAAAACACAGTTTACCAACAATTTATACACTGCAGGGCCAAACATATGTGGACAGCTCACCATCACAACCAAATGTGCATGCTAAACATCCTTGATATAGATTCAGTCCTTTATTTGTTGCCTCTGTTCTTCTGAGATATCTTCCAACTAGATTTTAAGCCATGGCTGTGAGTATTTGTGTCCATACAGTGATAAGAGCGTTAGTGCAGAGGTCAGGTGTTGATGTGGGAATGTCGAAGAAGTCTGAAGTGTACACGGTCTTCCAGTTTATTCTGAAGGTCTTCAATGCTCGGGGATCTGCACTGCACATTCCTTTTTCTTTAAACCACAACACATGACTACCCTTTGTGCACAGGAGGCATTGATACTTATTTCCAGTGAAGGGACTTGTGACCCTACAGTGTAAAAAGACATTCTTGTGTATGGCAGTAGTGGCTCAGTGGTTAAGGCTCTGGGTTTATTGACTAGAAGGTTGGGGTTTCAAGCCCCAGTACCACCAAAGTGCCACTGTAGGGACCTTGAGCAAGGCCCTTAACTCTAACTGTTGAGTTGTATAAATTTAATGAAATGTAAGTTGTTTTGAGTGGATAAGGGCATATGGCAAATGCTGTAAATGTTGCAAGCTTCAAACTTTAAACAGTTTGATGAAGAACCACATAAGGGTGTGATGGTCAGGGGTGAACAGTGTATATTGTATAGTTCATTATAGCAGCTACAAACAGCCATTCCCTTATTAGTTTCTATAATAAAAAAAAAAAAAGATAGCTTGTCATGAAACCTCAAAGTGTAAACTCCTCTCCTCTTCCAGAAGCCCTGAAGTTACAGCTGGAGTTAACCTCTGATCTTCACAAAACCCTGACACTGAAGTGCATGAAGCCCTACAGGAGGAATGCCCCAAGGTAGTAGCGTCCCTCTTTTCGGCATCACAGAGTCTGTAGGTCAATCAGTGGGTGATGATGTCACAAACTGTGAACTAAAACCCTGAGTTTAACTGTTGATAAATCACAAACCCCGTCTTCCTCTCTGAAACCGTCACGCACGTCACTCCATTTTTAGCTCCGCACGCAGCCAAACAGAGCCGGAGGAACTCGAGGGCAATTTTATTAACAGCTACAGCGATCCTTCTCACAGTGACCTTTTTGTAATTTGTTATTAAACACAGACAAACTAGTCTAGTGCCTAATGGGAGGTGACGGAAGCCTCGCTTTCCCTCAGACTGCTGTGATCACTCCTCTGTTTCTCCATTAAATCCCATCGTGTCAATCAGAGCTCCCGGCTCAGCTAAGAACACTTAATAACGTCCTGTCTTGCTAAAATAGGACACGGCACAGTTCACACGTGTTGTTGATTCCCCTGCAGAACGTCTATTTTCTGAAACGTCTGACATTTCGTATGCAAGTCCTTTTGCATTTCCATTTTTTTTCCTCCATCATGTGAGAAGTGTGTGTTTGCTTTACAGCACTAAGCAGCAAGCTGTCAGAATGCTAGCAAACCTGCACCATGGCTCTGTTGTGGGAATTTAGTTTCTGATACGCAGCAGTAAATACAAACATGACCCCATATTAGCAGAGGGTCAGACAGGCTCACTAGCAATAATGCAAACATGACCTTAGGTCTCTTGTAGGAGTGTAAATACAGTACCTGCAAGAAGAACCAAAGTAAAATGTTTGTATTTGATTACATCCCTAGAAGAGCTGTAGTTAGCACTGATGCTACACAGGGAGTGCACCTGAGACTCCATCCCTGATATTTACCTTTGCAGCTTGGCAGGGGAGGTTATGTAACCATCAGCATCTGCTTGTTTGTCTGTTAGCAGGATTACGCAAAAACTACCAAACCGATTTTCACCAAACTTGGTGGTGGGATGGTGTATGGGTCTGGCAAGAACAGGACCATTTTGAAGTTGATCCGAATCACTATATGAATCCAGGAATTTAATAAACAAGCATGTATCAAAGGATTTTTTTCTGTTAGTAGTATCAGACAAAAACAACTGATCTGAATTTCAAACTTGGTGAAGGGGTGGAGCCTTTACCTGGGAAGAGCCCATTAAATATTGAAGCTGTATGGAATTAGGTAAAAATAAATTAATTAATTAATTAAAAATCTTCAAATCCTGAAAAATCTCTCTTAAATATAGAGCAAAATGTTTATCCAGTGGCCACAAGGGGGAGAGATTTCATTAGAACTGTCCAAGTTATAATAATCCCTTTGAGCCTGGCGGAGGTAACTTACACTCTATGAGCGCCCCTCTAGTTTTATGAGGTTTATCAAAACCTTGCAGTGTTCTGCTCTGAATTCAAATTAACCCAAGCGCCAAAGCACGAAATAAATCACTGTGTAGTTTGTTCCAGTCTTGCACCACCGATATGACCCCCTAAGCCGCCAATGCTAACAAGATGGCTGCCATTTTCTCATTATTTTTTTTTAATCTTCTTGTTTCCAGTAAGTACATCATGGCTTTGCTCTAGCATCCGTTCTCATCATTAAACTCGCGTATGTATAAACAATTTGTATTACTTTTATGACGTGCCAGATGGCTAATCCATATAACCACAGAGATGTGCTGTCATCGCTTGTTTATAATCCTTTAAAGGAAGCTTAATGACCGATAGCATCAAAGGCTATTCTCTCCAGCTGTTCCATCACTTGAAGGAAAAAAAAAATCTATCCGAGAGGAAGAAAGAAAAGATGTGAAGGGCAGATGAAAGATGGCACGAGATGCATTGTTAACAGCACTGTTCATGATGCTAAAAATGAAATATTCATCACAACCGCACAGCAGTTACTGTTCTCAAGAAGGAGGAAGAAGTCGAACAAATTCAGGGTATTTGAATGGTTTGATCAGAGCTCAGACTTACACATTATTCTGTCTTAAAAAAAAAAAAAAAAAGGAACTAATCAGGTTTTCTGTCTTTCTAAATTATTTATTTATTTATTTATTTATTTCTGGGCTAAAAGAAATTTTATTTTGCGAACCTGCTCACAAACCGTCATCCCAAACATCATCAAGCTAGATGACGTTGTTTTAAATTAAAAGAGTTACTGAAATTGTGCTGTTAACATTAGGAC
Source organism: Neosilurus mollespiculum (assembly GCA_030014195.1). NCBI lineage: Eukaryota > Metazoa > Chordata > Actinopteri > Siluriformes > Plotosidae > Neosilurus > Neosilurus mollespiculum. The sequence goes on along the minus strand of JAQMYF010000005.1, from coordinate 12,734,962 downwards.
CTGTGCTACAAGCATTTTTGTCACAACTGGTTTTTTTTTTTTTTTTTTTTTTTTTTTTTTTTGGGTTTTTTTTTTTTTGTTTTTTTTTGGTTTTTTTTTGTGGTTGTTTTTTTTTTTTTTTTTTTTTTTTTTTTTTTGTGTGTTTGTTTTTTTTTGTTTTGTTTTGGTATTTTTTTGTTGTTGTTTTGTTTTTTTGGACTCTTTGTTTGTCTGCCTGTAAGCAGGGTTGCTCAAACCTCCTGACATGATTTTAATAAAACTTGGTGGAAAGGTGTAGCATGGATTGTAGAAGACCCCACTAACATTTGGACTGGATCTGAGACATGAGGAGCATGTGGTCACATGTTCAGTGGACCTACAGCTCATTCATTCATTCATTCATTCATATGCCGAACTGCTTAATCCATCTACGGTCACAGGGATGCAGTAGCCTATTTCACCTGACGCTGGATGAAGGAGTGGTACCCGCTAAACAGTGTCCACCGCAGGGCCAGCCATTCATGATGGGCAATCGAAAATACCCAATTAGCCTAATGTGCATACCTTTGGACTGTGGAATGAAACTGGAGTACCCAGAGGAAAACTCATACAGGCATAGGGAGAACATGCAAACTCTGCACAGAAATGCCCTCACAGACCCCGGGACTTGAACCTTCTACCCACGGGGCAGACGTGGTAACTATGCCACTATTTTAAAATCTTATCGAACTGTTGCATTTACTTGTTAAATAAAGATATTAACCCTGAATTTGATCCTCTCAGCCCAAAGCTTTTTTTCTGTTTTCTTCCTTGTTATCTTTAATAGATGTGTTTAATGAATATAAATGATCACAAAATGTCTTTTTAAGCACTTGAGTTGAAAAAGCAGCAGAACTGAATTTGAAAACAGCTGTTTTTTTACTAACAAACGTGCCACTTGTGCAGGTGAATGCTAAACTCTTACCTATAATTTCCTGTAGCTATCTGAGAAACACACAATCCACAGATGGCTGTGCTTTATCACGGACACTAGACAGCAATTTTGTATCGAGGCACGTCGACGTCGATCCGGCAGATGCGCACAAATATAATCTTAAATACCTGAAGCGTGAGCCGAAGAAAGTTAAAAGTGTGTTTGACAGACAATGTCATTATCCAAATCCATACAGACATAGCAATCTCTTCAGGATGAATTCATGCGTCTGCGGCGTAGCTGAATGGTGAGGAAAAACATTTCTCTTTCACAGTCCTTCTGTAAAAATGCGAGGACTGAGACCCGCACGCACACCAAGCTGAAAGCAACATGAGCCGGGAATAAAATTGCAGTTGTGACCCTCTTTCATTTCTCTTTTTATTTATTTCTTTCTCTCTGACAGACAGCGGATGTACAAGTGGATGATAAATCGAGCACAAACACAATTACAGCATCCGAGGAGCCTGATGAGGCACATTTTCCTCCCATGGTGCCTTTGTGCTATTCTACTAATATCTTTA
>JAQMYF010000005.1:12706152-12717382 GCA_030014195.1 Neosilurus mollespiculum | reverse complement strand
TCTCTCTCTCTCTCTCACACACACACACACACACACACACACACACACACACACACTCTCTCTCTCTCTCTCTCTCTTTCCCTCTCTTTGTTCCGTTTTCATATCCAAAGGTCACAGCGGCATATCTGAAAAGCACTCCAAATCATGTTGCCTGCACTCAGCACCCCTGCACCCTGATTGGTCGTTTAGCTTGAGGCACAATCATGTTCTTGGTCACTAAACTCTTGAGCTAAAATCATATTCTTTCCAATATGTCTTGGCTACACACGCACACACACACACACACACACACACACACACACTTGACCCTGTAGGCACACTTAACAACTTCCTATTAACCTGCATGTATAATATTCTCTTGTCGTGAGTCCCTCAGGGCAGAATTCCTTTTTAATCATAGAAATCTTCTGACGGTGGTCATATTCATACAAAATATTCATGGTCCTCTAGCTCAAACAAGAGGCTGAAATTAATGACTAGCTTGATCATTAGGCTTGAATGTTTCCACCGAGTGCAGGTATTGCATGACTGTTGAATACTTTAATTGGTTCAGAATTTTTCTTGCAAGATAAAGTACAGTAAAACTAATACCCATGAAAACAATTAGAAGAGATACCAGGAATCAACAGTATCCATGTTTCCCATTGCTACAACAAAGACAAAGCAATAATAAGGGATATTGGGAGTACTTCAGGGTGAAGGACTCGGCCCATTATGTTTTTATTTTTTCTTGACATTCTGAAAAGTTAAGGTTGCTTTTGTAACAACAGCTTTTCAATAGTTTAATTCACGTGATGGTGTTAATGAAATATTGCCTAGTTAGTTATTTAGTTTGTTAGTTAGAGCTTTACATGCTAGTATGATAACATTAGATCCATACAGAAAGAATTCACATAAGTTTAAATCACAAAAACAAACAAACAAACAAACAAACAAATAAATAAATGGACATGAGGTCTAGTATGCAGAAGAGGGTGTATAGTTCTCCTCGTAGTGTCTACAGCTGTAATGTGATGTACCGTGATAGCCATTGGCTTTGTCTCTGAGGAAGCATTTCATAAATAAACAGCATGTAAATGTAGTGAATGTTTGTTAAGTGTCAGTAGAACTGTAATTTTCTAAGCAACAGTGGATTGGTTCCACCATTTTGCTGTTTTTTTTGTTAGTGGTTGTATTTCTCTTTCCATTTTTGTAACCAGGAATCTCAAACGTAGGAAAATTGCATTACAGTCAGTCATTATGATCTTGATGTTCAACCATTTTAACCAAATCTGTGCTGCTGCAAGAATGAAATCAAAAACCTGAACACCGTTATGGCCCGCAGTCTGATAGTACACGTCGTCTCAATCTCAGCCTTACACCTGTTTAGGATTTATCACAGTCCTGTGGGCTGGAAAGCAGATACAGCTTATATTGATTTCCTATTCTCTTTTATGGCCAAATGGTGGCAGTGCTGCTGGTGGTGGTGGTGGTGTGTGTATATGAGGATGAAAGAAGTGGTGTGAAAGGGTTTCTGAAAAAGTCTGCGATTGTGGATTATTATCATCGACGTGATGTTCGGTGTTAAACCTCGAGGCAGGGAAAGCAGCCAGAGACACAGAGCCACAATTACAGCTCATTAAAAGACCATTAGCTGGTCATTAGAGGTCAGTGTACAGCATTAGCGTCAAGCTCATTCTAATTGTTCTAGCTCGTCGTTCAATCCGCTTTTTTTTTGTGTTTGACATGTGTCAAAACAAACACATGCAGAGTGACACGGCAAACAACATGACGGAGCCAACCTGCACCACGTAGCGTCAGGAGTATCAGTAAACATGGCTGCTCTAGAGGTCAGGAACAGATTCTACTGTGTATAGCAATTTTTACAAACAGAACATAAAAAGATTGAAACATTATTATTATTATTATTATTATTATTATTATTATTATTATTATTATCATTATTATTATTATTATTATTATTATTATTATTATCATTATTATTATCATTATTATTATTATATAACTCCAATCCTAATATACATTACATATGTAAATGTACTCTTTTCTGATTGGCTGACTGTACTGCATGTCAAATGAGTGTGATAATAATGGAAGCTGCTCCTCATATGTGTGATACAATGAAATAATATCAACAGTTTTTATATTACGATGTATAGACTAACACTACAACAGTAAAGATAAGACTTTTATCTCTAGTTACACAGCTATTTTAGTATAGAGTTTGAACTGAGCCATTCCTGGGCTAGAAAAAAAAAATATATATATATATAATAAAAGAAAATATAAACAACTTTTTTTTTTTTTTTTTTAAAGTAAAGCCTGTGTCCAACAATCGCTATGGCTTAAAAGTAGAAAAAATATATCTAGATATACGTGATATATTTTGGGTGACAATGTACCGTATAACCGGATTTACTTTCATCTTTCTAGCCAATGGCTGCGCTACACATTTTCATGGAAACCACTGAAAACAAGCTCTCCACAGGGGAAATAATATCTAAATAAGTGAAAAAACTGTATTTAGGATATGTTCTAAAGTTTCTTATTATGCAATTAATTGAACAGACTCTTTTTTAAAAGATTTTACTTTAGATTCTTATTTAATTATTTTTAAAATACAAAAAGAGGGGTTTTAAGGTCTTTAGTTCTGTTAGCTTTTAGTTATTTTAAGCAAGAACAAGCTTCTTGCAAGAAAAGCTCTTAACTTCAGATCATATTTAAACACAGGTAGAATAATCTATTACATGTTTGTCATAATCTTATTACAAGATATTTTAGATGAATCGGACTATATTTTATTTTATTACATTTTTTCTTTTTTTCTATGTAATGTGTATATAAATTAGACAGCTTTTAGTTCAAAAAGCATGGATCCCAGTTGCCACAATATAGGTTTTTTAAGCATATTTACAGAGCATTTATGTCCGTCCCTTTAATAACATCCTGAGTGTATGCACTGGTGTTGAGTGCAGATGAAATATAGAGGCTTTCAGACAGTTGGCTGTTATCAGGAAAATAAGCTGTAAAACAGAGAATCCGCTCTTCGTTTCCGTCGTTCTCTCTCGCTTTGTCTCTCTATACTTTAATATAATAGCTACAGGCCAGCACTCTGTGTGCATTACGCCACTTTATCAGCCAGCGTTATACAGTATGCTTTAATGTTCGAGCGCTAGACTGAAATAGGCGACTTCTGGGCGATGATCGTCTGGAGCTTAAAAACACACAAGAGAGGAAAAGAAGAAAAAGAAGAAGAGTGGGTATGTCAAAAATAATTCACACAGAAGTAAGATAAAAAAAAAAATAGCAGAAAGTAAAAGCAGGGCTGCAGTGAGCTTATACTAGGGATGCTACGAACAAGGTGTATATTATTCAGAATGACATAATGAGTTCGAATGTGGACCATCATTTTTGTATGTTTATTTATTTTTTTATTTTTTTACCCTTAAGAGATGGGAGTTTACTTACACAGACGCGCAAATAAATCAGTCAGACACAAAGCAGTTAATCCGAATTAGGCTCTAATATGTGTATTGTCCCTGCGATGGCCTGCCGAGCCGTCCAGGGTGTAGCCCACCCTCGCCCAGAGTTGGCTGAGATCACGCTAGCGGGGAGTCTGGCGCTGATCTCAGCCGACTCCCGGCTAGGGTGGGCTACACCCTGGACAGCTCGGCAGGCCATCGCAGGGACAATACACATACAATCATTCCCACTCACAATTTTTGGAACAGCCAATTAGCCTACTCTGCATGTTTCTGGACGGTAGGAGGAAACCAGAGTACTCAGACGCAAGCACGGGAAGAACATGCAAACTCCACACGGAAACACCCGAGCCTGGGAACCAAACCCAGCACCTTCTTTCTGTGAGGAGGACGTGCTAACCACTGTGCCAGCGTTCCGCCTGGTTTAAATTATTCTACTCATTTTTTTAATCTGCAAATATAATCAAAAACTAATATTAGCACTTCCAAAGCACAAGCCTCCACCAAGCACAGCAATCCACCATATTTATGTTTTATCTGACAGACTCCCTTATCCAGACGTACATTTTTACGTCATTCATAGAACTGAGCAGTTGAGAGTGAAGGGTTTTGCTCATGGGCTCAACAGTGGCAACTTGGTGGTACTGCAGCTTGCACCCTTAATCTTCTAAGCAGTAACTCGGAGCCTCAACCACTGAGCTACCACTGATGCCACCACCTGAGCCAAAATGTCAAACTTGTCCTGTCTCACAATAAAGAATCCTTAAAAACTTCCCAGATCAAAAACTTGATCTGAATTTATTCCTCCTTGTCCAAACCCCTACCTCTAGGAGAAATTTTATGAAAATGTGGCATTATCCTGCTAACAAACACACACTTTCTTGGCAAAGGTAATAATAACGCGAGCAATCAACAGGAGCCATCATCAAACTATGTCCACTTGGGATTAAAATCTCGATACATTTACAAATGCAGATATTTGAACCAATAACTCATTTACACACCCATGATGCACTGGGCCGTTTGTTATGTATGTTTTCACCCGAGAGGGTTACAAGGCCCATGCAGAACCCATTTCCTAGGACAAACATCAATGCACACTCACATTCACACCTAGGGGCAATCTGGAATCACCAGTTAGCCTAATGCGCAAGTCTTTGAACTTATGGGAGGAAACCGGACCCAAAGAAATCCCATTCAAGCACAGGGAGAACATGCAAAATCCACACCAAACCAGCCTTGCTGACCATGGGGCTCGAAGTCAGAACTTTCTTGCTGTGAGGCAAGAATTTTAACCACTACGCCATCGTGACCACCACCTCATCCTTCCCCCATCCCTGCCTCCACCCCCAATTTAGAGCAATAAACAGATGAAAACTAAAATCTGAGAGATGACCAAGATCAGACCTTAAACTTAGCAGCTAAAGATCACGATAGTACTATCGATTTATTTTCTCTTCTTTGGAATTCTCATTAACATACTAAATAGCATGTCTGGTTTAAGTACTTGACTGTGCAATATATTTATTCATTCAAGGTGACTTACAAGAAAAGCGAGTCTATCTGAACATCTAGCACCCTTAAAAGTTTTAAAAAATTTATATACAACTCTACAACTACATTTCAAGGAAAAAACATTGCATTGTTAGCCACACAAAGAATCCTTAAAGAGCCACTTTATCCAACAGTGTAGAGATGAGCACTTGAGGGTTTGGGTTTTAGCCACTGAGATTAGGTACCAGCGAGCTATAGGAGTAAAGACAGATATATCATTATCAGGATTCTTGCAGCTGCTCAAGCCTTGCTGATAACCTATACTCTCAAATAAAGAGTTCTTCAAGAGCTCCTTAAAGAGTTGAGGGTATTAAAGCATCTAAAGTGTACTTAACATCAGTCCTCTTTAAAGAATCTTTAAATGTCTGTGTCAAGCAAGAAGAAATCCCTTAGACGGCCAGAACTAACCCTCAAGAAGACCTCTGAGACCATAGAGTCACTCCTTAAGCCCTATGATACCTTCTGAGCATTAAAGAGAACTTGGCAATTTGACCATCTTGTGGTCTCTTGATTCATGTATCCATCCATCCACCCACCCATCCATCCATCCCTCCATCCTTTACCTATACCTTTTATCCATCAGGTTCATGAGGAACCCTAAAGCCAATCCACTGCAGGGTTAATACAGAGACCATGGTGCAAGACTTCCTCTAACCCTTGAGTGTTGCTGTAACTCCTACTCATTTATTTATTCATCTTCATTATTTGTTCATAATATTTTCTTGGTTCTGATTGGTGGAAAGCAAGAAAGGTGGAAATTATTGGTATTCTATAAACCAATTCTTTCATCATTGACATTGGATAAGATGAATGAATACTGCAAAATAGGCATTCACCAAAGTCCCTCCTAACAGATATCATATGAGGCATATAGGCTACACCCTGCGGCAAGCGGCTCCACCTGTCTGCCATCTTGGTTAGTAAGTACAATTCACAGAGAAGTACCGCCGCCCTAAGCCATCAAAACTTCCTTTTTCCTTTTAAGTTCCACCACCAAACGGCGAGGTCAGTAGGGCGTGCCCTATCTATCTCATTTGATTTCTTTGTTTCTCCTCCCCTCCTCCTTTGAGTGAAAACTAGCTAGAAAATGGCTGCCCACGCTCAACACTAGAGGAGTGCTCCCCACAACAAGCCAATAAAGTCAGGTCTGGTGAAACCGGTGAAAAAAATTATAATCCTTGGAAATAAAAATATGTCCTCAACATCAAATACTTCAATTCATTCCAAATTTTTGTGGAATTTTTCTAGAATGAGTCAAAAACACTGTTAGCGGGAATAGTATTCGGCACCTCCCGCTGACTTATACCGGCAATGATGAGTTTCCTCCGGACGTAAAAAATATCTTAAATGAAGAATAAAACAATTCTAGAATTCGTCTTTTATATGATATGAAGAATTATTCAGATCTCAGATTATTCAGGGCAGTGGTGGCTTAGTGGTTAAGGCAATGGGTTACTGATCCAAAGGTCAGCGGTTCAATCCCCACTATCACCACTGTTGGGCCCTCGAGCAAGGCCCTCAGTTGTATTAAAAATGATAATTGTAAGTTGCTCTGGATACGAGCATCTGCCAAATAATGTAGATGTAAAATCACTTGAGCTGAGGATGTTGAGCTCCATATCCTACTTCACCTCATCCGATAACCGCGTATTACTCTTGTCGGGGTTGCTGTAAATCCAGAACTTTTCTCAGGAACACAGATAACAAGGTTGGAGTACACCCTGGGTAGAACTCCAAGGTCCATTCCAAGGTATCACACATTCACCTACATTTGATCAAGAACAACTTTGCATTGTAATTGTGCCTCGCATGCAGTTGCCATCTAGTAAACCTAGTACCCATCACTTACCTCCAAGTGTGGCCGAGATGAGGATGTGAGTACCATATTTCTTGATGATGGTGTCAATGAAGTGCTGCGTAGACGGACGGCGTCCCAGAAGCCTCATGCTCCTTTGGAACTCGGGCATGAGGGGTACGGGATTGCGGATAAAATCCCGCCGCTCGATGGCTGTGTTCCTCACCTTCCAACGCGCAAACTCCCTGTAAGAGACGGCAATCAGATGGATCATGAGAAAGGAAAATGACTATGGGCTGATTTACAGTCTATGCAAGCAATGCAAACGCAGTTGTAAGTGCAAGGCTCATGTTACCCCATTCATGTGCACCACAGACATAATCGATGTAATCAGACTTCCGCTTGATCCACTTAATCCTACCAGGGTTACAGGGAGACTGGAGACAATCTCAGCCAACTCTGGGTGAAGGCAGAATACACCCTAAGCTTCTCGCTAGTCCATCACAGGGCAACAGACACACACAACCATGAACACACACTTTAAACTAGGGGCATTTTGGAACTGTCAATTAGACTAATGTGCATGTTTTTGAAATGTGGGAGGAAACCCAGAGAAAACCCACATAAGTATAGGAAAAACATCAAACTCCACACAAAGCCTGGAACTCGAACCCAGGACCATCTTGCCAACTTGCTAATCACTGTACCACCATGCCACCTCATGTTGGCTTTATTTGATCTTTAATTTCATGCAGTGACTTTAGACAAAATCCAATAAGTCCATCTTACAAAAAACAAACAAACACGAGGACCAATGGAGGGGAATAAGAACATGTAGCAGCGGATCATATTTAGCCTTCAGTACAAAAATCCAAATGAGACAGCCACAGTGCCTTCTTATCAAAACAACAGCGGCCTGCTGGCAATCATTGTTCTTGTGATTACTATCTTAATTAAGTAAATACAGATGAACATCACACTCGAGCTGATTCCTGCCAACAGGCAGACCGTCGACTTGCTAATCTCCGATATTGGCCAGATTACTTTTTCATTTGAGCTTCACTTTCAACAGAGAACACACTTCCTGTAATGAAGCACAAAATTGAAAAACCCTTGACAAAGACACGGAAATGCATCCGAGGTGCATTCCGGTGCAAATCACCCCATCTGAGTGTAACTAAGCATAAATGAAAAACATTATCAACGGGTCGAGGAAAGAGTAAGAGACCCAAAGTGGTTCATTAAGCTTTGAATCAGCACTGCTGGGTCATTGCCAGGGAGAACTCTGGCATCAGCTCCTGCCTGCCTCCTCCTCTTGAGTCTTCGGCCTCGCGAGATGTCTTAATCACTAGGATTGAAGAAACGGGGTAACTAGGGACACGGAGGATGGATCTCGAAGGTTTGTAATTGTCTTGAACTTTGCCTTAGAGGACGTACCTCAGCATTAAACCCATACCTGTTTACTTTCTTCAGCAACCTTAAATTAAATTGCCTGAGTGTCTTGGGGTTGCAGCCAATAATCTCAAATTTCTGCTTCACGATTTCACATGATCGGATAATTAGAAGATTTGGAAGCTGTACACATCTTCCAAGGCAGGGAATGAAAGAACTAGGACAGGTCTCTCTCGTACTAATTTCCACTTGTCGGGCTTGTTATTTTTTCAAGGCAGGACCTGCACATGCAGACAAGGGTACAGGCCTTGACATCATCAATAAACACCCATAAATCTTCACTACATCTATTGTCCTTTGAGGTCCACGAGGAAAAGATGACGATTTATCAGTTCGTTAGTGGCTTGGGTTGACAAAAGATAGAGAAAGACAGCTCTTCTGTTACCGTGTTTGGTAATCTTATGCTTCAGGGGGAAAAAAAAGAATATCCTACATATCATGCAGAAGTGTCACAGTGCCGTATTGGTTAGCACGTTCGCCTTACAGAAAGAGAGTCCTGGGTTTGTGTCCCGGGATCAGCGAGAGTGTTTCTGTGTGGAGTTTGAATGTTCTACCCGTGGTAGCAAGGGTTTCCTCCACATTCTCCAGTTTCCTCTAACAATCCAAAGACATGCACATTAGGCTAATGAGATATTTTTACAGTGTGAACGGTTGTGTCTGTGTTTTCCTGTAACAGTCGGGCAAGCTGTTCAGGGTGTACACCACCTTTAAACAGAGTTGGCTGGGATGGGCTCCTATAACCCTAATAAAGGATAAAGTGGTTTGTAAATTAAATGAAACGAATATCATGCATGCTGCCCATAAGTATAATGAACAGTATTGCATGAGATCAGTCATTTCATTGTAAAGCTTCAGATAGATTTTAGCTTCATATACAGTCCCTACAGTGAATATAATGATCCCTGAGGTTGAAAAGTAAGTTGCTTCCTTCTGCTCTTCAAGCCAGTGACAAGTCTCAGTAAACAGATCTCTGTTTTTGTCCTGAAATTGAATAAGATAATCCCCCCTTATCAAGACACTCGCACTGCCTTATTTATTTCCACTGGGAACCACTCGGCGTGGCTCAGCGGCAAGTGTGAATAGCACAGTGTTTCCAGGGGTGTCAAACAATCGGCAGAAATTTCGGAAGGGCTTTGAGGTTGGCGCCATAATGAAAATATCACCAGGCAGCTGGTACCACCAGGCACCAGCATACAATTAAGTCTTCCTGCATGGGGTCGGCCCACGCCGTGCTGCCAGCTCCAGAATAATTTCAAATTATGACACGTTCTTAGTCAGACATCTTACAGAATCCCAATCAACAGGTTCTTCTTTTTTACCTGTGTGCTGCATCGGATTTCACCGCTATTAGCCTGGGCACGGCAGAAACACTGGGTGACGCTAATTCAATTGTGCAGCTGAGGTTCTCCGCGGCCCATGTGATAGGTGAAGCTCACGGGCCCTCTCGCCTTGTGAAATGGATCTAAGCGCTTTCTAATTACAGCTCTTCAAGGGAGTGGGAGCAAATATATGCAAATTGCACTGTGTCTGCCTTGGCATCAACAAATCTCAAGGTAAAGTAGGGCAGATAATGAGGCGTATTAAGCTTCTGTATAAAGTTGCACCAGAGAGAAAGATGGAAGGGGGGAATAAGTGTGAGTGGGTAGTTATGAGGAATGTCTGAGAGGAATGTGCATTGGTATTCCTATTAGGTCCCTTAATGAACGACAGCTGCAATGGATTACGGATATTGTTGAAAGCAAAACAGTATAGGAATGCTACAGAGTTTTGCGAGTCGTTAGAACGCAAACAATCAGGTTTATGGAGAGGATTTTGTGCTATCATTGTTGTGGGGAACATCATGATTTCATTTTATTTCATTAAGGGCTCGCTAAATTAGATCTTGCTCCCAGATTTTGAATAGACTCGGAAGCATTTTCAAATCACAGTACGGATCATCATTATTAACATTGCTTCTGTAGCAGCCTAGCATTGTCCGCTAGGTCTCAAAACCCCTTTACTGTCCATGCTTTGGATGTTTTCTGGGATATTTGGCTTCGGGAAGTGCTAACACCAAAGTTTTCTCTATCACTAACAACCAGAGTTTCTCAAACTGGGAGAGAATGAAATGTAGCTTGTAGCTCGAACATGCCCCTTAGCCCCAGTCATTAGCCATATGTGCAAGCATATGCAGTCTGGTCCATGTGTTTAAATTAACACAGTGAAAAATTCTGTTCTTGGGATTCGGACTAAGTTTAGTCGCCTGTTTGAAAACGAAATGCATGTGCAGGCATTTCATAAACAGCTTGACATTTCAAAGGGGGCTTTTTACAGCAGTATAAAATACATGTTGTATGTCTGTCATGCAGAAAATAGATCAGGTCTGTACGTCAAATGATACGCTGCTCATACGAAAGGGATACAATTGTTGCACAAAAAAAAATTGTACATTATACAATAATCCTGTGATACTCAGTCGATGTATGACCCAACCTACCAATGTCATTAAAATGATGCGGGTTTAACGTTGCGCAATCATCGGACTACTGTAAGAAAATCTCACGATTCTAAGCACATTAAATGACACAGAAAGAATATGAAATGTGTATGTTAACCGAAACACAGCAGTGGAATGTCTCGCATTTTTTATTACACTGCTAAATACGTTTGACAGTTTTCCATAAGCCTGCTTTAAAAGACTGCCATTTGTAGATGGTTTAACCCTAAAAAGTGTGCAAAACCACGATCATGCATCAGCTCATTTAAGCTCATAGTGGCAAAAATAACAGTATACAGATAATAAACTAACAAATCAGACATAATACTACATTACGTCTGCTTGTATACATGAAATAATGTTATATTCAACAGTGCATTCTAATGTACACACTTCATTGTTTACTGCTTCTTTCAAGTCAGTCACGCCCCACTTTTCGCAGTACAATTATGCCCCCCTGTGGAAGGATAT
>JAQMYF010000005.1:12674008-12685702 GCA_030014195.1 Neosilurus mollespiculum | reverse complement strand
GAGAGAGAGAGAGAGAGAGAGATAGAGAGAGAGAGAGAGAGAGAGAGAGAGAGAGAGAGAGAGAGAGAGAGAGAGAGTATTGACCCGTCACCCACACACCCTGAGTAAAGTTCTGTCCCAGCACAGGTAAGCATGCATTATTTACATGTTTCTAAACTTTTACAGGCCGTCTCTTTCCCAGACTCTCCCTTGACTCTGTGTTTTTAGTGTTTCTCTTCTCTAACACGGATCATAAAGAATCTGATCCGGAGCTGAATCAGCGGAGATTAATGACAAACACAAAACTAAGTGTCCCCAGGACTGGAGCTCTGAACTACAGTCACAGCCATAAAGACATAGATATAAAAGTCCCAGGAGCCCAGAGCTATGGATTTAGGGGGCAGAAAATAAGAAGAGTAGAAAGATGCTCCTGACCATCCGAGCTGACGAAGAATAAAAAATATAAATAAAAACGTCAAGTGGAATTAAACACATGCTGGATTTTATATCCAGATAAAATACAGCATGCTTGTGCTACAAACGGTTTTAATTTAATAGCACAAAAGAATTATTTTCTGATTTATTTGTGTATATGAGGCTCCACAGCCTAGGACTTAAACCTGGCGTTCACATAAAAATAATTCAAGAACCAAATTTTACCCAGATATTATAAAAGAAATCATTTAGGAATATAAGATGTAGTGGTGTAGTGGTAGCAGGTCCGCCTCACAGCGAGAAGCTCCTGGGTTCGAGTCCCAGGCTCGGCGAGAACGTTTCTGCATGGAGTTTGCAGGCCATTCCTGTGATTGAGTGGGTTTCTCCTGTGTACCCCGGTTTCCTCCAACAGTCCAAGGACATGCACATTAGGCTCATTGCCTGTTCCCCTAGGAATGAGTGTGAGTATGAATGCTTGTATGAGTGTTTGTCCCTACGATGGTCTGGGAAACTGTTCAGGGTGTACCCCTCCTTCACCCAGTATCGACTGAGATAGGCTTCAGCCTCCCTATGACCCTAATAGGATTAAGTGGTTCGTAAGTGAGTGAGTGAGGTATAGTCAGAGAGCTAGTGTTATAAAAATAAAAAATGAATGAATGAATTATTTAATTCAAGGTGGTTTTTTTTTTTGTTTTGTTTTGTTTTTTTTTTACAGTGAACTTTAGTAACCTTTGCAGGAACTTTGATAACTCACTCACTTACTCATTTGCCAAACCACCTAATCCTCACTACTAGGGTTGCAGGGAGCTTAAGCCTATCTCAGCCGACACTGGATGAAGGCGGGGTACAACCTGAACAGCTCACCCGAGCATCTCAGGGCAACGCACATACAACAATTCACACTAACATCCTCACCTAGAGGCAATTTGGAGCAGCCAATCAGCCTAATGTGCATGTCTTTGGAAACCGAAGTACCCGGAGGAAACCCATGCAAGCACAGGGAGAACATGCAAACTCCACACAGAAACACCCAAGCCCGGGACTCAAACCTAGGACCTTCTTGTGTGAGGTGGACTCGCTAACCACTTGCCACCGTATAGCTACCTTGCCGCCCAACTTGGACAACTCCATTGAGAATTCTTGAACCACTCCATGCTGTGCTGTTCCAGAGAAATATTCATGGTGCATGATGATGCAGAGTTACAGTTGATTATTTTTTAGTAATTATAACAAAATAAAAATTTAATACGTGATCCTAAAAACAAAAGGTCAGGAGGTTAATTATCTCCATAACAGACCTTTCGGAGTGATGAAAACGTTTGGAAAGTGATGATGACCTTTTCGGGTTGAGCCGCAGCTTGGATGGAGGCGGAAGGTCTCGCTTATTGGAGCTGAGAGATTCGCGCAGGCTGTTATTGCCCAGAATTTCATCTCAACTTATGAAGCAGTGCTGCGGGAGAACCTGCACTTCCTGCGCAATCTTATTTCACATACGACGTGTCTACATTGCCATGGCAACCCCAACCCAGGAGATACTTCCTGTTCAGTATAAAAAGCTCCTGGACGATTACGACCCTATCATCAACATCATCATCACCACCATTATCACCATCATCGTCATCATCACCACCATCATCACCAACATCATCATTATCATCATCATCATTATCACCACCACCACCATCATCACCACCATCATCACCACCATCGTCACCACTGTCATCACCAACATCATCATTATCACCACCACCATCATCATCATCACCACCATCATCACCACCATCATCATCACGACCATCACCATTATCACTGCCACCACCATCATCATCAATCTCCATCATCACCATCATTATCACCACCACCATCATCATCATCACCACCATCATCATAATGACCATCATCACCACCATCATCACCACTATTATCACCACCATCATCATCATCACCACCATCATCACCAACATCATCATCATCACCACCATCATCACCAACATCATCATTATCATCATCATCATTATCACCACCACCATCATCATCACCACCATCATCACCACCATCGTCACCACTGTCATCACCAACATCATCATCATCACCACCACAATCATCATTATCACCACCATCACCACCATCATCATCACGACCATCACCATTATCACTGCCACCACCACCATCACCAACCTCCATCATCACCATCATTATCACCACCACCATCATCATCATCATCACCACCATCATCATCATGACCATCATCACCACCATTATCACCACAAATCATCATCATCACCACCATCATCACGACAATCATCATCACCACCATCACCACCATCATCACCAACATCATCACCACCACCACCATCATCATCACCATCATTATCACCATCATCATCATTACCACCATCATCACCATCATCACCACCATCATCATCATCACCATCATCATCATCATCACCACCACCATCATCATCATCCCCACCATCATCATCATCACCACCATCATCACCAACATCATCATCACCATCATCATAATCATCACCACCATCATCATCACCACCATCACCAACATCATCATCACCACCATCATCATCACCATCATCATCATCATCACCACCATCATCATCATCACCATCATCACCACCATTATCATCATCATCATCATCAACAACCTCCATCATCACCACCATCTATATGTCTATACATCTATCCATTCATTCATCTATCTATTTTTCTGCTTATCTGTGAGTCTATACACCCACTTATCATCAATCCCCCTGTTCATCTATCTCTTCATCCATCCATTTTAAATATATCTCTCCAGTGCAGTAGATCTTAATGATGATTTTTTAAAGTTAATAAAGTCATAATTTTCTTGTACTGTATGATTTATAGCAGCGAGTTTCTTTTAAATAATTAAAGTTTTTTTTAATCCTTCGTTCCTTCATTCATATTCTCTTCCTTGCTCTCCTGAGAGATGAGTGAGTACGGTCCAGTGTAGACATGCATAACATTTACACAACATGACACGAGGATTATTTAATTTTTTAAATCCCTGAACATTTTGTGTTTTTTTTTTTTTTTTATTTCATTCCTGATGAATTTCTACAGATCAGATTTGAATCACTTTCTTGTTTTGGTTTGGTTTTATTGCCGCCGTCCTCCTCTGATGTCAATCACTCAGAGAGTCCCTGACGTCTCTGATCCTGGATCAGACAAAAAGTCATTCTTTTCCTGAGAGGTTTGTGGATGTGATGCATTCGTATTCGCTCCTGCATTCTCGTGGCAGAACAAAAAACCACCAAACTTTTGTTCCGATTACGGCCGTTTGATGGATGAGCCTCTCACGAGTGCCTGACAGCCACACAGATGTCAGGCAGATGTGATTGCAGCTTCTCGGATTAAATTTTTAATGAGGAGTGCGGCTGTGTATCCAGGCGCTGTTTAATTGTCTTGTCACGAGAAAGCTGCGAGACCGTGCTCAGGTGTGTCCTGGGCATGCTGTTTTTTATCTTTCTTTCTTTTTTTTTTAACACATAATAATAAAGAAAAGTTACTTTGACGAGACTGTATGGATTTTGAATGATGTTTCAAGTAATTATGATTGATCTTCTCAAGATTATAGATTTCTGGTGGGCCGTGTATATTCAAATTCTATGCAAATTACCTGCACAGGACAATGCACACTGATAGATTTTATGGTGTAGTGGGCGTGGTCACACAGTATAACATTAGAGATCACATCACCTGTAATGGTTAGCATGTCCTCATCACAGCAAGATGGTCATGGGTTTGAGCCCCGGTTCGCCGAGGGCATTTCTGTATGGAGTCTGTATGTTCACCCCGTGCTTGCATGGGTTTCCTCTGGGAGCTCCGGTTTCCTCCCAGAGTCCAAAGATGTGCATATTAGCTTAAATGGCTGTTCCAAATTGCCCCTAGGTGTGAGTGTAAATGTGTGTGTGTGTGTGTGTGTGTGTGTGTGTGTGTGTGTTGATCCCGCAAACATTTGATTTGTTTTAGTAAACAAGTTCACTTGTACACAATAGAAAAAAAAGAATTGTGAGCGCGCACTTCCTGAACTGACTTTATACACACACAGACACACACACACACACACACACACACACACACACACACCCCCCACACACACACACACACACACACACACACACACACAGATACAATGCATTTATTGACAGACACAGCTCAAACCCTGGCCCTGCAGACCCACATGCTGCCTGACAGCAAGAGCAAAAGAAAAGAAAAAAAAAAACGAAAGAAAAGAAAAGATGCAGTTGGTTTGTGATAAACAAGCACAGCAGCAGTAAATCTCACACACTGAGAGAAAGCATGAAGGAGAAGATCTGCTGAATCCAGACACAGAATGACAAATACAGGACAGGAGCACCGGGGCCAAGAGAAAAAAAAATGAAAGAAAAAGATGGATAAAGAGTCAGGAGGAGGAAGCCACGGCGAATCAAACGAATCGTTCTCAACTCACACACTTCAAAGTATGATGGGGCGGAGGGGTGGGAAGGAAATGCTCTCTTTCTTTCCTGATTTCTCTCTATCTCTCTCTCTCTCTCTCTCTCTCTCTCTCTCTCTTTCTCAATTTCAATTTATCTCTCTTTCTCTAGTCCTTTCTCGGTCTGCCTCCCTCTGTGTTTCCTCTCTCTCCTACTCTCAATTTCTCTATTTCTTTCTGTTTGTTTTCCTCTCTCTCTATTTTTTCTCTCTTTCTCAATTTCTCTTTCTTTCCCTGCTCTCTCCCTCCCTCCCTCCCTCCCTCCCTCTCTCTCTCTCTCTCTCTCTCTCTCTCTCCCTCTCTCTGTCTCTCTTTCTCTCAATTTCTGTTTCTCTGTTTCTCTCTTGTTCGTTCTCTCTCTTTCAATTTCTTTGGTGTTTTCTCTCTCACTCCAAATTTCTCTCTCTCTCTCTCTCTCTCTCTCTCTCTCCATCTCTTTTTCCCCTATTTATTTATTCATTCATTCATTCATTCATTCATTCATTAATTCATTCATTCATTCATTTATTTATTTATTTATTTATTTATTTATTTATTTTAATTCCACCCATCCCATCCTTAACACCCACTAATCCACTACCACGTGACTATAGATGAAGTAGTACGTGTGAGGGACGTGTGAGCGTAGAAACCTATATATAAAAAATGTAATGTTTTTAAACGAGTGGCCAATTAATTTCACTGCAAAATTAAAAGACACAAACGAATCCATTCTGAAGCCATTTTATTTCCCCAGAGATGCTATTTCTGTCTCTGCTTTCCATTAACTCCACACAGGTCCAAGCAGTGGCCGAGCAAAATGAAGAAAAATGGGCTAAAAGCATTTTGTGTGTGTGTGTGTGTGTGTGTGTGTGTGTGTGTGTGTCGCCTGCTCTGTATGTCCCATTTACAGTTATTGTCAAAGAAATGGCGTACTACGATTTCCCATTTCTGACACTCCGCCTTTTCATCCGTCAACTTTAATGCGTCTCGGCTTTCACCCGCCGTGCTCGAAAACGCTGACGGAGTCGGAGTGTGTGTGCAGATGTAAGACGTGATTTGTCAGAACAGAATTCAAAGTATGAGTCGTCTATTCCCTCGTCTCTTTCTTTGCTTAGCAAAGCTGCACATATTTAACTGGCACACTCATGCAAATAGAGAGAGAGAGAGAGAGAGAGAGAGAGAGAGAGAGAGAGAGAGAGAGAGAAAGGTAGAGGGAGAGAGTAATAGAGAGTGAGCGAGACGGAAGGAGAGAGAGAAATCGAGATAGACCATGAGAGAAAGAGAGAAAGAAATAGAATTGAGATTTGATTTTATTTTGAAAAGCACAGAGAGAAAGGGAGGTGGGGAAGGAGAAAGGGAGAAAGAAAAAGAGAGAGGGAGAGAGAGAAGAAGGGGAAGGAGACAGAAGAAAGACAGGAGAGAGAGAGAAAAGAGAAACAGAAAGAGAGGGAAAGAGGGGCAGGAAGGGAATGAGAGATGGGTTGGGAGAAAGAGAGAAAGGGATAGAAAGAAAGAGATAGAGAGAGAAAGAAAAAGAGAGAGGAAGAGAGAATGAGAGAAAGAATGAAATAGACAGAGAGAGAAGGAAATATAGATAGATAGATAGACAGATAGACAGATAGATAGATAGATAGATAGATAGATAGATAGATAGATATTCTTCAGGACAGATGATAGATGGATGATAGATGGATGATAAACGTTCTTAGCTTTGAACAGATTTTATTTCTCCGAATCACAAATTTCTGAAGAAAGGTCTGAATCGCACTCACCTATAAATTTTATATCGGGTCGTAAATCCTTGGCGGAATCTTTCCACGAAGGCGAGGTAGGCCCTGCTGTGGTGGAAAGGGCCGCGGTCTGAGATGAGCCAGTCGAAGTGCTTGGGCACATGGTGCTCGGCGGCCGCGGGCTCCTGGCGCAAAGACTCAACTGTTAGATGGTCCCATAGAAACAGGAAGCAAGTGACCTCAATGACCCTCCAGTTCATGCTTTTCCTTCAGCCGCTCTCTGTTCATTCTCGCTCCATTCTATGGAGACCTGCAGAAGGGAACAAAGGGGAGAATAAAGAACATGGGGAAAAAAGGAACGAGGGAGACAGAAGAAAAAAGAAGAGAGAGAGAAAAGGGAAATAGAGAGTGCAAAAAAGATCCAGAGGAATATGTTTAAAAAGAAGCAGAGATACAAAAAAGAAATAAGATAAGGGAGAGACACAGAAAGAACGATAGGAATAAATACACAGACAGAAAAAAGACAATGACAGGAAGAACGAAAAAAAAGAAAGAGATGGTAAGACAAAGGAAGAAAGTAAAGATAAGGTAAGGTGTCGGGGAAGAGAAACAAGAACGTAAGAGGTATGGAGAGAATAAGAGGGACAAAATTAGATGGACATAAGAACAGAGAGAGAAATCATAAGAGTGAAAGAGAAAGAGTGACAGAGTGAAAGAGAAGACAGGGAAAGAGAAAGGAAAAGAGGGGAAATAGAGAAAATAGAGAGAGGCAAGAAGGAAAGGAAGAAATAAGAGAAAGAGAGAGAGAGATAAAAAGGGGCAGGAAAAGAAAAAGAGAAATGGGAAAGAAAGAGAGACAGGGGCAGGAAGGAAAAAGAAAGAAAGGGGAAGGAAGGAAAAAATACAAAGAGAGAGATGCAGGAATGGAAAAGGAGAGAGGGAGGCAATGTGGCAAAAGAAAGGGAGAGAGGGATAAAGAGAGGAAATTGAGAGAGGGGAAAGAAATGAAAGCGAGTGAGAGAGAAAGTGGGGCAGAAAGAGAGAGAGGCAGGACGAGGAAAAGAGAGAGAGAGAGAGAGAGAGAGAGAGAGAGATTATCGGAGGAGATGAAATAAAACGTGTGTTTAATGAAAGTTATTTTAATAAACTTCACTCTCTCTCTCCTTTTTTGCCCTTTTCACAGATTTAAAAACCTAAAATGAAACAAACCCCCTTTAGGACGCTCCCTCACCCGCCTTCTCCTCTTCCCTCGCTGCCCTTTTCATGGCTGAGAGTAGATCTCCAGCGCAGACGTGCAGCTTTCACGTTATTCTCACTAATTAGCGGCGTGATAAGTTCAGTCGGGGTTAAGAGGAGTGGAGATCATGTGATGTGACATGGAGAACACGGACCTGAGTACCACCGCACGGTACAACCGTCAATCACGTTACAGCGTTACACCTACAAATTGCAAAGTGTTTTTATGCCTTTTATTACTGATTAAACTATGAGGTGTTCGTTTCCAACACCACGACAAACAAGTCATTAACCATTAGTTCTCTCTCTCTCTCTCTCTCTCTCTCTCTCTCTCTCTCTCTCTCCCCTCTCTCTCTCTCTCTCTCTCCCCCCTCTCTCTCTCTCTCTCTCTCTCTCTCTCCATTCCTCCAGAGCTCTGTTTTGGATTTTTGAACATTTTAATTAGAAACAGAAATAAAAATAAATATAATGTTTACTCTGAAAGTGTGTGTGTGTATTTGTGCGCAATTCTGAGCTTATTTTATATAAAATTCTAAAATACTGTACAGAAGAAACTTTAAAATTTTAAATATTAATGTGATCTCAAATAAGATGAAATCTCTGAGTATAAATCTTTACATTAATAATTTATAACAGTGGAGACTTGATTGATCCTGATGTACAGAAAGGCCGCCCTCATCATCATCATCATCATCATCATCATCATTAAAATCAAGCATCTCATATTCGACTCTGATGTAGAACGATTGAGCTTTAACGAACAAAAAAGCCCTCCTGACTCCTCTGTTTCTTTCCTTCTTTATTAAATAGAGCTAAACGCACTCATGCTAGCATGTGTCACCGCCGCTCTTTATTATCTCACTGCCAGCTGAATCATGTCTTCACTCAGTGATAAGCGTAATTACAGTCGAAAATGGCTTCCTTACGCTTAACGCTTAACTTTACCCTCCGGCTACAGATGTGGCGAATTTCCTTCTGCTGATATTTCAGTCAGAAAAAAAAGATTCTTTTTCTCTCTCTGTGATATACACCAGCAAAAAAAAAGACCAAAAAGGATATTAAAAAAACATCAAAGACACTTCCAACCTCATAATTACATGACAAAAAAGTTATATATATATATATATATATATATATCTAGGATATCAGCTATTATTCTCTGACCTGAATGTCACCACATAAAAATAAAAAAACGCCAGAAATGCTGTGACTTGTTCTAAGCTAAAGCTAATGCTAACCAGCATTTTTTTTACGTTAATTCAAGATTGATTTTATGAAAATGAACGACATTTGAGATGGAAGTATTTCATAATAAACAAATGTTTAGAGTAAAGATTTTGACTTTACATGAACAGCAGCAAAAATATGGAATTAATGTCACAAAATTAGACAGGGGCGGCACGGCGGTGTGGTGGTTAGCACATCCGCCTCACAGCAAGAAGGTCCTGGGTTCGAGGTCCGAGCTCGGGCGTTTCTGTGTGGAGTTTGCATGTTCTGCCTGCGCTTGCGTGGGTTTCCTCCAGGCGCTCTGGTTTTCTCCCACAGTCCAGAGACATGCACATTAGACTAATCGGCTGTTCTGAATTGTCCCTAGGTGTGAGCATGAGTGTGAATGGTTTTGTGTGTGTGTGTGTGTGTGTGTGTGTGTGTGTTGGCCCTGCGATGGTCTGGCGAGCTGTTCACAGTGTACCCCCGGCTTCTCCCAATGTTAGCTGAGATAGACTCCAGCCTCCCCGCAACTGTAGTAGGATTAAGCAGTTCAGCAAATGAGTGATTTTATTGGACTGCTAAAGGAACGGGCCTCCAGCTAATCAGCTAGCTTCGTGTTAGCCGGCTTCCCTGTATTTTATGGTAAGAACATAAGTTATTCCACTCCCCCCGATCAGATATGAATAATAACCCATAACAGCTCATATATGATTTTTTATATATATATATATATATATATATATATATATATATATGTATACACACACACAAACACACATACACAGTTAATATTTTTGCATCACTCTGATTACTGTAATGAGTGTTTTTTAGATGATGAATAACAACCTGAGTCGGCGTTCAGAAACAAACATTATGAATAATACATATTCATGCAGCATGTCCTAAATTACTCATTTAATGCTATAATAGAGGAAAAAATAAATTAATTAAATAAATAATGCCAACAGTAAGTAATGATGTCTTTGGGGGAAACCCTAACACACACACACACACACACACACACACACACACACTCAGCCATTTCACTTTTAGAAAAAGTTGGCCTCTTGCAATATTGCACTTCTTCTGAAGATGTTTAAAATTGTCTTCGTCCTGCTCGGAGCAGCGTGGTGTAATTTCGGCGGGCGCAGACACTGATATAACGAATGCGTTCTTCTTCTGAGGTTTAATGAATAAAGATCTGCAGGCCAGACAGCGGTCCTGCTGCAATGACAAATCTGTGGTTAAGGAATCTAATAAAGGAGCCCTTTCAGATAATTAGTTTAGAGTTAGTTGAAGTTGGCTGTCAGAAAGTGGCGATGCATCATTTAATCGAAGCGTACGGAGGAGAGAAGCGCGGACGGACACCCTGACGGAAGGAGCGTCAGTGTGGAACGCTATACGGCGTGTTGTTCTGTTGGGATGAAAGGTATAACTTTTAAAAATCTTCTCCAAAATGACCACAGAACTAACTTATCAGTCATAAATTATGGTTTGCATTTAAAAATCAATAAAAAATACAATAAGATTAGATTTTTTTTTTTTTGTCATTTAAGTTATGACAACCAAACAACTGAAAATAAAAAGAGGTATCCGCCCTCTTCCTCATACACCCACTCCTGATTGGCTACTACCACTTTGATTGACAGGAGGGACTGAGCTTGCCCCTCCCACCAACTGAGATGACTTTGGGATCTTCAGGGTTAAACTCACCACTCAATATGTTTGCATGGATTTCCTCTGGTTTCC
The DNA here is from genome assembly GCA_030014195.1 of Neosilurus mollespiculum. Taxonomy (NCBI): domain Eukaryota; kingdom Metazoa; phylum Chordata; class Actinopteri; order Siluriformes; family Plotosidae; genus Neosilurus; species Neosilurus mollespiculum. The sequence continues at coordinate 12,674,866 of JAQMYF010000005.1, read as the reverse complement.
TCCAACAGTCCAAAGACACGTTAGGCTACTTGGCTGTTCCAAATTGCCCCTAGATGTGGGTGTCAGTGTGAATAGTCTGTCAGTGTAAATGGTGAGCTGTTCATTGTGTATCTCACCTTTGCACAAACTTGGCTGAGATAGGCTCCAGCCTCCCCGTGACCATAATAGGATTATGAATGTAAGAAATTAATGAATCAATCAATAGAGAAGTTACATTACTAGAGTATAACATCATTGTGTGTGTGTGTGTGTGTGTGTGTGTGTGTGTGTGTGTGTGTGTGTGTGTGAATAGACTATAAGGATGGTTACATGTACACCAGCATGTTTAAAATATGATTTTTATTTTTTTTTTTTCAGTATGAACAGATATTTTGGTGTAAACGCACCGGCTGTCTCAGATTTTAACCCCACGTGAACCTGTGAACTCTCGACACCCATCGCTAATGAGATGGCTCTCATGCATGGGTTCTCAATCTGCCACACACACACACACACACACACACACACAAAGCCACCATCATAGTCATCGTCTCTGAGCAGCTCTGAGTCATTCCGATTCGCCCAGAGGAATTTAAAGCTGTAACGCCAAACACACACACACTCGCTGGAGGTCTTCATCAGAGTTAAAAGTGTGATTGCTCACCCGAGGGGTGGCACAGTGGATCTCCGATGTACAGCCAGCGGAAGAAACCAGAATTACACTGTGTTTTTAGAGAACTTACATGGAGCAGGCTGGTTTGGCAGCTTGGATTTATTCAGGATAATTCCTTCATCCAAGGAGGTGCCAACATCACAGTGTGTATCAAAGTGTGTGTGTGTGTGTGTGTGTGTGTGTGTGTGTGTGTGAGAGAGAGAGAG
>JAQMYF010000005.1:12656328-12668370 GCA_030014195.1 Neosilurus mollespiculum | reverse complement strand
TGTGTGTGTGTGTGTGTGTGTGTGTGTGTGTGTGTGTGAGAGAGAGAGAGAGAGAGAGAGAGAGAGAGAGAGAGCACATCAGTTATTAATAACTCAAGAGAATTATTCTGCATTCTGATTGGTCAGAAGGTGTCCATTCATTGTCTCTAAATTATTCATGGAATCCAGAATTCCAGAAACATCCTTTTATTGTTAGAAAGTTAAAACGCCTGAACCCGAGACTTTTTATCGCTGCGTCTGTAACCTGGCTGGTGGTTAAACTACGACTTCCCTAATAAACACCAATCAAAGTACCGTCGAGGGGATCTGCTGCCTTCAGGATTTTAACATGAACAAAAAAAGAGACATTTTATTTTGCTGAATCATCGTTTCTGTGCTAATTAAGCGCAATCGTTAAATAATTATGATTGGTCGGTGCAGTCATGTTGGCTGATTTCCATTTGTGCTAACGGAGTGACTTTTGACTGGAATCAGCGGTTTAGTCGATGCAGAATCAGCAGCGTGGAATTGTACGAGTCTCTGATGAACGAGAGCAAAACCCAGTGAATATTATAGATTTATTTCTTTAAATTCTAATGCAGAAAAGTTTATTAACTCTTCCATAACTCCAAATCAGAGCTGTGTGTGTGTGTGTGTGTGTGTGTGTGAGAGAGAGAGAGAGAGAGAGAGAGAGAGAGAGAGAGCAAGAGAGAGAGAGCGAAAGACAGAGGGTTTTTTATTATTATTATTATTATTATTATTATTATTTATTATTATTATTTATTATTATTATTATTATTATTTATTAATTTCTTTACCAAACCTATTAGTGTCACATGGAGGCTGGAGCCCGCATCTCAGGCGACACTGGGTGAAGGCAGGTTACATCCCGAACAGCTCGCCAGTCCATCCCTGGGCCAACTTACACACAACCACTCACACTCACACCTAGAGGCAATTTAAAACAGCCAGCTAACCTAATGTGTATGTCTTTGGACAATTGGAGGAAACCAGAGTACCCAGAGGAAACCCACACAAAAACAGGGAGAACATGCAAAGTCCATACAGAAACAGCCTCGGCGAGCCCGGGACTCAAATTTAAGACATGCTTGCTGTGAGGAGGATGCCCTCATTATTATGACTATAATATATATATATATATATATATATATATATATATATATATATATACACATTATTTTATTGGTGTATATCACATCCCTGAGGCGCTGAAACATTACATCATCGTCAGGATTTGCACAGAACTTTAATTATTAATGAAAAATAAAATCAGTGCTAATTTCCACATGCATTAAATGCTAACATCGATACTGCTGCGCCATGGTTAGCATTTCCTGAATCAGCTCTGCTTTAGCATGCTAGTCTAATTTTACTCTGCTTATAAAAAACCCTGGTAAGGACTGTCAATCATTTTACTGTCTTTTAAGATTTCTCATCCAGTGGAACGATCTCGATCATCTTACACATGGAGGGCGACGCGATCCATGCTCTTTACCCTGCAAAGATCCGGGTATGTAGCACGTGAAATTAATCTCAGCGGACGTGCTACATGATAAAAATCTCTTACGACCCCACAAACACCCACTAAATCATCCCGAAATCCATTTTAGCCATCCGAGTTCAACATGTTCTCTAATTGCATCCCATGATCCTCCATTCTCGCACTGGCGATGTATCGACCGACCCTGTCGGACGCGAGGTCCGCAGGGAACGTATGTTAGGGCTGCGAGAAGCGACAGGACGCATCAAATTAGTGCTTTTAGGAAGCTTATCTCAGGACGGCTGTCTTTGGGGAGCCGCTGCAAATGCCAGTGTGTTTCTGAGTCACAGTCGCGAAGTCAGCAAGTGTGGCAGGCGGGCCTCGTTTCAGTGTAGATAAAGGTCACGACAGGAAGACAACGAAATGCTCATCATCATCATGGTGGGTGTCGGGGTGTATTTGAGTGACCTCGAGAGTAAGACTGTGGACAAAATAAGCAAACGGCAAAAAGACAAGCAGTATTTCCACCAAAGGGGGTGGAGTTTAATTATGCCAATACTATATAGAAAAACCTTATCTTATCTTATCCGATCTTAGCTTAGCTCGCCAATAGTCCGTGTTTGGCTTACATTTCAGCCATTAGCTTAGTCAGCTCTGCTAGCATGACCTGGATCTGAGTTAAAATGTGCCAACGTCACTATATTATGTTTTATGGCTGCGCTATAGCATTTCATAATGCGATACTCCACCTGCTAATGATTACTGGTCTAGAATGATGAAATCAACCAATCCTGCTTCTGTAAGTATATGTTCCCGCCCACAAATAAGCACCATGTGAATCACCAAAAAATAAATAAATAAATAAAAAACAACTAAAAAATCATCATTCAGCATTACACAGCAACTTTTACAATGTCGATAAAAGTAAATACCTCCAACGAGGACATTATGTGTTACCCACAGCGTGTGTGTTTCTTTGTTAGCAGGATTATGCTAAATGGTATGTATGGATTTTCATGAAATTTGTACCATTGGCGGGGCTTTGGACAAAAAAGACTCCGTTAGATGTTGGAGCAGAGCTGGATTAAATTCTAAATCCAGGAATTTTTTGAAGGATTATTTAAAAATATTGTGAGAGAGGACGGATTTTGATATTTTGGTTTATACCCTGATATTGCTGGGTTTGGTGGGGTTTGCGCTCTCGGAGTGCTCTTTTTTTAGTATATACAACACCGAAACATAGGAAAAGCAAACTAAAACAAGATTCTTATGGTCTATTTTAATACTGACAGTGCTCACATGTGATCTTTTTTACAACATCCTTTGAAACTTATTATGCCTCCGCCCACCGTGGTGGTGCTGGAGGCATCATGTTTTTGTCTATGTTTGGCTAAGTCTATTCGTGCACTCTTGTGTGCTTGTATGTATATGTGTGCGTCTGTCCGCCCAGACTTTCTTGTGGACACTCTATCTTCTGAATCCCTTAACATATTTTAACCAAACTTTTACCAGGTACTCACTACTAAAGGCCCTTGAACTGGTACAGGTTCTAAGGTTCTCAGGATTACGTGAGGTCATCTTAGAAAAATCTTGTGCACACTCTACAGGCCGAATGCCTAAATGTCATCACTAAAATGTCAAAGGTCAAGGTCACAGTACAAGCAAACACTAAAAAGGTTTACAGCAGAGGCATACTAAGCAGCATATTGCATCGAGTTCTTCCACATGTTCTATCAAAATTGTAAAAACTGCTTTTGTTATCTTGAAGGGCCATATTGTGTAGCTTTCTTCGTATTTTTTGAGACAGTAGGATTTTAGAATCAGTGACCATCAAAACCCATGGATTTTTTGATTCTAGTATTATTCAGAGTTTTCAGGGTGGATCATTTGCATTTTCCTGAGATAGCGAACCAATCACACTGCACTGTTCCCATATAGTATATACAATAAAATATTATGCAGAAGGATAAAACGTAATAGAGCAATGTTAGCACATTTTACATGATTAGGCTAATTGGCTAAAATGTTAGCCAAAGATCTGCTTCTGAACAAGGATAGGATAGGATTGGGTATATAGTCTTGTCATGATTAAACTCCGCCCCCTTCCATGGAAATCCAAGTGTCTAAACAGGAAGTGGATGTCCTATATACATGAAGTAATTGCTTGTTTGTTTGTTTTTGGTTATATAATCCCCAATCTTGCTCTTGCAGTCACTTACATATTTTTTTTCCCTTCATTCTGAGCAGATATTATTAATTTACATTTTTTTTTTTAATCTCATATTTGACCTTCACATTCCCGGAACAGAAGTGTAGAATATTAGCGCCTCAGTTCCAATGCTCTTGACAAATCGAGTGCATGTCCAATCCTTAATCTGCTCCCTGACAAGAGACACAAATGAAAAGCAGCGTCTCGGCGGCGTGAGCTTTGGGAGTGTGTCCGTCTGAGAGATCAGAATGATGGGAAATGGGTCATCGTCAATGATGGCGTCTAAAGAAAGGCTTTTGTTTAAGCGCTGAATTTACATAGACGCTTTGTATTGAAAAAAATGAAATTCATTTCCATTAACCCTGAGATAACTACCTTTATTATACGCCTCACCTGAATACTTGCTTGTGATTGGTCAATCACAGAATGCAGCGGTCTGTTATTATACTGATGTTAAATCATTAGCGTAAAATAAACCCTGTGTCGGGGTTGTGATCCCTCTGTCGGAGTAATGTCATGATATTACATCATCATACTGCAGTTCTATTATTTAAAATATTAATAAAGCTCATCCGAAGATGTTTTTTTAGAAATGCAAGCATTAAAATGTAACAGCGGCTCATGCTAGCCAGAACGAAAGTTGCTAGCGAGCTAGGAATCTATCTCGCCATCCGTGTTTAGCGTAGTCATCTGGGTTGTTCTTTGCTTGCCAAAATCCTGACACTTTAAAAATCACCCCTGAGCCCATCACCCCAGAGCAACCAAGATCGCTTCACAGCAATCTTTTTGTGTCGCGTAGCGTTATTTAGGACCGAGCTGCTCCCGTCTGCTCCTTGACCTTCCGAAGTCATGGCTCAGCAGTCCACCCCGGCATGAGGATAATTAAATCCCCGTACGACCTCGACCCAATCAACCTAGACCCACAATTAATGACCGATTCTCCAAACAATCCAATTCGCTAATGGGCTGACGTATTGTTTCAGTTCAGCCGTGCAGGGAATTTATCGTCGTCCACACCGAGATCGATGGAGGAGTAAAAAAACCTTTGCAGCATTTGGATATTTTGTGTCCTGCTCCTATCAGAAGCTGACGAGGTTTTGTCACCAAGCCAAAAAGTAATGAATGTGACCGAATGACCGAACAGGACCCACAGCTTGGGTGCTCAAGGACTAACTGAGGAAAATTGATATAAATGAGCTGCAGCAGGATGGCAGAATATTGAATTAAACAAAACATCATTTACCTGTAATCACCTTTATTTATTTATTGATTTATTCATTCATTTATTTATTTGTTTATCTATTTAATTATTTGTTTCTATTGAATTATTTAGTATTTTTCCACCTATCTATGTATTTATTTATTCTTTTCATATTAATTTATTTTTATTTATTAGTTTATTTATATGATTTGATTTTTTTATTTGTTTGTTTGTTTGTTTGTTTGTTTGATTGATTGTTTTTGCTATGACTCACCTTTAAATAATCAACAATTCATCGTTTATAAAACAAACCACTACAGAAAATGTATTATTAGACGTTTCGACTTGAAAAATTCCACCCATTTAAGCTTTTACTTCTCTGTTTATGCTTTAAAGGAAATTAATACACTCACTAAAGAATGAAAACAGGCCTTGTGATGTCATGAAGTGACTACACACATAAAAAAAAAAAAACACACAAATTACTTTCACTAAGAATTTCCAATTAACTATTTATTTTGAATTAGTAATTACAATATACTTTTAAAATGTCTTTATTTATAGATTGATTGATTTGTTTGTTTGTTTATTTTATTCATTTATTCATTTTCTAAGCTGCTTAATCCTAATTAGGGTCATGGGGAGGCTGGTGCCTATCTTAGCCGACTCTGGGTGAGGGCGGGGTACACCCTGAACAGCTTGCTAGACCATTGCAGGGCAAAACACACACAACTATTTACACCCACACTCTGAGCAAACTGGAACAGCCAATTTGCCTACTGTGCATGTTTTTGGACTGTTGAAGGAAACCGGAGTACCCGGAGGAAACCCATGCAAGCACGGGGAGAGCATGCAAACTCCACACAGAAACACCCTGAGTGCAGGACTCGAACCCAGGACCTTCTTGTTGTGACACGGACGTGCTAACCACTGCGCCACCCATTATTACTATTATTATTATTATTATTATTATTATTATTATTAATAGTAGCAATAATTAGTGTTACTAAATAATAAATACTTCAATTTTTATTTTATTTCTATCACTTACTTTATTTTTAGCTTAAAATGAAATGTTATGTAGAAAATGTTATTTAATGTTTAATTAAACTTATTTTATATTTTATATAAGTTACAAATATTTTACTCATTTATAATTTTTTTTAAATAACATTTTTATATGTTAGTTTGTTTAAAAAACACAAAACTTTTTTTCCTTATTTGCTTCCCTTCCTTTAATTCCCTTTTTCTTTTCTTTTCTTTTGTTTCCTTTCCTTTTCTCCTCATATGTACAGTTGTATAGAGATCGTGATTGAAGCTCCTCATGTTTACACACGTGCAGTAATCAGGGATGATATGGAGCGATATAGATTTAAAATAATGAAATGCAGTAAAGTGGTTTTATCCCTCGTTCTCGAGGCACCTCCTGTGATTCTGATTCTTTTTTTTTTTCTGATGCGTTTTTATTAAATGTAAATAAATTCGAAAGAGTCCTTTGTTTTGAACGGTGGAGAACGGTGGCTCTGGTGTAGAGCGTCGTCTGTCTGATGGATGCTCAATCTCATACTCGTCATAATCAATTCTCTCTCTCTCTCTCTGTGTGTGTGTGTGTGTGTGTGTGTGTGTGTGTGTGTGTGTCTTCTCTCTCACTCTTGCTTTCATCAAGCCAGTGAAATTATCAAAGCAAACAGATGACTGACAGCGCCGACTGAAGCTTCCCTTTTGTCTTTTTCACAGATGAGCATCTTCTGGAACGCTCTGCGCCTCTCTGTAGTCCCTGTGCTACAAAACCGGTATGTTAATGTCTGCGTTATTTTATCCTTAATTAGGGTCAAGGGGAGGCTGGAGCCTATCTCAGGTGATTCTGAGCGAAAGCAGGGGTCACCCTGAACAGCTCGCCAGTCCCTCGCAGGGCGACACACGCACACACAGCCATTCGGACTCGCACTCACACCTAGGGGTAATTTGGAACAATGGGCCAATTAGCCTACTGTGCCTGTCTTTGGACTGTTGGAGGAAACCAGAGTATCCAGAGGAGAAAAACATGCAAACTCCACACAAAAACACCCTCGCCGAGCCTGGGACTCGAACCCACGACCGTCTCGCTGTAAGGTGGACGTACCGCTCCTTGTCTAAGAACTCTCAGATGAAATGATAGCTAATAAGCTAATAAGTTACAGTTTGGCGGTTCTTGCCCTAGATGGATGTGTTGTCTGAAGAAATTAAATATTCTTTTTATATTATTATATAATAAGACATCACGTGCATTTATCCTGAACACAAGCTGTTTTAAATTAGGAAGCCGGTTTGTGGCAGCGTGCTATGCATCATATCGATGGCCTAAAAAACATGTTTACTCAGCATTTTTACATGTTATTTTGCACTTGCTGGGACTCTACAGCCTCTGGCTTTCAGTTGTGTTTGTTGTTGCCCCACACACACACACACACACACACACACAATGCTGACGGAGGATGCAGAACAGATGCATGCGTCTCGGGAGACAGGACCTGCGGCACCCGAAGAAGCAGCGTTTCCATCCCACGGCTGCTGCTGCTGCTGCTTCATTATCAGCACTCCTTCCCCCAAAAAGCAGCGCTGACCTCATTTCCTCCCCGCCGCTCTGTTTATCCAACACTTCCTGTCTCTCAGATTGCAAGCGAGTCTCCCCAAACAAATTTTTAAATCTCGAATGGAGGACTTGGACGAGACGATCCTTACTGACGTGTGATTTTGCATGACGGAGCAGGAGATGATGGGAAACGGCGGGGGATCCATAAATCCCAGAGATCCACAGGGATGGGAAGCAGATGGCGATGTAAGCTTGAGCACGACTCTCGGTCACTCATAGAATAAGCGTTACCAAAGACTTGATGCACTTGTACACCTCACATTTACACACTTACTGCTGCCTTTTGCTTTGATTGTGAGGTATGACATCATCGGATTGGCCGACGGAAATGGCTGGGTGTAGGTACGGAGGGTAAAAATAGGTCCAGCACTCTATTTTGCACCCTAGCGCTAACACATGGCGTTTAAGAAGATAATCTGGGCAAAAATGTCATTGACACACCTTTAATTCGAACATGGCTGTACTGCCTTCTCATTGGGCATTTTTCTTTGAGTGCTTTTTGTCCATGGTTACCATGACAATACTAATTTCTCAGCTAGCATTAGCTAACTAACAAGGTCAGCCTACACTATAGATCAGATTTAGAATGCAAAGAAATTAAAACTGGTGTAAATGATAATTGAATCTGAATTCATGCATTAGTGAAACACAAACACACACACACACACACACCTTGTTATATCTAGAGATGTTTAAAATACTGGCACGAAAATATTTTCTGTTCAACATGTTATGGCTCGGTGATGTAGTGGTGAGCACGTCCACCTTACAGCAAGAAGGTCCTGGGTTCAAGTCCCGGGCACAGTGAGGGCATTTCTGTGTGGTGTTTGAATGTTCTGTGTGGGTTTCCTCCAAGAAGTCCGGTTTCCTCCCACAGTTCAAAGACATGCACATTTGGCTAATTGGCTGTTCCAGATTGCCCCTATGTGTGGGTGTAAGTGTAAATGGTCATGTGTGTGTTGCCTTCAATGGACTAGCGAGACGTTCAGGGTGTACCCCGCCTTCACCCAGTCTCGGCTGAGATGAACTTGAACACGAACTTCTAAAGCCTTTTCGACGTGTATGATTTAGGATTAAATTTAGAACATGAACTTCTGATTCCTGTGAATTTTTACAGATGGTTCCAGATTTTTTTTCATGAATCAACCATGGAAAATAAATAAATAAATAAATAGGCCTGTGATTCCGAATGCTCTCAGTTTGTGATGAAATCAGAGTGTCTTATTTCTCTCTCTCTGGTTCTTTCTCTTAGATTATTTCCCAGTAAGATTATTGCGTCAACCCCCGACAGTGGGTTGCACGATCCATGCTAATGGTTTCCATCCCTGTACTCAGCCCTTTGTAACGCTGGCTGAACCTCCGTCTTTCCTCTGGACGCTTGGTACAGAGAGCTGGACATGTTTCAATGTGGTGATTACACCGGCGTCCATGACTCCCCTGGTAACTATAATCATCTGCACTTCCTTCATGGACAAGAATAATTACAGAGAATCTTTGGCTTTGCTTTTGGAGCATATATATATATATATATATATGCGGTTCAGTGGTGCCGAAATCACAAGCGGGGAATTCGCTGCTTTCACGATTTGAGTGTGAAGCTGAAATGATGAGCGATGATGAATTATTTTCTTTCTGAAACAATAAGACATGAATCTCCATTCAGAAGTCAGTACAGTTTGCACTGATCGAATATCCTGCTGGGTTTCTGAACAAAGAGAACAAAAATCTGCGTTGGGTGAAAGCGAGACATCATTAACATGCGCGTGTTAATAAAACGAGCGGCCACTGATTTGGGGTGTGAACCTGAGAGGAAATATTTGTACACCTCACACAGCTGTGCATATGAAAATAAAAAGGTTCCCCGTCGTGCAACTCTAAATCAGGGAAGATTGTAAAGGTGTGAAATCCACGAGTTGAAACGTTACTCCGGTTTGTCGGAGGTCGACTGCTGCGGGAGAGAAACAGCAGGTTGTACTTGTGTAGCTCGGCGCTTACATCAGCATGAACACAAACCCCTTCGGATTTTAATTTCCCTTCCTCAGACACTTCCTGTCTCTCACAACCACATCCTATAAACATCATACTCCCTAGTGCACTCATCCATCGTAATCGTCCATCTAACTCTTCCATTGCACTCATCCATCGTAATCGTCCTTCGTACTCTTCCAGTGCACTCTTCCATCGCACTTGTCCATCGCATTCATCCATCGCACTTGCCCAGCGCACTCGTCCATCTCACTCTTCCATTGCACTCATCCATCGCACTCATCCGTCGCACTCATCCATCACATTTACCCATCGCACACATCCATCGCACACATCCATTGCAGTCGTCCATCTCACTCTTCCTTTGCAGTCGTCATCTCACTCTTCCACTGCACTCATCAATCGGACTCATCCATCGCACTCATCCATCGCACTCTTCCAGCGCACTCGTCCATTGCAGTTATCCATTGCACTTGTCCAGCACATTTGTCAATCACACTCATCTATCGCACTCGCCCATCGCACTCGTCCATCACACTTTTCCAGCACACTCCTCCATTGCACTTGTCCAGCATATTCGTCCATCGCACTCATCCAGCACACTCGTCCGTCGCACTCATCCATCACACCTTTTCAGCATACTCATCCATCGCATTTGTCTATCGCATTCGTCCAATGTACTATTCCAACACACTCGTCCATTGCACTCTTCCAACACACTCGTCCAACACACTCGTCCATTGCACTCTTCCAACACACTCGTCCAACACACTCATCCATTGTACTCGTCTAACACACTTGTTCATTGCACTCTTCCATCGCACTCGTCCATCTCCCTCATCCATCGCACTCCTCCAATGCATCCATCCAACGCACTTTCCCATCACTCTTTTCCTTGTATATATGAAATAATACGATGTATATATATATATAAAAAATAAAACAATGTATATATATACTGTGTATTTATCTATCTACAAATATATAAATCTACATGGCAACCAACCTAACCCTCTTTCTACCTATCTATCCATCTATCGATCTATCTACATACACAACTTGCATTTTTGCTTTAAGGATCTAAAGTCTTTATATATATATATATATATATATAAAGTGCAATAGCTATAAGAATGCCCTCCTGAGATATCAGGGTCATCAGTTACCTTTACAAGGAAAAAAAAAATACTGAAAAAAAACAGTATAGCTAAACACATTACAGATATTTCAACATGAAGAAAAGATATTTACTGTGAACCTAAAATACGACCCTGAAATCTGTGATGGTCTGAAATCAATCGATATGTGAAATATTACAGGGTATACTCAGCCTTGCGTTATGTAATGCCTCTGTGATGTTATACATAAAATAAATATCTTTATTATAGCACTTCATGTGTTATAAAATCAGCCAATCATCTAACATCTATTTATCTCTACCCTCGCTATGAGGGAGGACTCGACCCTAAATTATTCATAAGGCAGATTTGCAAGCTGAGCCGCAACAGGACCAGCACCAAGTCATAAACCTTTAGTGAAAGCGAATGATCCTGCAACGCGATGGGCTGTTTTTTCCTCCTCATCCCAGCAATCAGAGAGTTATTTTAATGAGAGGACCGTGTCAGCCCTCTGAGCCGCCTGGGCCGTAATCCAGAGGAATAGACTAAATTAGTTTTGTTATAGAGGGAAATCAAACTCTGTTGTAATGTAATAATCCATCACACAGAGAGCGTTCCTGTGTAGGAGTGGGAGGGGCGAGGAGTGAAGGGCGGAGGGAGACCAGGCTGCATTTCCTGTGTGTTTATGTCACAGCCAGGTAACATACCTGCCTACCTCATTAAGATCCACACTCCAACCAGAACTAACCAGGGATGTTCCAGATCAACATGTAGATGTGACATTACAGAAGGGTATCATGTAAACATTGTGTTGAGTGTTACAGTCAAACAAAGAACTGCACCAAGCGTGAGTGTAAAATAAATGAGAGGAGAAAATAAACGTAAACTTCTTTAACTTATTTGCTGAACCGATTAATCCTACTGGGGTTGTGGGGAGGATAGAGCCTATCTCAACCGACTCTGGGAGAAAGTGGGGTACACCCTGGACATCTTACCAGACCATTGCAGGGCCAACACACTCACAACCATTCACATTCACAACTAGGGGCAAATTGAAACAACCTAATGTGCATGTCGTTGTACTGTAGGAGGAAACCAGAGCACCTGGAGGAAGCCCATGCAAGCACAAGAAGAACATGCAAACTCCACACATAAAACACCCTCGTCGAACCCGGATTCCAACTCAGGACCTTATCTATGTTTATAGATAGATAGATAGATAGATAGATAGATAGATAGATAGATAGATAGATAGATAGATAGATAGAAAAAGGAATCAATAGATAGATAGATAGATAGAGGAATCAATTGATAGATAGATAGATAGATAGATAGACAGACAGACAGACAGACAGACAGACAGACAGACAGATAGACAGACAGACAGACAGACAGATAGATAGATAGATAGATAGA
>JAQMYF010000005.1:12620866-12637459 GCA_030014195.1 Neosilurus mollespiculum | reverse complement strand
ATTCCTCTCACCACAGACAGTGAGAGACATGGCCGGCATTTGATAACCCAGTTAGCTGCACTGGGGGGACAGCAGTGTCAACCTGCTGATAGTGGGGCTTGAACCCCGACCTTGGGATCAATAATCCAGCACCCTACCACCAGGCCATCACTGCCCCCACTAGTTTAACTGGCTGTTCATAATTGCCCCGTGTGTGATTGTGAATGGTTGTGTGTGCTCACCCTGTGATGGACTAGTGAGCTGTTCAGGGGGTACTTTGCCTTCGCCCAGAGTTAGCTGAGATAGGCTGCAGCCATCACATGACCATAGTAGGATTTGGTGGTTTGGCAAATGAACAACAAATGATTTTATCTGCGATCTCCAAACGTTCATGATGTTTATTGCATCCCTCCGGATCTTCTTCTCCATGCAGTCAGAGATGACGGTGTTATGGTATAAACCCAGTTATTGGATAAAAATTAAGCACATCCTTACTGCAGAACTCTTTGAAGTCTTTAGTGGTGTACTGATGGCATTATAGGGCCCATGAACCTGCTCACAATCACAGAATATACCTGATGTATCCTTCTGGGCTGCATTTTAACTCGGGTTCTATGGTGTGTGTTTCTGATCAATAACTCATTGAAATGTTGCACAAGAGCTTTTATATGTTTCTGAAATACAAAGATAGTTGACCCAGATTTCTCATTTTTCTCTTTATTACACATGATTGCTACCGAACTGCTCTGTCGTAATGAAAAACTCCCATTATACACTAAGAGCACTATTTGTGTTTTACTCCTCTCATCCAAAGACTAGTTTATATAACCCCCTGTGACTTGTAAGAATGGACACAGACACCTATTATATACATTGTATTGTATCTTACATATGCTTTTTACATGTGTGCGGATAGAGTGAAATGGATGCAAGTTTGATATGCCTGTAAGAGTGTGTGGAGGATCTATTTCATAAATCTATCTACAAAGCACGTTGTATATCGAGTGCATCCTGAGTATCTTACTCTACAAAGCTGAATGCTGGACAACTTAACGCCACCACATCAAGCAACTTAAAGATTCCCGTTCAGTTCCCAGGTATATTAAATAAAGATGAAATTCAGTGCTATCTATTGGAAATAAAATGGAATTGGATCCACGGTGTCTTTCTGAAACCATTTGTTTACTCCTGTATGCGAGTGTTAATTACCCCTGCACCGGGGCGCCGTGATGTCAATGAACATCACCATCATTTTTATTTCTTTTGAAAGTGTATCCCTTATTCTGTTTCCTAACACTTGACCTCAGACTTTTCCACTTTCTACGCATAGTTATAATGAAATGTCTCCCCCTAGTGAGCGTCAGATGAACATTTCTCCCCAATGTTAAAAAAGATATACATTTTTTGGGAGTAAAAGATTTTTTCAGCATGATTCCCTGCACAGATCTCCTCCAAAATTTAATGGGTTCATTCCAGGCCCAGGCCCCACCCCTCCACCAAGTTCCATGTCAATTAGTTAAGTAATTTTTGCGTAATCCTGTTAACGGAAAAAAATTTGTTAATAAGTGCTTCTTAAAAAGCATTTATTAGATTCCTGGGTCTGGATAGTAATCAAGATCTGCTCCAAAATGTTAGGGGTTCTTGCCAGGCCCATACCCAATCCCCCCACCAACTTTGGTGAGAATCAATTCTGAGTGTTTTTCATAATCCTGCATAAAACAAACAAACAGACACTGGTAAATACATAACCTCCCTCACCAAGTGGCAAAGGTTAAAAAAAGCACATTAGATTTTAAACCTGTGGGTGGTTTCATCTTTGGTGAATCAGAGGAAACCGGTCTACCCAGAGGAAACCCATGCAAGCATTGAGAGAACATCCAAATTTCACATGAAAAGGCTTGTCAGCAAAGGGGTTCAAACCCAGGAACCTTTCCTGCTGTGAGGCGTCAGTGCTAACCACCATCATGCCAAAAATGGACAAAATCCCAAATTTTGTCTCCTTGTCCATAATTGCTTATGGCTGGCCTGCATTTTTCTTTGTTTGTTTGTTTGTTTGTTTGTTTGTTTGACTTTTAAAATATTATTCATTTTATTGACATTTTCTGGTCTAATTATCTGAACACTAGGGGTTCATCCTCTTTAACTGCTGTAATTATTCAGTCATGTTAGCTGTTTATTCAGAACTTTATAAGCGATGACCTTGAATGCGTACGTTCTAACCGATGAACAACCCTGAACTCTAATCATCCTCTCTGATCTAAAAAACTGGTCACAAGCCCAGAATCCTCTTCAGTGCCATTAACAAACTCCTTCTGCTGATCAATGGAAGGCTTTTTCCTCCGCTTCAATAAAGCTCCAATCAGCAGAATAGACCAGCATTTCCCCGCTGCCTCGCTTTCACTCGATTACAGCGAACCCCACTTTAGATCCCCTGACAAATTCCTGACAGCTTTTTTTTGTCTTCTCTCTTTTGGAGCCAATCATTATTACGGAACTAATCTCTAAATCTGAAGCAGCTTCCTGTCTGCCCGATTCCGCACTCACTTCACTCCATGAGTGTTTCCATGTCACCACTGCTTCCATCTGTCCTTGCTTTAACAAGTCATCTTCTCTGCTCTATAAAAAGGAATGATATACTAATTCTTCAGATCATCCCTCATTCTTTGATAACCAAATTAACAGACAGGGTTGTAGGTTCTGTGTCTATGTTTCACAGATTTGTACTGTTTGTCCTAAACTGGTGCTTTCGGCCTGACTGTGGGCGAGACGGTGGCGTAGTGGCTAGCATGTCCGCCTCACAACAAAAAGGTCCTGGGTTTGAGTCCCAGGTTTGGCAAGGGCATTTCTGTGTGGAGTTTGCATCTTCTCCTTGTGCTTATGTGGTTTCTTCTAGGTACTCCGGTTTCCTCCCACAGTCCAAAGACATGCACCTTACCAAATTGGCCCTATGTGTGAGTGTAAGTGTAAATAATTGTGTGTGTGCTGGGCCTGCCATGGACTGGTGAGCTGTTCAGGATGTACCCCGCCCTCGTCCAGAGTGGGCTGACATAGGCTCCAGCCTCCCCACAACCCTGGTATGATTAAACAGTTCAGAAACTGAATGAATGCCTGACACCGGAGTAAACACTGACACTGGACATCCCATCTCTCGTCATTTAACCCAATTGTTTATTTATTTTCCTTTATTGGCAGTTTTATTTTTAAGGAAAATGTCATAACCAGTATGGCAAGAGGCATACCACATCATCAGTCTAAAGTGAAAAAAAAACCCTGTAAAAATAGTCGCGGAAGGACCCGGAAAGAGAAGCGAGAATCAAATGTCTCAGACAGAAATGTGTTTTCAGTGAACTTTCTGTCAAGTTCTGACTTGTCAAACTTTCCTTAAAGTACAAACCACCGCTCATGTTTGAAGTTTCATTGCGGTGTGGTTTTGGTATAAATATTTTGCCAGCAGATATTTTTGTGGTCCACCCATCCATCAATCCATCTGTACCGATTATCCAGTAGGGTCATGGGAGAAGCTACAGCCAATCACATAAGACCTGGGCCAAGATCAGGGAGGGATTATGCAGACGTGACTTAGAGTAGCCAGTTGACTAAAGTGCATGTTTTCTAACTGAAGGAGAAAACCGGAGTACCAGGAAATGTTGCACTGTACTGGTTAGCCTTTCCACCTCACAGCAAGAGAATGGGTTCGTGCCCCATGCTCAGTGAGAGCCTTTCTGTATGCTTGCATGAGTTTCCTCCAGGTGCTCCGGTTTCCCCTCACCATCCCACCACATGAATATTAGGTCATGTGGCAACTCAAAATTCCCACAACAGTGAATGTGAGTGTAAATGTTTTTTGTCCTAGGAAACAGGCTCCACAGGGGAACTTGCTTAGGTAGAAACATGCTTTGCAACAGAAATCATGAAAGTGATCCAATGCATCATGGATGCGCGATGGATGAATGAATGTCTGCACATCAGTGCCATTCTGTTTGTTGCCATGCTATGGGTTGCATGCTAATCAATTAGAGTGGTGCACGCCAATCTTCAGGCTGATCCACACTTACGTATATTCGGAAACTAAGGCTGGAGTTGAGTAACCTTCCAGTGCTACTGTAGACTTCACATCTTCTGTCCAAGAAGGGTCAGACCTTGAGCTGTAAATGTGGCTCGCTTCCGTGCTTCGCTTTCCCTAATCCAAAAAAACATGAAATGCCAAGACAAAATAATATATTAAGTTTTAATTCTCCAATATTTTCATGAAGAACAAGTTCATAGAACACCCCTGGATGAGTAAATCTTAATATATTTTGACCTTAAATATATTAAGGATTGTCTGTTTTTTGTTGTTGCAAAAGCTTACTCTGGAACTTTAGTTATTCTCCTCCTTCTTCTTCCACGGTTCCTTTGGATGCTAAATCATGACCCGCTCTCTTCCAGTCCTTCAGATATTGGAAACATAGCCGGTTCAGATCCTATCTCTCTCAAACAGACATGGTTTTGTTGCCAGTGGTAAACAGAAATCTGTCACTTCTATTGTTACTCAAGGCGTTCCCCAGGGATTGGTTCTTGGCCCTTTCTACTTCATTATTTAAATGCTATCCCTGGGTCAAATCCGACGTCATTACAAGCTCGGTTTTCACTGAGGCCATGAAACTCGGTCAGAGTAAACCACATCCTGACCGATGTCTACTTTTATAGCATGTGTACGTATTTCATCATGTACCTCTCAGAATTAAAAGCAAGTGCACTTGATCTTAAATCAGTCTTGGACTAGAATGGCAGGAATCATTTTAGAAGGCGACCTTAGGGCCTATCATAGTGAAGATAATAAACTTTTCCATTTTCTTACTCTGTGTATTATAAACATAAAAAAACAATAATTCATTTACAGTGTATATACTGATTATATCTTTCATTCTTTCATTCATTCAGCCCAACTGCTTAATCCCATTTGGGTCAGGGGGAAGCTGGAGCTTATTTCAGCGATTTCTTTGGCCGTGGCTCAGAAATGGTGGTCCTGTGCGACCTGTATCAGAGGTTCAGAGATGGCCGATGTCACGGTCTTGCGACAAAATACCTGACAGTGTCACAAATTCAGGACAACGATCTCACAGTTGAGCGCTAGTTAAGCGCTAGTGTGTGCTGTTCTCCTATACTACCTTGCAAATCCAGTAAGTGAGCTCGTTGAAGCGGTTAAGCAAATAATAACAGCATAATGTGATAATATGTACAAATTATTGAGCAGAAATGATGCATAGCGAGTTTGACAGATGTTTTTTTTTGTTTGTTTGTTTTTTTTGTTGTTTTTTTTAGCACATGCTGTTTCCTTGTGATTGCTGTGCATGTATTAACCCACACAAATCTTCAGTAAATCTTAAAGTTGTAGCCAAAAATGTGCTTTGTGAAGTTATGTGCATACAACGAAGCCTAACATGGCAGGGAGTTGAAGGCATATCTCCAGTTTTTTTTTTTTTTTTTTAATAATAATAATAATTACTGATGTAATGTTCAATCGACGCCCACGACGCTCTCACTGATTTCTCTGAGCAGAAGGGATCCTCTAGAAAAATCACTGCAATCCCTCCGCACACCACAGTCGATACACTAAAGCCGTATGCGGTCCATGGAACAGCTTTGAAGATGCCATATGTGAGGCAGTTGGAGTGCTGTTGTGTCTGAGACTTTTCATTTCACTCAGTGTTTCTGGATTGCAGCTTTCGTGGTGTTGCAGAACTTAGAAATGAAGCCTTGACTGTAACGTGGGATGCATTCAGCAGTCAGCGAATTGGCAGACAGCCAACTGAGCAGCTTTTTATCTTTGGTCTGAAAATATTTTACAGTCAACTGCACATTGTGTGGAGCTACGCCCTGGAAACGTTTTCCTGTTTGTTTCGATCAAACGTTCTGACTTTGTCTCTTTGTCTGAAGTGTGGAAGCATTAATGTGCCAAAGGGAATAAAATCGAATGCATCACGGCGGCAAACTCCATCGTGACGAACACTGAGTGAACGAGCGCATTCAGAGTCATGAGTTGTATAT
Source organism: Neosilurus mollespiculum (assembly GCA_030014195.1). NCBI lineage: Eukaryota > Metazoa > Chordata > Actinopteri > Siluriformes > Plotosidae > Neosilurus > Neosilurus mollespiculum. The sequence continues at coordinate 12,631,450 of JAQMYF010000005.1, read as the reverse complement.
CACTGTGACTCTGTACCCTCAAAATGAATAACTGAAAGTATTTAGGGTAATCTGTGGGAAATACAATGATCAGCCATTACATTAACACCACCTGCCGGCATCTAGACAGCTCCCATACACATATCCAGCACTAAAGCTTTCAGCAGTTTGTGCTACGGTAGCTTCTGTACGATCAGACCAGACATTCTCGCCTTTGGTAGTCCTCCATCATGCATCAGTGAGCTTTGGGACACTCTCAGTGACACTCGCCAGATCTTTGTTGGACCACCTTTGGTAGGTACTTAGCCCTGCATACCAGGAACATCTCACACGACCTAATTTTTTTGGAGATTAATAAACCCGGTTGTTTAGCATCAGAACGTGGTTCTAAGTCACTTGGATCCTTACTCTTGCTCACTTTTCCTGCTTGCAGCACATCAACTTGAGAAATCCCATCACGAGAACTTGAGAAATCCCAGCCCGATATCTTTAGTACTGACCAAGCCAAAGGCAAGACCAAGGGCTGGGATTTCTCTGTACAGACAAAAAGGAGATTGATAAGTAATTTATTTGGCATTTTAAAATGGCAGCCATTTTTATTTCACTCCACTCAAGTATTTGCATACTTCAAGATTCCTCCAGTACAAAGAAACAACTCTCTTATAGTGTTCAGGTGGGGTTTTGGCTCATCATTTATGTAGAGTAATCTTTAAATGAAATAGTTGATCATGATCTTTAGATCCCTGCGATGGCCTGGCGAGCTGTCCGGGGTGTACTCTGCCCTCGCTCAGAGTCGGCTGAGATGGGCGCCAGCCTCCCCGCGACCCTAATTAGGATTAAGCGGTTCAGAAAATGACATGACATGACATGACCTTTAGATCCTCATTCTACACACACTCGACCATTCCAACAGCACCTTTATCTTCTTCATATGGAACCAACTGAGATTATATTTTGGAATGTTGTCCAGCGCGAACGTTCACCAAGGCTTCAATCTCATCGTCCTACTGAATGGCGACAGACTCTTCGGAATTTCTCAGCTCATGACTCAATTCATTTTTCCCTTGATATCTCTGATATCACATGTACCAGGAGAAGAGAAACAGCCCCATACCACGATGCTGCCTTCTCTGAACTTTACTGGAAGTATGATATTTTTTTTAGGGGGCATATTCAGAGCCAGAGATGGTGCTTTGAAAAGTTGGATTTTTCTCGCTTCTTCTGAGCACACTACATTCTCTCAAGAATCTTCAGACTTCTCCGAATCTTCTGTACTACACTTCAAACAACCTTCAACTCACCATTCCTTCAGTAATGGAGTCTTCTGGGGTTATTGAGAGAAAATGAAGAACATGGCAGTAGAGTGCATCACCTATTGCTTCCCTTAAACCTCTGCTTCCAGCTCTTTTGAGCCTTTTTTTGAGTGCTTCTTAGCTCTTGGGTTGCTCTTCTTTCCAACATACTGATAGTCCAGTCAAAAGTTTTGTGAGGAGATCCTGTGCATGGTTTATGGTTGATTGATGTTCCTTCAACTTATCTGTACCACTTATCCTGTTTAGGGTAATGGGGAAGCTGGAGTCTATCTCCGCTGACTCTGCTAAACAGCTCACCAAAATAATCAAGGACATCACAATGATGCTCCTGCATTTATAATCTTTCTAAGATATATATTTTTAAAAACATCATGATACACGTCACCTGTTATAAAGCCGAGGATCTTCTGCATGCATATAGATTTAGGACAGCCTTATTGAGTTTCCTGTGGTGGGCACACACAGACACCAAACAGGACATGGGAAAACGATCCAAGCCACGTTCCATGACTAAAGTAATCTGCTCATGAGCTCTGCTATAAATATATAACACCTATAGGGCAAATTGTCTAATAGTCAATCTAATGGGGTGTTTTGGTACTTTTTGGAAAACTGAAGAACACCACACACACACACACACTCCTCTAGGTGGACACAAACTGTACACACTGCTCATTAACTATCTGCACACACCCTTTTCCCTATTTGCATTTTCATGGTTCCTTCTGGCTGGTACGTCATGGTCCCTGTAAATTATTGATATTTGTTTTGCTGCAGGTTTTTGCCACTGAAGGAATGGATATGACATCGGGAATAGTTTTCTTTTGTCTTCATTAAAAGCCCTGATTCTTCTGCAAAGGTTAAACGGCATCTTTTCTGTCGTATGAAGCAATTATCTTATACGAAGGTGTAATGGTTCTGCATTTGAGCGTGTGAGGGTGCCATCAGCATGCTGTTATGTATTGCAGCGTGCGTCATACAGGTGACAAAGCGCCTAACAACTGAGTTTTATGGCGGCAATTAAAACAGGAGAAATTGCCAGAGATGGGTGATGATAGCTCGTAAATTTGCAACAACAATATAATTAATGGGTCATTTGATGCAGGATTAAGTCAAATAGACTGGGGAACAAATTTTGCTGAGGTCTGCGTAATGGATATTTGCTTTGATTTGTTTTAATAAAAAGAAATAAAAGTTACAGAAGCATGACCAACAAAGAAAACACGCACCAGTAATACCACCAATCATGAAGTGGATGGTATATCGCATGGGTTTTTTTAAAGGATATAGGACAACCCCCACCACCCCACCCCCACATAGATCTAATGTAGTCATGATTAACGCCTAATCTATAATAATGGTCTGTAATTAAATCCTTAGAATTGGGTATATTTAACAAATCTGTTCACCTGCATCATATCGTACAGGAAGAATAAAGTGTTGGACTTGGATTTGGAAAGTGGTTTGGATTCTATAAGTATGCATCCATCCATCCAGCCATCTATACTCTGCCCCATATCCAAGGTCAAGTCACAGAGGCATTGGGTCTAGGAGGGAAACCCTGGCATCCGTCTCCCCAGCAACACTCTCCGGCTCCTCCTGAAAAATCCTGAGGTGTTTTCAGGCCAGACGGTCCTCTTCCCAGTTGGATATGGCGAATCGCAACCAGGAAGCTTCCTAAACAGGTGCTCAAACCACCTCAGCTGACTCCTTTTAGTGCAGAGGAGAGGAACTCGAACCCAGGACGTGCTAACCACTACCCCACCATTCCAACCCCCCCTTTTCCTTCTCGTTTTTAATGATTTATTGCGGTTGCTCTCCGTGGTGCTGAAGTGATTATAAAATAAAGGTGTATATTCTTTTTTGGTTCACAAACTGTAAGTGATGGAACTTTTTTCAATCAATGTAAATTATAAATAAAATATATGTATATACTGGATATACCATCATTCTCTGTGGTGTTAGATGTATTATATTAGGAGTTAAAGTGAATTTACTTAATTTTTCTGTAAGAAGATGGTTATTAAACATTTGTGGAAGGAGTATGCAGTGATAGAGCTTTGTAATAGGCGAGCTTATATTCATACCCATGTGCATATCAATTGCAAAAGTTTGTGCACCCTTAGCACATAATAATGATGGCATATAAAAGTAATTTATACCAACAAGACGTTAAGTGTGTTAGGCTTGATATTAATCCCTTAAAAGCCGCCTAAGCCTCTGACTGTCTTGCTTTTCTGTACAACCTAAACCCGGGAGCACATCTGTCTCCACTGCAGGTGGAATTTTTTAAAAATCCACAAGAACAAAGCACGAGTCAATCAGCCTTTAACCTTTTACTTCTCTCAGCCGAGCTGTTTTTCTTTCGACTGTGTATCGATAGCCACGTCAACAAACAACTGCAACCTCATCAATTGGAACGGTCAGCTTTATAGGCAAAGCCATAAAGAAAAGAGAAAAAAAGACCAGAGATCAGCTGCTTTAAATGGGGAGGGTTAACCTACATGACTTCAGCTGACTCACAGGTCTTTTTAACATGATGTTGATACGATACAGTATGATGGCGCTGTGACTGATGCTTGGTGTGGGAGGCTTCACTGTAGTGATGGATGATGTGTTAGAGAAGGGTCCAATATTACACACAGCGGGATGGTATTTTTTATTTAGTGGATTCTTTTTCATCTTCATCTTCATCTTCTTCCACTTGTTCCGGGGTCGGGTCGCGGGGGCAGCAGCGTAAGCAGTGAGGGCCAGACGTCCCTCTCCTCAGCCACCTCAACTGGCTCCTCTCAAGGCGGAGGAACAGAAGTTCTACTCCAAGCTCCTCTTGCATGACAGAACTTCTCACTCTATCTGTAAGGGAGAGCCCTGCCACCCTGCAAAGGAAGCTCATTTCAGCCACTTGTATTCATGGTCTTTTTTGTTTTTTTGGGGGTTTTTTTTGTGAAGAATGTCACTTTGCATTTGCTGTTTTGCACACATTTCCTCCCTTATATTATCTGTATTTGCCCAAATCTTTGTAAAAACCTACACGAATTCTTCTCTGCACAGTGAGCAATTTAAACCAAAGTCAAATTCCTTGTTTGTGTTCACAAACTTGGCAAATAAAGCTGATTCTGTGTCTGATTCTGATTCTGAAGAAGCAGGTGTTCTTTAAAATAAATATATAAAAAAAACACCTCGATTATGTATGTATGAATAGATGTATTTCTTTCTTTATTTCTTTCTTTAAACTCTGATAGTTCATGTAAGTCCTTAGAGGGTTGGATGTGAAATTAAAAGTGCCAGTGATGATGATGACAATGATGGTGATGAAGATAATGATGGTGGTGGTGGTGATGATGATGGTGGTGATGGTGGTGATGGTGGTGATGATGGTGATGATGGTGGTGATGACGATGATGATGATGGTGATGGAGGTGGTGATGATGATGAAGGTGATAGTGAACATGATGATGATGATGATAGTGATGATGACGATGATGATGTGGTGGTGGTGATGATGATGGTGGTGATGGTGGTGATGATGGTGATGATGGTGGTGATGATGATGATGATGATGATGATGGTGATGGAGGTGGTGATGATGATGATGAAGGTGATAGTGAACATGATGATGATGATAGTGATGATGACGATGATGATGTGGTAGTGGTGATGATGATGGTGGTGATGGTGGTGATGATGGTGATGGAGGTGGTAATGATGATGATGAAGGTAATAGTGAACGTGATGATGATGGTGGTGATGGTGGTGGTGAAAAATAGAATGAAGGTGATAATGGTGGTGATGATGATAATGATGGTGGTGGTGGTGATGATGATGATGATGATGAAGGTGATAGTGAACATGATGATGATGATAGTGATGATGATGATGATGATGTGGTGGTGGTGGTGATGATGATGGTGGTGATGGTGGTGATGATGGTGATGATGGTGATGATGGTGGTGGTGATGATGATGATGATGGTGATAGAGGTGGTGATGATGATGATGATGAAGGTGATAGTGAACGTGATGATGATGATGATGGTGGTAATGGTGGTGATGATAATGATGGTGATGATGGTGATGATGATGAAGGTGATAGTGAACATGATGATGGTGGTGATGGTGGTGATGATGGTGATGATGGTGGTGATGATGATGATGATGATAATGAAGGTGATAGTGAACGTGATAATGATGATGGTGGTGATGGTGGTGATGATGATGAAGGTGATAGTGAACATGATGATGATGATAGTGATGATGACGATCATGATGATGATGATGATGGTGGTGGTGATGGTGGTGATGATGATGATGATGGTGGTGATGGTGGTGATGATGATGATGATGATGATGATGATGGTGATGGTGGTGATGATGATGATGATGGTGATGGTGGTGATGATGATGATGAAGGTGATAGTGATGGTGATGACGATGATGATAATGAGGGTGGTGTTTATTTTCATGTATTTTCTTTTTCTCTACTTAGTGGATTAACTCTCACATGTTTTTTTTGTTTTGTTTTTTTTTTTTTTTTGTTTTTTTATTTTATTTACTTTAACAGAAGCCACATAAATCATGGATCATTTACCATAATTCTAATCTGTAATAATAAACCTCAGATTCACAGCTGACTGGAGAGCAGAAATGCTGGACACTCCTCAGTGCCTTCGCCTTTAAGGAAGCGTGTGTGTGATTCCAGATTACAACTGATGGCATTTTGCTTGACATTTACTTCCAGCATTTGCTCGTCTCTCTGCTCATTGTGCTAACAGTATTATTTTTTTGTCTTTACTTCTTTTGGTCTTTGGCCAAATCACCGCTTGTGCTAATGAAGCGTATTTTATTAGATGATGTTCCAATCAGCTTGCGGCTTGAGGCCAAGTGGGTGTTTGTGCTCTACCACCATTAGCTTCCACGACTGTGTAGCTGAAGACGCTCCGTTTGATTAGCCGTACATATGCTGTTCAACTTTCTCTCTCTCTCTCTCTCTCTCTCTCTCTCTCTCTCTTTGCATCTGTCGTTCTTTCTTACTCTTTGTCTCTCTATGTCAATCATTTCTCTAAATTAATAATAAATTGATTCATTAAATAAATAATTATTTATTAGTACCAATAAAATGTAAAAAAAAAATTAACTCACCCACTCATCAATTTGCTGAGGGTCACAGGGAGGCTGATTGCAGCCGAAACCAGGTGAAGGTGGGGTGCACCCTGAACAGCTCGCCACTCCATTGTAGGGCCAACACTCACACTACCATTCACATTCACGCTCACACCGAGGGGCTTTGGACTGTAGGATGAAACCGGAGTACCTGGAGGAAACCCATGCATGCATGGAGCGAACAGCTAACACCACACAAAAACACTCTCACTAAGCCTGGGCTTGAATTCAGGACCTCTTTGCTGTCACATGCTAAGCACTGCACCACTGTGCCACCCCATAATTACCATTATCTTGGGGATAGAAGGAGCTCAGTTTGGGTGATAATCCATAGAACTGTAGATTGATCTGAAAATTCTGACTTCTTCACAAAGTATGTAGCACTCCCAGCATGTCTGGGACGTTCATTGGCTCTGTTAATTGGGTACCAGACAGGCCATAAAGATACGTTATAGCTCTACGGCCTCCATCAGAGACAGGAAAGCACCTCAGGACTGAATGCTGCTGTGATAAAAACTCACTAAAACAGCCAATGAGCTGAGATAGAGCTTTCTGCACCCAGTAAAGCAGCAGCCGAGTGTGAATCCTACACTTCACTGTGGTCTGTAATCTCCTCTTCACTTCACTTTCTTCTTCTCTTCCCTGTTTCTCTTTCTCTTAATTCCTCTTATTTAATTTATTAAGGCTTTCATCATAAAAAAGGAATCAAACACATGATGGTCCATCTGCCCTCCCTCATGTGTTCATCATGTGTATCACATGTAATCCCCATAAACCTCGAACTGCTCGTTGCCCTAAAGGTAACATAACCATTTACATTACACTGAGAAGGTCCGAGATCGTTCGGGTTCAGATTTATAGCACCGGATGGCTTTCAGTGTAGAAAATCTTAAAATAAAATTTTAAATAATCAATATAGTTGCTTTTGTGCAAAACAACGTCAGGGTTTTCCTAATATTTTGGTCTATTTTTGAGACCACAACACCAATAAATGTTAGAAAAATATACAGACTGAAGAGCAGGTCTTCTTCTTTTCAGATCAGGTCCCTTTTTGTTTAGTTTTTTTGACTTTTCTTTATTTTTTTTCCCCAAATGATTTGTTTAAATTTGAATGAGATTTTGGCTCATCTACTTTCACATGTGATTCTGACACCTGATTTACTTATTACAAAAAGTGATTTTGACACGATTCATTTACAGTTAAACATGATTTAGAAATTCAGAAATTCATTGTTTCTGAAACATGATTCATTTAATTTAAAAACTGATTCTGACACATGATTCATTTGTTTTAAACGTGATTCTGATGCATTATTCATGTATTTTATAAGTGATTTCAACGCAACCAATATAAACCTTTTCCACATGATTTATACATAATAGTATGAATTACATACGATTCAACCACACATGTTTCACACATAAAGGGAAATAAATGTAAGGAAGCTAACTTTAGACAGAAATAATACCATCTTCATTGAGTGGAAAAGTAAAATTTCATTCTAGTTTTTATTCCATGAATTATCACTTTGGGTTGTGTGGATCATGAGCGCCAGTGTTCCCGTTTCATTTTCTGCTAATGATGTGATATTAAATGATAGATGTCTTCTCTGTTAGTAATATCCTCTGTAGTTACGGCCTACGTGACTCATCTGAAGCTCAATCACTCAAGACGTCTGTAATGTAAAGAGCTCAAAGACCACTGAGAAATGGGAAATTAATTCACAGAAGTGTAGCGGTGAGATACGCGGCACAGGAATTATTCCCCTGTCGTGTAGTTCAGCCTCATTATGACATGAGGGTGAGTGTAATCAGAACCCAGGGGGGTGGGGGGGGGATGGTTCAGGGAAAACAAGAGTGAGTGAAAGAAAACAAGAGAGGGAAAGAGAGAGAGAGAGAGAAAGATAGAGGAAAAAAATGAGAGAGAGGGATAGAAAGTGAGAGAAAGTGAAAGAAATAGAGAGAGAGAGAGAGAGAGAGAGAGAGAGAGAGAGAGAGAGAGGAAGAGAGAGGTTGTTAGGTACGCTCATGCTCAACAGTGTCATCGTAAAAGAAGAGAAATTGTTAGTGCTGAGTGCAAGCAGGGACTCAAAGAGAGAACCAGAAGGAAGACAGACATGCACCCTGGCACATCAGCCAATCAGCCACTCTGCTAGAAGGCTGTAGTACTGTTCAAAATGAACCAAAAATTGTTATGACAAAAATAAACAGGAGATGCAGTTTACCTGCGAATATGACATGGATGATCAGCGAAGTAAAAGCAGGGCATATTTGAAATCAGGATCTATACTAGATATGGGTCAACAGCAGATAATGCTGCTGTTTGCTGATGGGTGCAGATGAAAGTTCAGGGTTCTCTCTCTCTCTCTCTCTCTCTCTCTCTCTCTCTCCTGAGGTTCAGCTAAAGCCGTTAAACTGTGGAAAATGGGAAAAGTACACTTCATCTCCCTGTCACTGATAACTTTATTCTTTCACAGTGCCGCTTCATCTCCTGTCCCAACAGGATGCCTTGACCCGAGTGTAGTGAACGCAGCAGAAGTGGCACTGGACCAGATTAATGCTGCCAGAAAGGAAGGGTACATCTTCTCTCTGAACAGAGTGTATGATGTCCTGCAAGAGGCAAAGGTGAGTTATTGCTGTTTAAATCCCTTTTATTCTATTAGTCAAGTCTTTTTTTAATGAAATTTAAGGAATAAAACATGTCAGGGTGTGATGTTATAGAGAAATTATCAATACTGGGATGGTGTGGTGCAGCTCGACAAGACAAAATTCCCAAACGGTTTGTGTCCTCTCATACCACAGCAGTATGGCAATGATTATAGTAATTAATTACACAATTGTTGTTTTGAAGTTAATTGTTAAGACAAAAGAAAATAAAAAAATACAGCTCATTTCGGGCCGATCATATTCCAGTGTTATTCCGATGTTAGTCTGATGTTTCAGATGATTTTGTTCCTATATGTACAAATGTTCTTTGATTGTTATCTGATGTGATTCTGATGTCATCCCAATGTTTCATCAGATGTTAATATGATCTATACTGATGTCACTCCAGTTAGTATTCTTTTTGTTTTCCATGTTTATAAAAAAAATGTGCGAATTTACAGGAAAACTGATCAGAAAGTTCATTCATTCATTCATTCATTCATTCATTCATTTTTGAAGCCACTTAATCCTAATTAGGGTCGCGGAGAGATTGGCGCCCACCTCAGCCTACTCTGGGCGAAGGCGGGGTACACCCTCGACAGCTCACCAGGCCGTAATCAGAAAGTTTCCCCCGAAATTCTACAATGTCCTCCAATGTTCTGCAATGTGTTCTGATGTTCTCCAATTTCCTCCGATGCAACATCATAAGAATATGATCAGTATTGTGTGACTGCACCTTAATCAGAAATCTTTCAACTTATTATTTTGTTCAAAGGAAGGTGAAAACCTTTTACATCTAACAATAGATGTGCTGGAGACAAAGTGTCATGTATTCAGCAAAAGAAAATGGAAGTCATGTGCAATCAAGGATGTCTCAAATGTTCCAGTAAGTCCATACACAACTTATTAAATTTGTGCTGTATCATGTAATATGCATGCATAGGACCTTATTGACTAAAATGTAAAATAATTATCCATCAACTTACAAATGCTTCAGGTCTTCGGAAAGTGTGATGTATCTATCTTTATTTGGACCAACATTACTGTACATAACTTTAGTTGCACCATACAGCAAGGTAGGTCAGGTTTCTACTTACTGGAATAATATTTAAACCTTAAAACAGATTTCATTAAACCAAAACAATAATAATAATAATAATAATAATAATAATAATAATAATTATTATTATTATTATTATTATTATTATTATTAATGTTATTATGATGATGATGATGATGATGATAATAATAATAATATAAATAATAATAATAATTATGATGATGATGATAATAATAATAACAATGATAATAATAATAATAATGATGATGATAATGATGATGATGATGATGATGATGATGATCATAATAATAATAATAATAATAACAATGATAATAATAATGATAATGATGATGATGATGATGATAATAATAATAATAATAATAATAATAATAACAATAATAATAATAATAATAATAATAATAATAAT
>JAQMYF010000005.1:12593645-12619674 GCA_030014195.1 Neosilurus mollespiculum | reverse complement strand
AAACGCCCGAGCTGGGAATCGAACCCAGGACCTTCTTGCTGTGAGGCGGACGTGCTAACCACTGCGCCACCATGCCGCCCATTATTATTATTATTAATAATAAAAATATAATAATTAAAGACCCATGATGAAATGATCAACAATAGAGCTGTTAATCAATTATCAATCAATCAGTCACTCAATCAACCAATCATATTACATTAATTACTTAATTACTTTATTTGTTTAGGTCACTGTGCGTGTGCTGCAGCAAAACCTTCAGAAATTTACACTTTGAGATCCAACCCCCTTTCGTTTAATCTATGCTTCGAACATAGTACCTCTCCATTTATCAGGTGACAGTTTAGTATCTATGGCTGAAGATGTCACTGAATTGTTGCTGATCATTTTTTGAAATACATCGAGGGCGGGACTGTGGCGTCATCGTTAGCCCATCCACTCACAGCAATGGCGTAGGTTTTATCCAGGTACTCTGATTTCCTCCCACAGTCCAAAAACCTGCACATTAGGCTAACTGGCTGTTTCGAATTGCCCATAGGTGTGATTGTGAGTGTGAATAGTTGATTGCGTGTGTGTGTGTGTGTGAGTGTGTGTGTGTGTGTGTGTGTTTTTCCTGTGATGGTCTGGTGAGCTGTTCAGGGTGTACCCCTTCACCGCTTTTTCACTCGGTGTCGGCTGAAATGTCTAGCATCCAGCATCCCTGCAGCCCTGGTAGGAGTAAGTGGCTTGGGAAACGAGTGAAAGAGAGTGCTAGCTAGCATCAAAAATGTCAATTGAGCAAAGGATTCTGGGAAGGCCAGATGTCCTATTTCTATTGTCAATTTTTTTTCTGCTTCAAGGTCATTTTTCTTTCCATTATATATTTTTCTTTTCTTTTTTAATTAGTGTTTTTAATTATTTTAACTAATATTTATTTATTTTTTACATTTTTCATTCTAATTTATTTATAATTTTATAATTTTATTAATAATTGATCAATCTATAACCATCAACCCTTAAACATTATAATTCTGCTTTTAAAATACAGGCTTATTTTTTCTCTTCTTTTTATTTTTTCATCTTTTTTTTCTTGCTGCTTTTTAAAATTAATTAATGACCCATGATCCTAAAGCATCATAATCCTGCTTCTTAAACACAAATAAGCAAAAAATGAATAAGCAACACATCAGTATTCACACAATAGCTACTTATATATTTTTTCATGGTAAAGTGGGTGAAGTCAGACTTTTAGACTCGGCTCTACACGAGCAGAAACAGGATTTGCTCGGAGGTGCCAGACTTGTGCTAGAGGTGAGAGTGTGAAAGGCACTTACACGTGTAGAACTTACAGCAGATCCTCGTCCTGAGAACAAAAACGATGAATGTGAGAGAGCTCTTTATTTTCTAACGGGATATTTTTGTCAATGATACGGAAGGACAGCAGGCGATTACAGTCTCCCCAGACCCTGATGACCGTTAATGAGCCTCGTGACTGAGGAACACCACGCGCTTTCACACAGTCTGAAAATGGACCTTGACGGCAAAATTTGTTTTTGGTGTTCAGAACTATTGGCACCCCGACGATAGTAAATGTATAGAGGGAATAATAGCATCGCGTCTCTTTCTGTAATATTATTAGAGATGCTTGTTTACAGTTTCGGACCCTTGGACGACTTCTCTAGCTCAGTTTTAACAGTCCGTAGGACATCCTTTTAGCTCACGGAGACTGACATGGCCGCTATGAGACACCTGCAGTTATTTTCTTGATTTTAATGCATGCTGGAGGCTCAGTGTTATCGGAAACCCCACCATGGATTAACCTCCTGGTGGACGCAAACAGGATTTGGACTGAAATGTTGTGGTATGTAGAGGAGATCCATGAGATTAAACCTTGGAGTATTTTGGTGTATTTTTATATCCTTTTTACATCCATGCCCATGTATATATGAGGCTGCCGGATCTCTGGCTGGAAAACAGAGATCTCATAAAGCTTTCCGCTAAACATTATTAAGCATGGGGTGTAGAGGTGGTGGTGGTGGTGTAGTGCTTAGCATGTCCGCATCACATCAAGAAGGTCCAGGGTTTAAGTCCTTTCCAGTCTCATGTGCTTGTGTGGGTTTTCTCAGGGTACTCTGGTTTCCTCCTACAGTACAACAACATGCACATTAGGTTAACTGGCTGTTTCAAATCGCCCCTAGGCATGAGAGTGAGTCTGAATGGTTTTATGTGTCTTGACCCAGCAATGGTCTGGCAAGCTGTTCATAGCGTACCCCGCCTTCGCCCAGTGTTAGCTGAGATAGGCATCAGCCTCCCTGAGACCCTTGTAGGATTAAGTGCTTTGGCAAATGAGTGAATGAGTGATGGGAGTCATTGTTTCATTCATTTCCCAAACCACTTCATCCTATTAGGGTCGCTCAAGCCTATCTCAACCAACTCTGGGCAAAGGCGGGGTACACACTGAGCATCACACACACACAACCAGTTACAATCACACCTAGGGGCAATTTGGAATTGTCAGTTAAGCTACATGTGCATGTCTTTGGACTACTTTGGAGGTAACCCGAGTACCCAGAGGAAACCCATGCAAGCATGGGGAGAACATGCAAACTCCACACAGAAACAGTCTTCATGCTGTGAGGCAGATGTGCTTCATACTACGCCATCGTGCTGGCCTTCGTTAGCATTAGCGTGTTATTAATGAAACGACAACGCAGACAGTGCTGTTAATGAAAATAATCCACTTCAGGGTGGTAAAGACCCTCCATTTTGGCATCATGCCGCATCACACCACGCCAGTTTGGATTCATTTCTTCTAACCGTATGGTCTGTCATGTGTTATTCCTTACTTATATACCAACTCTCCAGGAGCAGGATCTCCTTTGTGTGTGCGTCTTATTTTTATATTTCAGAGAGTTGCTCTCAGCAGATGGGTGCATTGAGAAGAAAATAGAGTCTAGTGGGGTGTATTTTTGTTTGTTTGTTTGTTTTTAAACATGACTGATGGCAGCCAGACAAGTCAATCTCCAGAACAAAAGCCAGCTCTGTGGTGGGTTACTGGTGACAGTATGTTGCCAGATCCCCCACCCCTCAATCGTTCACTCACTCAGGCAAATCATTTTCTGCTTTAATGTAATTAGCGTGAATCTTCCGTACTGGCCTGGAATCGCGATGAGGGAGAAGTAATTACTCAGAGAGTGTGGTCGCTCTGCCCGCTCCGCCCGCTCTGCTCGCTGCTACCTGCTGCCCTCTCATTTCTGCCAGCCCAGTGATAACATATGCTTCTCTCGGGTTCTGACACTTTTGTTTTTATCTGTATTAAGATGTAAATTTATACCTCGTGAGAACTGACCGGAAACCTCTATCCGTCAACCGTCCTGTTCAACATCTCTGTCCGCGTGTGTTATGTCCCGCAGCTGCGGAATCTTCTGATTGCAGAAGCTGTTGATTAGTTTTCAATAACAGCAGCTCTGACGGTTTATATTCGTCCACTTGTGTAGTCGAATCATTATTGTTTCTATAGCAACAACTCGTTCGCTGCGGTCTGTACGATGTCCGTGATGCTTCACATAAAATACGCTGGTATAGTGAAGCTTTCGGAATGATGCAGGATAAGTTTGTTTGACATTAATGGAAGGAGTCTCCAGTGTCAGCAGCAAAGTTGGTACATTTTTATTTAAACCTTTTTGTCATTATTTTCAAACAGAATGAAACGAGAGGCTGGTGAGGATTTTAACATTTATAGCTGCTTTAATGTACTGTGAAGTCTATACTAGGCTTTAGATACATTGCTAATTTGCCAACAACATCATTACTACATCAATACCTTCATTATTATGTCACCACCATCAGTTTTACCTCAACACCTTCATTACTACAACATGGCCGTTACTACCCCAACACTATCGTTACTACCTCCAACACTGTTGTTACTACAAAACCAAGGTTATTACCCCGACACAGCCATTACTTCCTCAACACTGTCATTACTACTTTAACACCATCATTACTACCCCAACACCGTTGTTACTACCCAAACACTGTTGTTACTTCCTCAATACTGCCATTACTACCTCAACACCATCATTACTACCTCAACACTGTTGTTATTTCCTTAACACCATTGTTACTACATCAACACCATCATTACTACCCCAACACTGTTGTTACTACCTCAACACTATTGTTACTATGTCAACCTCATCGTTACTACATCAAGACTATTGTTACTACCTTAACATTGTCATTGCTACTTCAACACTGTAAGTACTACCTCAACACCATGGTTTCTACTCTAACACCATTGTTATTAATTCAACACCTTCAACCATTTACACAGTCATTCACACCTAAGGAAAATTTGGAACAGCCAATTATCCTAATGTGCATGTCTTTGGACTGTGGGAGGAAACCGGAATACCCAGAGAAAACCTATGCAAGCACGGGGAGACCATGGAAACTCCACACAAAAACGTCCCGAGCCGAGCCTGGGCATCCTTTACATATATTGTTTTTATTCTAGGGAGACAGAATCAGAGTACAGCATCAAAACTAGATATTTATTTTAAATATATATTATTATAAACTCTGATATACACTGACGTGTCATCGGTTTATTCTAACGGCATGGATAGCAATTTGCTAAAAACTCTTCCCCTGAATGACAGCTAGTAATTTAGCTAACCTAGCCTTGGAATGCTCCTCACACACAGACACACACAGACACACACACACACACACATATATACATATATGCCTGTGCTTGGCCGATTTCCCTCACACACACACACACACACACACACACACACACACACACACACACAGCTGCTGAGTGACGGAGCATTTGAGGTGTAATTGCTCTGATAAATCTTGATTAAACCTTGCAGCTGTGCTGCGTGTGCTGGTGTGATCGCACTGTCAGATCAATTTACCACCGTCTAGTAACAGCGGCTACTTTTAGGGTTCCATGACGAGGAACTCATCGCATTTGACAGACCTGTTAGAAAATCAGATGGAGGAGGAGGAGGAGGGGAAAAACACGGCAGAACGGAGCCTAACTGTCCGTCTCGGAGTCGGAGCAGTAGCTACAAACGCCTCTGGGTTTTCCAACCTGGTTTTGGGTTTTCACTTCAACATCATCACTGACGCAGGAGCTCAGCATGGATGCGATTCGGAAGGTCATGATTGGCATACTGAGAATAGAGAGAGTTCTGGGGAAAGAAAAAAAGAACAAAACAGTCAGTTGCTACCAGAGTAGCATTTGGGGAATTATGACCATTTTCAACAGTTAGTCAGACTCTGTGTTCATATCCTCCAAGACAAACATCCATTAACACCAAGGAGCAGTTAATAATAGTCATTTAGCCTGATATGCATGTCGTTGCAGTGTTAGAGGAAACCAGAGCACCTTGAAGAAACCCACACAGTTGAAAAGAACATGCAAACACCACACAGAAACACCGTCGCCAGCCAAAGTGCTCGATCCTAGGAACTTCTTGCTGTGGGACGAGAGTTCTGGCCAATTCATCACCATGCCCTAAACCATAGGATAAAAAAAATGAAGCATGTCAATATTAGAATTTAATTTATGTCCCAGACAACCCATTCTCAGGAGATTCTAATCAACACTTTAAGTGCTAGATGCACAAATTGGCCATTGCCCATCATGAAGCAACAAATCATCTACATATACTCAACTGCCTGAAGCACTTAGTACCCATAATGCTCTTAAGACCAGAAATAAATCTCCTAGCACAATTGATAGGTCGTCACACCTGCTCGAGTGAGGAGCAGTTTATAAAATCTAAATGACTTCACATAAACAGATTTGATTGTTCGTCCTACAGAGGAACGATTTTAACCAGGCGTCTTATTTATTTTAATGATACTGATGAAATATGATCCTTGTTATTACTGTATGGTGGGTGTTTTAACAGAAGTCCAGATCTTGATGTATCCTGAGCTGATGAGTTAAGGTGAGACTCTGTAAGGAGATGTGTTATAAATAAAAGCTTAGAAATTTTGGATCAATTGCTTGTATAATGTTTTCTTTTAAAGTGAAGTCATAAATAATAAAAATAAATAATATATCACAGCATTGTGCATGGTGGTGTAGTGGTTAGCATGGCCACCTCTTAGCAAAAAGGTCTTGGTTTGAGTCACAGGCTCGGTGAGGGCATTTCTGTGTGGAGACTCACCCATACAGTGGGCGCTGATGCACACTATGCCAACACAGATAATATTCTGGATGGTTGGAGAATTTGACATGTGTTTTGTTTGTTTGTTGTTGTTTTTCTAACTAAATTGTGGATTCATTTGACCACACCACATATTCCTACTGTCTTTCAATTCATCTACAATGTTCTTGGGCCCAGAAAACTTAGTAGCATTTCTGCATAGATTTCTGTATGGCCTCCTCTTTGTGTAACATAGTTTCAGTATTTTTGGATGCAGCAGCAAACTGTGTTATGTAACAGTAACCAGTTTTACAAAGTACTACCAAGGCCATGTGACTATATTTGTCACGGTAGCATGATGGTTTATTAGATTTTTTCTTCCAACTTGGGGGCTGGAAGGTCATGCACATCCAACAGTGGTTTTTGACCTTCCCCTTTACACACTGAGATGTGTCCAAATTCCATGAATCTTTACAAAATCGTATGTACTGTAGACGTTAAAAGACCTAAACTGAGAAATGTTACTTGTGGCACAAAGGCGTGAGCCCTGTCCCCTCCTTGCCTGTAAAGACTGGGACTTTGGTGGATGTTACATCTTGATGTATCAAAAAAAAAAAAAAAGTCCCGGCCACCTGGCCAATACTCTAACAATGATCTAAACACTATAAAACTATGAGATATATAAAGTATAATGTCAGTCATTTTGTTCTGAATATAGAAGGAACTGATTTGTATGCATAACACAGACACATTTGTCAAATGAATTCCGTAAACATAACTTACAGTTAAATCCATTCAGGCCTTTAAAAAGGCCCATAAATTTAATGTCTCAGGACGTATTTTATAAGGTCCTCCCTCCTTCTCCTCCCCAAAAGTCCTCATAATCTTCCAAAGCATGAAGAGGAGAAAAATTTGAAAAGGCTTAAGGAAAGAGTGAATGAATGAATGAATGAATGAATGAATGAATGAATGAATATCATGGGATGCAGAAGTTGAAAACACCCCACAGTATCAGAATGGAAATTCAAATGTGAAAAGTATGGAGTGTCTAAAAGTGGGTCACGTCATGGAAGCAGCTATATAAAGAATAGCGGGGCATGTGGTGAGGATGATAGAAGCGAGCCAGAAAGGGGTCATGGTTCACAATAAGAATGAAAATCCAGAGAATGTATTTATATTGGCCTGCCAGCGTCATGTGACTCTTAAACAACTTTGCAAAGAATGTGGGTTTGAATACTGTAACTCGCATAGTGCAGGCTTGAGACCTCAGCATGCATCTTACAGGGAGCTAATTTCCATGAGAATATTGAGGTAGTTTTTAAGGCAAGTGACTACTGGTTGAACTCAGAAATGTGTTCATCAGTTGGTCAAAATGCATGAGCCAATGCAGCAACAGTAATCGTTATAAAACGTTGACCATATTTAGAACATCTCTTGATATTAGCAAGGGGCTAAAAATGGAGCCTTGAACATTTACAGCTCCCAAACATTGTATGGCATTGTTGTTGTTGTTGTTGTTGTTATATGTTGTGCAGAAATGTTGTCAATAAACCCACCATCACCCAATTTACGCCACTTTGAATCCAAAGTATAGCTAACTAGCTCTTGGAGGACCTCCTCACTGGTTAGTTCCTCCCGAATAAGTCCCTAGAACTATATGGTCAGACCAAGGAACTCTTCATGAAAGAGACAATCAGACCCCCTGCATACTATATACAGCCTCAGCAGATCTTAAACAAGCACTAATCCAGTAATAGAGGTTAATCCGTTAACACATAAGCTAGCAGAGTCGGAGAGATTAGCATATTCATGATGTGTAGGTGATTATAACCCCTCAAACTCCAACCACTTCTCCCCATATGGGACAAATCATATTGAAATCTATTTTCATGCAGCGAGAAGCAAGAGTGCAGCATGCAGCTGAGAACGCTGGCAAGAACCCGGCCTCATTTGATGAGGACATTTGCTTAAGTGACTTGCCTGTCAAAACAAATTGTTGGTACACCCCCCTCCTCTTTTCTCTCGCTTTATTTCTCTCTTTTTCTCTAAAAGGTTGTCCTCTTCTGGGCATAACTATTTCCCTCCTCAAAGCCAAATTTGGTGTCTGGGGTTAAGTAAACACTTGTTTCCTGTAAAAGCCCCCTGAGGCCGCGGGAGACAATTTGCACCACTAACAAGCGCAACATTATACCTGAGAGCTATGTATTTTTTTCTTTTTTTATGGGCATGAAGCATCTGAGTCAGCCAGATTGTCTAATTTTTTTCAAGCCACAAGGCTGGAAAGAGATATGCAGGTCAGGTTGGGTAACGCTGAGAGAACTGGGGAAACACTAGCCACTCATGGAGGACTGGGTCTGTGTATGATACCGTTATGTACTGTGAATGCATGTTGTGTTATTTGTTTATTTGTTTTTTGTTTGTTTATTACCTTTGCCCAAGTCACCAGCATTTGTAGGTCCATTTGTTTGTATGCCAGTTTGTCTTTGAACAAAATTCTAATCACACCCCTGCATGTACACTGTCTTTAGAAATCTTGGTAGGAAGATAATCCTACCTGATGCCCAGAGATGATTTGATTTTGGTCAAGGGCAAAGGTTATGGTCAAAGCAAAGTCATAAAAATCTGGTGATAGATCTTCAAATTTGGAAATAAGGGCTGATCGACATGGCATTACTATGGAACACTAATGGAAAGCCATATATGGACGTTCCAATGAGACCCTTACCTTTGACCTTGAGTGACCTTGAAAGGTCAAAATTAAGGTCACAGGATTTTAAAGTGCTTATAATCTTGAAATGAGTGCTGACAGTTATGTAGTTACTATGGGACTCTAATATAAAACCAGATATGTACTTTTAAATTAGGCCATTACCTTTGACCTTGAGTGATCTTCAAAGGTCAAACCCCAGCTATCTTGGAAATCCTTCCAATGAGGGGGGCAGAGATGTCTCTGGTATGATGTATTACTTGTTTTCTTTATTTTTCTCAGTGTCTGATCAGTAGAGAACCAGGAAAAAATTCTCTGATCTGGTAAATTTATACTTATTACTCAGAACACAGCAGAAGAACTTGGTATCCTGTGAGCTGAGCTTTTCACACTGACTGTTCCACGGTTTAGAGACACTCTGAGAACCTTTAATCTTCACATGCAGCAATCTCAAGAGGTTACCAGACTGTTTTGAATTGAGATAAACTCAAAATAATCACTCTTTGCAATAACGCAAAGCAGAAAAGCATCTCAGAACAGATTCAGACTCTCTCAGCGAGTGAAGCCAACGCATTTCATTTCCTGTTCTGGAATAACAAGAAGCATAAATATTTAAAGGTGTTTATAAGGTTTTTTATTTATGTTTTTCATTTAGCAAAGGACCTTTTATCCTGTGTTGCAGGTAAGTTTACCAACAAGAACATGAGGTGTGAAGTTGGATATGGTTGTGCACCATCTGGTACGTACAAGCTAATGATACGTATGTGAAAAAGTTTTTTTTTTTACATAATTGTAAGATTTTAAGCATTCCACACTGTCACTTGCATATTTCATGCACTAAATGTGGCTGTTGCACGTGTGTGTGTGTGTGTGTGTGTGTGTGTGTGTGTTGCTCCGAGTTCCTGATGTTTTACATTTAATATTTTTCTCTCTCTGTCAATTAACCGCAGTCTCTTTTTTAGACTCCCAGAAGTGATAATGAGGGGCATTTAAATGCGCCAATAAATCCCTCGAAAAGCCGAAATCACCTCCCAAGAATAATTACAGCATTTCCAAAAATCTATTTTTTAGCTTTTCAGTCTCTGGATGAAGTTATAATTAAAATAAAATCCGTAGACGTGGGATTGAACACGTTTATCCCTAGTGATCTGCACCGAACCCTGCCTAGAGGTCACTTCAGTGCAAGGCCACACACACACACACACACACACACACACTCTCAGAGGAATGTTGATTTTTTTTTCACGCTCGGATGCATTTAAATGAACTGGGCAGGCGTAGGTCGTTGTGCTGTGGCAGAAACACGGCTCTGTGCGGACGTCCGGATTTAATCCACATCAGTACACAAACCGGGTTTAAGTTCTGCCTCCTGTGGGATTTAAACACGGAGATGAGATCCAACCCGTTCATGCGTAGCGTCCTCGACTTTGGAACCGTCGATTTAATGATGTTTTAGGACTTAAAATCACATATTACTGTCATTTAATAGAAATCATTATCCAGATTTCGTGTAACTGTCACATGTCTGTGATTTATTTTAAATTATTTAACCATTGGGTGGCATGGTGGCACAGTGCTTAGCACGTCCGCCTCACAGCAAGAAGGCCTGGGCTTGGGGCATTTCTGTATGGAGTTTGCATGTTCTCCCCAGACTTGCGTGTGTTTCCTCTGGGTACTCCGGTTTCCTCCGACAGTCCAAAAACATGTCACAGGGAGGCTGGAGCCTCTCTCAGCTGACTCTGGGCGAGGACGGGGTACACCCTGGACAGCTCGCCAGCCCATCGCGGGACCAACACGCACACAACCATTCACACTCACACTCACAGCTAGAGGCGATTTGGAACAGCCAATCAGTCTACTGTGCATGATGTTGGACTGTGGGATGAAACTGGAGTACCCAGAGGAAACCCACACAAACACGGGGAGAACATGCAACCTTCACACAGAAACGCATGTCTTTGGACTGTGAGAAGAAACCGAAGTACCCCGAGAAAACCCACGTAAACACGGAGAGAGCATACAAACCACATAGAAACGTTCTTGCCATGCCGGGGACCCGAACCCAGGACCTTCTTGCTGTGAGGCGGACGTGCTGACCAGTACAGCCTTATACATTTTTAACATTTTTAATTACAGATTCTTGTTTTACCCTTTTTAAACTTCAGTCCTTCACATTTACATATCTACATTTTTAAAAAAATACATCTAGCACTCGGTTATCTTTGCTGTATCCCAGTGAGCTGATGATGGATGTCCCTGCTGGGTAGAGAGCGCTCTTGATGTGAAAGGGAAGGAGGAAAAAAAAAAGATAAAGGTGGTTGATAAACAAATGCACGCAGTATCACTCGTCTCCTTGCCAGGAGCAGATGTAGCGCTTTCACAAGCCGTTTGGCCGACGACTTTTCTCGTTTAACCTTGTGGTGTCGCCGAGCAAACACGTTATGCATAAAATCTCAAACAAGGTGTCTGCTTGCAAAACATGACACTGGCACTGGAGAAGTGGTGCTCGAGGTTTCATAAGCTGTTGAATAACCAAATAGGATGTTTTGTAGCATAAAATATGGATGAAATATGATAAAAAATAAAAAGAATAACCCAGGAGAAGGACTAGAGAAGGTTTGGTTCTGGATGTATAATCAGGATTTATTTTTATTACATGACACAGAGGACGACTTTACGTGTAACAGCTACGTTATTACTATGTGACACATTTAAAATCACGGTTTAAGAGGGCGTTTCTCTGTGAAGTATGTTCGCCCCATGCTTGCGTGGGTTTCCTCTGGGTACTCCTCCGGGTATCCTCCCACAGTTCACAGACATGCACATTAGGCTAAGTGACTCTTGTCATGAAAGTGGGCGGCCATTTTCTCACAAGCTTCCTCTGGAAGGAACATCGATAGGCTACGCCCTACTGACAGCGCTGTAGCGCAGCGGAACTCTGTGACTCCATATTGGTTGTTGCTACTCATGCTCAGATATTGCTTTCAACAGCATAAATAGAGAGAAAAGAACATAAAGTTTGGATCTCACAGGGTTGTAGTTAGTGCTTCAGTGGAAACTATACTAACTAGATAACCAACAGGCGGACAGTCGTAGCTATCTGCCGTGGAGTGTAGCCTATCTATCTTATATGATATCTATGAGGAGGAACACTGGCGCGTGCCAATCATGCAATGATGATTCAACAAGCCGCTTAATCCTAATTAGGGTCGCAGGGAGGCTGGTGCCCATCTCAGCTGCCTTTGGTTGAAGGCGGGGTACACCCTGAACAGCTCGCCAGGCCACTGTAGGGCCAACACACTTACACACAACACACAAACAACCATTCACATGGGAGGAAACCCATGGAGGCACGGGGAGAACGTGCAAGCTCCACACAAAAACAAACAAGCCCATGCTTCCCGTTTCCAATGTTAATAACGGATAAATCAGCTCGAAGAAGAACACCAAGGATTAACTTGGGTGACTTTCCACCAATCAGAAATATTTATATTTTATTTTAGTGCAACACGCATCATTTATTTGCAAATTACACAGTAAAATCCTTGTTTATAAATTCACCGCTACACGCTTAGCAGTAGTACTAAATAAAGAGCTCTGAACATCATGTTATCCTGCGTACCTACTGGAATATTTGTCCCTGAGCCAAGAAACAGCAGGAAGCCGAGCGAGACGGAGAGGAGGAAAAGCCAGACGCTGCCAATTCGGAGGGAAAAAAAAGATGGGTGAAGAATTTTTATCAACAACACGCACGCTCAGTAATTATTGAGATTTCATTTAGTATTTCTCCCTCACCAGGCAGTGATTATATACAGCGTGATGGAAAAATCTGGAAATTTTGGTTCAATAAGTCAAAAAAAAAAAAAAAATTAACAAAATGGCTCTGGAGTGCCGCGCAGAGCTTAAAAATAAATTAGCATTTTGAAAGCAAGGATATTAGCTTTAAAAGATTGTTTTGTTTAAAGTTAATAGTGCTGAAAACACAGCACGCCTGACATGACCTTATACGGAGTACTTATATACTAACGTATTTATCATAAGAAATTCTGCATTTTTAAGTAATATATATTTATTTAGTCATAACAAAATAACTACAATTTATTTGATTTAGTCATATATTTTTTTTCATATATTTATTTCTACTAACATCAGGTTCAGAACTGCTAATATGACTCTTTCACCCACTCATTTTCTGAACCAAGCCTTTCTCAGCCGCCTCTGGGCGAAGGCGGGGTACACCCTGAACAGCTCACCAGACCAGTGCAGAGCCAACACTTACACACACACTTTTACATGCACACTCACACCTAGGGGCAATTTGGAACAGCCAGTTAGCCTAATGTGCATGTCTGAAAAGGAAGGAAGGAAACCGGAGTACCCAGAGGAACATGCTAACCACTGTGCCACCGTGTTGCCTCCAGAAAGATCTCTCTTGCTAATTTGACGTCATTGAATGCATTTCTAATGAGCATATTTACATAAAAACTGTTTGAAACTAAAGTTTAACTTCAACCTGTAATTTATTTATTTATTTATGAAGTTCTCATCACATACGTTGCGCACCGGATCCAAAACAGACATTGGGTAAATTCCTCGGACAGGTGTGGGTTTGTCATATAATACTCACCTGTTGTGTTTTAGTGTTAATTTTTTCTCATGTCTTCTTGACGTCAGGTCCATTTTAGGGTCAAGCCCCGGGCTCAACGAGGGCATTTCTGTGTGGAGTTTGCATGTTCTCCCCACGTTTGCGTGGGTTTCCTAGGGGTACTCGGGTTTCCTCTAACAGTCCAAAGACATACACATCAGACTAATCGGCTGTTCCAAATTTCCCCTAGATATTAACGTAAGTGTGAATGGTTGTGTGTCTGTTGCCCTGCTGTTCAGGGTGTACCCTGCCTTCGCCCAGGGTCAGATGAGATTAGAGGCTCCAGCCTCCCTGCGATATCACTAGGATTAAGCGGTTCAGCAAAAGGGTGAGATTGATTGATTGATTGATTGATTGATTGATTGATTAATTAATGAATGAATGATGGAATAAAGCTCCATATGCTCCCTCTTCATTCTTTGCACCTTTTCAAATAAGTATAAATGATAACACGCAATAGTGCAAGTGTGCTGTGGGTACCAGGCGTCTTTCCAACACCAGCTGTGACCTTCTGCTTTCATTAAGCCGCAGGATCTCAACTAAAGATGATAATCATGATTAATCTGATAAATATGGAGGTGTTCGTTAGTTGGTATAAATTCATGAGTAATCAGCTTGTTTTTCTGAAACACCTGCGACGTCTAAGGCAACAAAATCCACGTCTGGGAAAATAGACCACGGTATTTTATTTATTTATTTATTTATTTTTTGCTAGCGAAGCCCATGTTGCAATCATGTTAGCTTATCACCCATGTAGCAATCATGTTAGCTTATCATGATGAAGTGTTTTACTCACAGAGAGTAATTTTATAAATTATTTGTTGTGTGTTAGGCTGCAGTGATAATGCTATAACCTAGTGCTTAGTAGATGCTAGTCATGCTTAATTTATCTGTAGATCAGGATGGAGTTGCAAGGCATCGTTTGCACTTTAAATCACTGGTTTATTTTAGAGTTGTTGTTGTTGTTGTTGTTGTTGTTGCTGTTGCTGTTTTTTCTATGATCAGTGCAACAATGATGTCAAGTTAGGGTCTTATACAACCCAACACTCACAATAAATAATTAATAAATATTCCTTTTCAGTTATAAAGTGATTTATTTCTGCACCATCGTGTTTATTAATCAGCTGCCCGAAGCTCAGCATGAAATATAACCGCATTCAGCATCGACCCGCTTTATTTATTATTTATTTATTTGTTTGTTTGTTTATTTATTACTATTATAACAAATAGCATGGTTAAATTAACAATTGAGTGAAGCAGACTGTGCCGTATTGATCCATTTGTTTCCAAAGTAACAAAAATTCAAGTTGTGAGAGTGTGGAACGCCCAGGAGGCTTGAGTCTTCATCAACACTACTACAGAAGGGAGGTGGATTTGAAAGCTGCGTAGTTGCGTTTACATTCAAAATATATGTTGCATTTCTGTCTGGCGGCATGGTGGTGTAGTGATTAACACACATGTCTTACAGGAAGAAGGTCTTGGGTTTGAACCCCGGGCTCGGCGAGGGCGTTTCCGTGTGGAGCTTGCATGTTCTCCCTGTGTTCCAGTGGGTTTTCTCCATGTACTCCTGTTTCCTCTCACAGTCCAAAAAACATGCATATTAGGCGAACTGGCTGTTCCAAATCACCCCTAGGTGTGAGTGTGAATGGTCATGTGTGTGTTGGCCCTGTGATTGACTGGTGAGCTGTTCAGGGTGTACCCCGCCTTCACCCAGAGTTGGCTGAGATGGGACCCTAATAGGATTAAATGGTTCAGAAATTAAATGAATTAATTATTATTATTATTATTATTATTATTATTATTATTCATTCATGAATTCATTCATTCATCTTCGGAGCCACTTAATCCTAATTAGAGTTGCGGAGAGGCTGGCGTCCATCTCAGCCAACTCTGGGCAAGGGTGGGGTACACCCTGTACAGCTCTCCAGGCCACTGAAGGGTCAACACACACAACCATTCATACTCACACTCACACCTAGGGGCAATTTGGAACAGCCAATCTATCTGCCTACTATGCATGTTTTTGGACTGTGGGAGGAAACTGGAGTACCCTGAGGAAACCCACACATGCAAACTCCACACAGAAACGCCCCAAACCTGGGACCTTCTTGCTACTGTGAGGAAAATGTGCTAACCACTGTGCCACCATATAATAATTTGTATTATTATTATTAATATTATTATTATTATTAATATTATTATTATTATTATTATTGTTGTTAGTGGTGGTTGGAACAGTATTTAGGAGGTCCTATTTTGTTTTTTCATTTTGCTGCTTGAACGCAAATGAGGATTTTGTCAAAAGTATAAAATAATGAAAGATGTACGGCTGCCTCTTCCTGTTCCTCGAGCCTCAGCGTAGGTGCAGAAATCCAGAGAGCAGATACTGAAGGTGAAGATTCTTTTATTATGGTTTTCTCTTTCCTTCCTTGTTGCTCTTCACCCAGTGGGTCAGGACCACCAGGTGAGTGAACCAGAGGCGACTGATATGAAGCTTTCTGATTGACCACAAGATATAAATTCGCTGCTTTTAAGGAGTTACGTATGTGCATTGCTCTAAACACACACACACTCACACACATCATGCTGATCCAGTGGGTGGGTGAATCCATCACTGATGGTTGTGCTGTGAATGTGTAGGATGTTCCGAGACGCACTCCGACTGGTACACGTTTACATGTGTAACATAATGTAAAGTAAATGTAAATCTGCCGCGTCCGTTCTCTTCAAGCAGCCTGGATTTACATACTGACAGCCTGCGGCTTATTGGAAAGGACATGATCAGTATGACTTGCGGCATGATTTGCAGCAGCAAAACCGGACCCCCTCCCCTTACCCTCACTCTCTTTCTCTATCTATCTCTCTCTCTCTCTCTCTCTCTCATTCCCTCATACACGTGATTGATCTCCTCTTGTGTGCAAACACAACTAGGTTTGAAAATGCTGTATGTTGTTCTACACAAACATGTTGAATAATAGAACAGTTCCAGCTCCAGCGCCGAACATTTCTCCTTCTTCTTTCGACAAATGTATGAAATATCGATGTAATGTAGCACCAGTATATGTAAATAGGTTCACATGCTGCTTCAACTGTTTTATAATTGTTTCTGTATTTGGACTTTAATCCAAAGTGGGTGTGTTCTAAAACCATAAATAATTAGTTCACGCACAAAAACGCTGGGGTGGCACAGTGGTGTAGTGATTAGCATATCCACCTCACAGCAAGTTCATCCTGGGTTCAAGTCCCGGGCTCAGCAAGGGCATTTTTGTGTGTAGTTTACGTGTTTTCTCCATGCTTGTGTGGGTTTCCTCTGGGTACTCTGGTTTCCTCCAACATTTAAAGACATGCGCATTAGGCAAACTGTCTGTTCCAAAATTGCCCCTAGGAGTGAGTGTGACTGTTTATTGCTTTGTGTGTGTGTGTGATGGCCTGTGATGGTCGGGCGAGCTGTTTAGGATGTCCCATGCTTTCACCCAGAATTGGTTGAAATAAGCTCCAGCCCCCCCCATGACCCTCATCGGATAAAGCGGTCTTGCGACGGGTCATCCTGCTCATGCTGAAGGAGCCTGAAGAGCCAGTTAGATTAATTCAACTCACTGTGTTTCTCCATTCCATGTTCACAGTCTATGCATGTCTCGAGATCATTCTCTAGACTCTTGATTAGATCCGGTCTCAGCTGACCCATGGGCAGGCATCCAGCCAATAAGAAATTTTAGGAGCAGCTCCCGAGTGGCACGTCAACAGGGTGCGCAAATGTCAACCTGGAGATTAATGCCGCAGCCATCCACGAGCAGGAGTCCATGGAAGCTAATTGGCCCAGCTCTCACAGAAGGGAGGGATGGCATCTGCTTACTTCCCTGTCACTCACAGTGATCACCAGCCAATCATGAGCATCTGTGAGATTATTTGTGTGAGGGAAAGGATAGTGCTTGTCCTTCGAGTGTGTTAGGTCGCCTCCAAATACGCATGCTCAGCAGTTCGTAAAGAGGCGGGTAGCAGCATCACATGTCACGAAGGGGGTCTCGTAAATTCTGATATTCCAATCTTAGATATTGGTAAGGAGTGAGATTCCTCTGTTTTTTCAGATGTGCTCTACTGCATACTACCAAGGTGATGATGGTTCCTCAACCTCAGATTCATCATTATATCAGTTCATAAATGGGATTCATTGTATGTGAGTGGAGACAGAGGTTACACACAGCATGAGGATGAATAGTGAGGTAGTAGAGGAGGGCAGGCAGAGAAGGAAGGATGGAAAGATGGAGGGGTAGTGAGGTGGCCAGAAGAGGATGATAGACAATAATGTTAATGAACTGGTTCTGAAGATGAATTTGATTGGTGGAGGTTGTTGGACCGGTAGTGACCTAGTAAGGAGGGATTGATGAAAAAGTAGAGTGCTATTAGCAGGTGATGGATGGAGGAGTAGTGAGCTGGCACAGGAGAATGGATGGAGAGTTAGTGACCTTGTAGAAGGAAGAGGATGGATGGAAGAATAGTGACCAGGTCAGATGGTGAGATAGTGAACAGGTGAGGAGGAGGATGGAGATTGGAACTCTCGGCTCTGGGCTTATAAAGAACATTAAAAGTCTAGATAGTGGACATACTGTTATGTAACCTTATGTTATGACAGTGGATGGAGGGATAGTGAGCAGCTGAAGGAGAATGAGTGGGGATGAGCCAGTAGAAGTGGACAGATTAAGAAGGAATTGTGGCTAGTAGAAGAAGAGGAACAGATGGATGGACAATGGGCTAAATAGTTGGATGGTACAAAAGGATGGATGAAGGAATTGTAAGTCAGTATCAGAAGACAGATGGACAGATGGAGGATATCTTCTTCCAGCTGGACATTGAGTGGGTTTGTGGTGTATAAAAAAACAGATGGAAGGAGAAAGAGAATGCAGGCTGCTTGGAGAAACTGGATGTTGGGACAGCGAGAGGACGGAAAACGACAGGGTGGTGAAGATGGATGGATAGGGAATGGGTAAAGGGACAGGTGGTAGGATGGTAGGAGTAGATGAATAAAGGAAAAGAAAGATGGTCGAGGATGCTAGTGAGATGTTGGTAGGTGATGTACTGTGAGATGCTGGAAGAAGAATTAGGAGTTAAAATAAAGCGAGTTGGTTGAGGCGTACTGATGCAGTAAAAGAAGGTGGGTGGATGGCCAAAAAAAGAATAATGAGCTGGGAAAAAAGGATGGACAATGGGTAAGAAGAAAATAGGTAGATGATAATGCTGGAAGACTAATGGATGGATGATAAAAGAGGACGGATGGATAGAGACGGGGTTCAGGAATAGGGAGGTAGTAGGATGAAATGGTAATGGAGGATGGACGAATGGATGGAGGGATGGTAAGCACGGGGTGGGGGGGTGCAGTGTAAACTAGTACGGTTGACGAGTAAACCCTTTTTCGGTGGGATGTCCCAAAGTGTGCAGGTCAATCAGTGGGTGATGGGGTCACAGAGAGAGTAGGGGGTTCAGTGATGTCATTGAGTGAGTAGGTCAATCATCATAACAAAGAGACAGACGGACACAGGCCAGCCCCTGGAAGAGCATTGCTAAGTAATTTATACCAATAAAAGGGACATCCCACAATCAGTGCGTAAGCTTGGGATGTCTCGGGGTGGTAGTGCCTCTCTATGACATCATCACAGAGAGAGTAGGTCATTGTGACTGACTGGTGGGGCATTGCGACAACGCGACGTAGAGACAATGAGACAGAGGGACAAAGGGACATGGAGTCTGGCTCCGGTAGTGCCCCCCAGCTCCTCCTGGGATGAAGGTCATCAAAGCTCCAATATCCAGCCCTCTAATAAAGCCTGAAGAGCGAAAACCAAAAGAGTCATTTGTAAAATCATTTCTTCTCTTATTCCACTACTAAAAAATTATGGCGCCCTTGTGTGAATCCATTCGCATGAGTTTTTTTCACGTCGTCTGTATTCATGCACTGGTGAGAAAACAAGCCATTCATCATGCTTTTGTTTGCTGGCTCATATAAATAATGCAGTGAAGCCCAGCTAAGTGCATCTGTTTGCTGTCACACGTCTCACGCATCCCACCGTACCCAGCTGGCCAGATTTTGTTCGTTTGTGCACTCGCATTAATCAGTTCTCCGTAGGCATAGACATGGATTGGATTTGCACTTCGGGTCCATTTTACACTGACACCAGTAGCAAAATGAGGACATGATCCTTTCAACATCACAATAATCAATGTTTATAATTATGTAAATTTCTGAGTGTAAATGTTTCATGGGGTATTTTACCCTGGAGATCTGGTAACTGCATTTGTCAGTCATTGGGTAAGTTGCCTGTGATAGAGTTGCAAGGAATTGACTGGATGATTTGATTGACAGACTGAGTGGTGTAGCATTGTCCATTCTGGCGCAGTGAAAAGGAAGCTATCATAAAACATTAAAGTTACATCTACACATGGAATCGACGAGCGACAAGCGACCAAGCAAGTGAATGCCAGCAAAATGAGTGACAAGAGGCCTCTTCCGATTTGAAACCTTTTAAAAACGATTTGCTTCTATTAGGGTTGCAGAGAGGCTGCCTGCCTCAGCCAACACTGGGTGAAGGCAGGGTACACCCTGAACAGCTAGCCAGACCACTGCAGTGCAATGCATACAGCCAACCATACACACTTACACTCACACCTAGGGGTAATTTGGAACAGCCAATTAGCCTAATGTGCATGTCTTTGGACTGTAGAAGGGAACCAGAGTACCCGGAGGAAACCCACTGCAAGCACATGCGAACGTCACACTGAAACACTGAGTCCGGGAATTGAACCCAGGACATATTAAGTATAATAATAATAATAATAATAATAATAATAATAATCAGCAGCAGCAGCAGCACTTCCAAGTCCCAGGCCATGGTTCTCAGCCGGAAAGGGGTGGAATGCAGTGTCCCCCCAGAAGAGCTGGAGGAAGTGGCTGGGGAGATGGACGTCTGGACTTCACTGCTTAGGCTGCTGCCCCTGCAACCCGACCCCGGATAAAGCAGAAGAAGATAATGATGATGATGATGATGATGATGATGATGATGATGATGATAATGTGCCTGGCCATTTGTTTGTTTGCTCATTTGTTTGTTTTAATGTTTGTTTGATTACAAGCCAAGCAAACTGTCATGTTTGTCATTTCTGCAATCTATCACACCAGCACACACCATTTTGTCCCATTTTCCAAAGTCATTAATATAAAATACGCATTTTTTTGTGACTCGGTTTGCCAGGATACCCTATATCCCTGAAGTCATCCATATTTAATACATATCTACAATAATATATGGCAGTAGTAATATATGACTTCTCTACATTAATCTCAACTGAATTCTATAGTGCAGCCGTCCATCATTAATTATTTACATGCCTTACTTCACCAAATGAATTTAATAGTTTATTAATGCGTGGCATTCATCAGCATCGACCCTTAAACCTTGTGCTCCAGGACTCGTGTGTACGTATTTGTATCTGCATCTGTATATGAATGTGGGTTTGTATTTCCTGGTATACATTCTCACCTGTTTTCTTCATGCGCACGGGAACAAACAAATAAATAACCAGGGATTTGGGAGGCTAAGAGATTTTTCATTACATTTGGTTTACACATTTCCAACATACCACGTCTGAAACCTCATCTAGAATATTTATTCTCTGGTGTTTTTAAGTGGCAAGAAAGAAATCCATAGCCTTCCTCGTCCTCCGCTGTCCAATACCGCGACAGAGCTGTTACAAAGCACTTTCCAAAAGGAAAAAAATGCAATTACTGAATACCGAAGCCCTACAATTCACTTTATACTCATCCCTCTCAAGGTTTCTTTTTCTTTATTTATTTTATTCATTTATTTATTTATTTTTAAATTCCCTCCTGTACATCTCTGCAGCTCTCCTGATTTGAACGCTAGCCCGAAGCAAATGGGCGACTATTCAGGGTGCTTTGCAAAGCATTCTTTTCAGGCTGAATACAAGCTGTTCTCTCAACACAGCACCACAACAAGGTCAACATGACTACCTGTTTACACAATCTAGCATAAAGAATGTTTGTAATGGGTTTTAATACAGTTCGGGGTCTGATTCTATACTGCGATTAAATTTCAGTTACCTCAGACGGCAGAAAGAAGAAAGAAAGAAAGAAAGAAAGACTGGACTGAAGAAAAATAGGAAAAGAAGAAAATAAATGATTTCTTAGTACACATGAATAATTGCTGTTAGTTCTGTCCTGTTATTAGCAGAGTTAATAAGCGGAGCCCCATTAGCATGGAACATGACTTCGGTGGTTGTTTCGTGTCTATGCCCCCACAGGAAGCCCAAAAAAGCTAAAAGTATCCCAAATAAAAGAAGAAGAAAAGAAGCACGGAACATGAACTCATTGAACATGACAGGTGATAGAAATGAAGGCGGAAATCAGTGAGTGAAAAGAAAAGAAGCTAAAAACTCAGTGCTAAACTTTCCTTCTTTTGCTGCAGACCATAGTCGGGAAACACAGGGCAGGTTTATTTATTTATTTATTTAGGGGTTTTTTTTATTTTTTTTATTTTTTTTTTTGTATTTTTTTTTTTTTTCTCCAGGGCTGAAGTTGATTCAGCCATTAAAGAAACTGTGCTACTCTCATAACACCAGCTATGGACACCTATCAATAGTGATATCCATCAGGAGCTCCGCTTTAAGGCAGTGCATGCATCTATATATTAGTTTTACTAGTTCTGCATCTTTCTTTCCCCACCTCTCGGTGTTAATTGCTTGCTCAGTGGTAATTACATCCCTTATCCTATCTTAAAGAGACACCGACGTGCTATTCTGCCTTAATTAAATGGCTTCGCTTCGACTCGGCCAATTTCTAATCAATTAACTGCCCAATAAAATATGTTGAGTTCTGTGCTGACAGTTTGGCTTTATGCTTTCTCTCTCTCTCTCTCTCTCTCTCTCTCTCTCTCTCTCTCTCTCTGCTATAATGACCCAGGCTATGACAGGCACTAGCATACAAAAACAGTGTTGAGCCCAGAAGGATTTTTTTTTCAATAATTAATCAGAAATGGCCTTGAATTCCTATTTACCATCATTTATAATATACACCAATCACCCATAACATTAACACCACCTGACAGCCCCATACACATCAAGCTGTAACACAATGTTTGTTATGATTCCATGTGGACATGTTAAAAAAAAAAAAAAAACTGCTGCGGATGTGGTGGAATCAGGACTTCGGAAATCGGGCTTGAGTTATGACGGTGTTGACGGAGTAACAATGTAAGTAGACCTTTTAAAGGGACGTCATCGGCAAAGTACAAGTGTGTCGCGGACTTGTTGAACATAGACGTGGACGCAGGTGAATTGCAGAGCGGATGAATAGTGTGGCACATGGGGCACTATTTATAAGGACACATGAGAATGTGGTAGGTGGAAGGAGCAGTCTGATTGGTCATAGTAAAAACATCGTAAGAACACAATGGACATGGTGGCCGTGTGATCATGCGTGTGTTGCGATGTTAGTGAGAACATGTTGGATGCAGTGAGAACCTGGCATGGATGTAGTAAGGACGTAGTATAAGCTTGATTGACGATTTTAACCCCACCCTGCCGTGTTCATTTTACTACAGACTTTATCCGGGTGTGATGAGGAAAAATAAATAAACTTGTTTACTTCCAGCACAATAAGCCTCTTTTTAGAATCCTCCCCCCCACTGGTAACTTATTTACAACAGAACATCGACTCTATACGTTTTCAAGCATGTGAGTTCCTTCGTTTTAATCCTCACAACTTCTCCACTGCCATAGCAACGATTAGAGATGCTAAGCACGGCGGCATTGATGCAATGTCCGTTGCTACTGAAGTGTCTCTCCAGTGGAAATGAGAAATCCTTCATTCAGAGGTGTTCAGATGCACACTGAGAGCAGTAAACCTCTTTTACACCACGCAAGCCGTCACCCGAGTGTCCTTTAACTGCACACGATTCATGGCTAACTGAAGAAATCTCAGAATGGCTTCCAAAAGGGAAGCGCATTGTTCTGAGGCTCTGTGCACAATCACTATGGCAACTGTATTCATCCAAAGTTCTGGTTAAATAATGAAGGTTCTGAGAAGTGACTAGCATGAGCAAATGGGTGCAACAGCTAGCTCTTGATTAGCGGTACACAGTCGGATAATGATGATGATGATGCCAGTGAGATACTTGTGAACTTCACAATGGACTGAGGATGAGCAAAGGTGAATAAACCGAAGAAGACACTAAGTGGGTGGTCACACTACAGGTGCGATAGAAAAGCGACTGGCGCGAATGGCATATTCACTGCTGTCGCTTTTTAGTGTAAAATTTGTCATGTGATATTCGTGGCAACACATTTTGGTCACCTGGTCTGTGACCTCATTGCAAACATGTCTGAAATTTTCGTGAATGTCACAAAAAAAGGCTCTGACGCAGAGTAGTCTCAAACAGTCCGCACATGTCGCAAGAAGGTTGAAAAGTTGTCATTTTGCTCGCAAATTATTATTATAAGTTGGAGACTTCCACATAGAAAGTTTAAAACTTGCGGGTATCCGCCATATTCTGTATACTGTATATTTTGTTATTATTCGTATTTTATTCACATTTTGTTCACGCTAAAAACACGAATGCTTTGGGAGCAAAAAGCAAACAAAACACGACTGAGTTACGACAGGACATCCGCTTTTTTTTTTTCACCAAACATCCGCAAACCAACTGCAAATCACTCGCAAATCAGTCGCAAAAATTGCCGCATGACTTTTTCGTGTCTTTCGCGCGATATATGTATTTAAACTGCAAAATATTGCATGTGGAGTCACAAAACATCACGACGCGAATTTCAAAATTTGTTATAAAACAACATTTCACGTCAGTTTCACCTCTAGTGTGATCACCACTAAGGAAGACTGGAGAACATTTCTTTATCAAAGAACCTTATAGACCATGATTGAATGCGAAAGAACATTTCCACCATAAAGACTCTTTCGCATGATGGATTATTTATGTTGGGATCTTCAGGAAATTGTTGGTTTTTCAGGACATGGCGAGGTTTATTTTTGAGTGCATCTGATCGCCGTCTCAATCTCTCTTAACCATCACCTCGAAATCTTCTCTCCTCATCTCTCATCTCTCACTCATTTCCCAGCTTCCCAAGCACTTTGTTTCATCTTGTCAACTCTTCACGTGATTTAACGTCTCTCTTTTCTGACTATATTCTTCAGTTCCCAGTGTGATCGGAGCTGGGAGTTTTTTCCTGCTCGTTTCTCATTTATAATGGTTATTTTGCGATTCTCCGCGCTCCTCCCGCCTCCCGCTTCCTGCTGAAACATCACATTCATGGACAAGATGAGACGCTTCCTTACAGACCCGAATGCAAATTTAATATCACTTCTCCCTTCTGTCCGACACACACAACCTTAGTCAGTATTTATTGCCCCAAGGAAGGAGGATTTGTTTGCTTGACAAATTTTCTGTGCAAGTCGATTTCGCCGTCGTCTTTTTCAGACATGCAAATGGGACAAGGCAATTTAGGACAAACAAATCCATTCTTCTGCTTTTTCCCCCACATCTATGATAAGCCCTCCATTTTCCCATTTCAAGTCTTTTCAGCCTCATTTTCATAAATATCTCAGGGAAGCATTTGTGACTTTTTATACATGTTTAATAAAAAAACAAGTCAATGTGAGAAGTCTCATAGAGCCAGCACTGCTGAAAGAATTTATCATGTTTAAACCACGAGTTCTTCGCTCTGCACTGAAATTCCACTTCAGCGATGTCACACACTGTATAGTTTGTGATTTGGGACACATCCTGGTATTTATGGCCTATAAAGTGAAGGTTTGGGACACATCCAGCTTTAACAGATCTTATGATGTTCTTGTTATATAGTATAGATTTGGGACATGTCCCAATCCCAGCTCATTATAGAAGCGTCCCAAACCAATGACTTTATTCACCATGAAACATTTCTGTGCTCTATAAACCAAGTCGGTAGTGGTTTGGGAAATGACCATAGTGTCTGTAGGCCTATATAATAACCATGAAATGATGGGTAGACATTAGGGATGGTTTTTGCAGCCTGTATATCATGTAGGATTTGCAGTTTGGGCCATAAAATGTTCTGATGATAAATCACTAGTGATGGTGTTTATATGGTGTGTGTAGTGAGTAGCATGTGTGGTTTGGTGGTTGATCTAAATAGGGTATTTAGATGAAGATGATAATCATAATAATGATGATGATGATGATAATGAGGATGATGAGGATGAGGATAAGGATGATGATGGTAGTGATAATGAGGATGATGAGGATGAGGATGATAATGACGATAATGATGATAATCATAATAATAATGATGATGATGAGAAGGAGGAGGAGGATGATAATATTAATGATAATGATCGTCATGTCATTTTCTGAACCGCTTAATCCTAATTAGGGTCGCGGGGAGGCTGGTGCATCTCAGCCGACTCTGGGCGAGGGCAGAATACACCCTGGACAGCTCGCCAGGCCATCGCAGGGCAGAAACACGCTA
>JAQMYF010000005.1:12572339-12584540 GCA_030014195.1 Neosilurus mollespiculum | reverse complement strand
TCTCTCTCTCTGTCTCTCTCTCTCTCTCTCTCTCTCTCTCTCTCTGTCTCTCTCTCTCTCTCTCTCTCTCTCTCTCTGTCTCTCTCCCCACCCCACCCCACCCCCTCTCTCCCTCCATTTCAAGCTCGGCTGCACATCAGAGGCTGTGAAAAGGCGGCAGTCGGTGTAATTTAGGCTGCGTGTGTGTCTCTGGGCCGGCCGAGTGAACACGCAGACTCGTTTTATTGTGGCGTATAGCGTGCGTCCTGCGTGTCAGGGGTGATACCGTTTACTTAATAAGAAAGAGAAAGTGTAAGATGAGTTGTTGTTGAGGATTAAAGACCAGTTGTAATTACTTTGGAGCTGATTAGAATGAATTTTCCTGCTCGCTGCTGAAATTGTGTTGACCTTTATTATTTTTCCCTCGGCAAACTCGCGAACAGCGCTGGTAAGCGTTTATCGAACGCTGTTGTAATTTCGCCCGTACAGATGCCACTGCTATTCATGAATCCACAAGAGGCTTTTGTTTAGAGTTTTATTTCTCATTGTGCACGGCTGTTTGGGGAAGCAAACCACAACAATTAGCAACTTCGGATGACTCGCTCGTTCAATACGTTCTGCGGTAATTAATGGTGGAAAGGCTTAGACACAAAGCCACTCTGTCTGTAATGAGTCCAAAAGAAACTCTTGTAGAGAGAAAGGAAAGAGAACGCAGGCTAACATATCGCTTTATTACAGGGGTACAGCGAGGTCGTGCGCTAGTGTGTCGTCACAGTGTTAATAGCCATGAAGTTTATTATAGTTTTTATCCTCAAACCACAGATTAATTTCCTGGTCAATTATATAAATGAGGGTGAGACGGTGGTGGGTCTGAAATTTACTTTATATAAATTAGAAATACTGTTTCTAATACAAGATCGAGAAAAAAAGAGAGGAGGGGAGAGGTAGAAAGAGGAAAAGGAAAAAGAGAGATGAAGAAAGAGAAGAGGAAGAGGGAGAAAGTGAGAGGGGGAGAGAAAGAGATAGAGAGGGAGAGAGAGAAATCGGGAGAGATGGATAGAGATAGAGAGAGAGGAAGGGTGAAAGGGAGAGACAGTGAGAGATATGGAGAGATAGAGATGGGGAGAGAGAAATGGGGAGAGAGAGAGAGAGAGAGAGAGAGAGAGAGAGAGAGAGAGAGAGAGAGAGAGAGAGAGAGACAGAATCCGGTTTTAAAATGAAATTAGTTTTTTTCTCTGAAATGTTTATATTTTTTTAATCAGTTTAAAGTGAAACTTCTAAAATTTAATTATTTTAATTTTTATTTCTTCATTTTAATTTTCATCAGTTGAAGTTTATAAATATTTCTAGTTTGTAAGAACACTTTCACTTCACCGATGCTTTGCTTTCTCGAAGCCTCTCACTGTTTTTCCTCTTTTAAAGTGAAATGAAATGAATTCTAGCGTTTTGTTCCATAGTAGCTTCACTCTCTCGCTTTTTGTCCACTTTGTGTCTCTTTCCTTTTTTTTTTCGAATTAGACCTTTAACCGATCGAAAGCCTTGTCTATCCTTGTCTCCTTTCACCTTTTCCTTTCACTTCATTCCTCTTGCGTTTCTCCGTGTCCTTGGTATTGCAGTCAGGTTTTGGGCTTCTCCCACGAGGTGCTGGTACAAGGTGAAGACGTGAAGGAAGAGAACGAGACTCCCGGCATGCCGTTGAGCGCTTGTGTGATCCGGGACGACGGACAGTCAGGCGTCCGGAGACCATGAACCGGCCTTGATGAGCAGGAGTTTGTCTGTTTTTTTAATCAGGAGTCATCAGAAGCGTACGATCTTAAATAAGCCTGAACTGAAAGCTCGGTGGGAGCAAAAGAGTGTGTTTTACTTCTTCCTATCTTTGTGCCAATCATCAGGATGGAATTTATTCCTTCGGAAGCGAAGGACTATAAAAAGACTTTCTTCTTTCTAGAAGCCTTTATTGGAGGGGTGGAGTACGGCTCAAGTGACACTCCGTTAGATTTTGGAGACGATCAGGATCGAACTCTGAATCCAGGAATTTTAAAATGATTCTTTAACGTCGTGAGATGAGAGATTTTTCGAGAGTGTGGTACTACAGAAGGCATACCAGGGGGTGCTGTGTGCTTTCTGTTATTTCTTTCTGGCTTGGCAGCGGTTTGCACTCCTTCAGTGCTCTTTGTATTTGTTTGTCTGTCTGCTTCTCTGTTTGTTGTCAATTACTTTACACCAAAAGTTATGAATGGATTTAAATGAATTTGTTTGGATGGGTGGAGTACGGCCCAATTAGCACTTCGTTAGATATCTGTGCTGATCCGGATCATGATCCAGATCTGGGAATGTTTTAAAGGATTGTTTAACATTGCAGAATAAAGGCAGATTTAATTTTAATTAGAATGTTGGTGTTCAGCTCTATATTTAAAAACTACATCACTTCCATTAAAAATGACAGAACGACACCTACATACGCTCCAATACAATCCAGCATTTGGTCAGGATCCAAGTAGCATTCTGGATCTGATCTGATGATCCGGATCTGATTAAATGTACCTTTCAAGTATTTACATGAGGTGTAATAATGGATAGAAATTTCCTGTATCCTTTACTGATGGCCTGTCACGCTGCGTTACGGCGTCCCCATTGTGTAATGAACATCAGGTCATTTGGTGCGTGTTCGAGCCGCGCGGTGAGAACCAGCTAAATACAGTATTCTAAAAGACTCCCTTTAGAGGTGTTTGTCCCCTGATTACAATCAAGATGTGGAGAAAAAAAAATAAAAAAAACACCTCATTAACACGAACCACACCTGGATATTTCTTCAGGCGCTCGTTCTATCGTAGTGATAATGTTCCTGTTAAATTATTCCGAACATGGTGAGTAATTCACACCTGTATTAGAATTGTAACATGATCTATACCTGAGTTTATATTCGTTCCGTGATCTATTCATGTCTGTATTTATATTCAGATCTAAACCAGAGGTGGGCTTTTATTTGATTTGATTTTATTTAATATGGGCTACATGACTCTCTCATTACAAAGACAGAAAGGAATAAAGCTGCTGGGAAAAACAAGCCTTTATTATTACAGCACCAAATAACACTTTTTAAACAGACGCTGTGTGTTTTATTGCTTTTGCCAGAGAGGTGAGCTTTCAGCCAGCATTGGGTTTTTAGTTTGTTAGTAAGAAAAGAAGGTAAAGTCTTTTGGGATTTTACCCCCGAGCCTACTGGCTCATCAGGCCGGAGCTTATCCCCGGTTTCCATATAGTGAAGCGACTGGGAGTTCAACCCTCCCCAACAGGAAGCTAGTCCATCACAAATTACCTTCCCAGTATTTTTTACTGGTACCCATTTATACTGCTGGGAGGACAGAGGCACACTTGTGGTTAAGACCGATTTTTTGGAAGTGTAGTATTACAGCAGGCACAGCAGGGGGTGCTGTGTACAGGCAGGAAGCAGGAGCCAATCCCATCCAACTTCAAGTGAGAGGCAGGACTCTGGAAGGACTGTTGGAGGAAACTGGAGTACCCAGAGAACCCCAAGTAAGCACCAGGAGAACTCCTCACAGAAAGGCTCTGGTCAGCCGTGAGATTCAAACCCTGAACCTTCTTGCTGTGATGCGACACTGCTAAATCCTTTTTTTTTTCTTCTATAAGTTGTTTCTTTAACTTCCAAAGTGCTCTACACCTTCAAGGCTTCCTCCTGAGGAGCAAGCGAGGAACCCTTAAGAGTTGTAGATTTTCTTAAGTTTGTATTCCAAAAAAATTAAACGAAACATTTTAAGATTAAGGCAGAAGAAGAGAGATAGTGCATGATGATCAGGTTTGAAGTTCAAGCTGAGTTTTTTCCCCTTGAAGTGACATGTGCGATCATCGAAACTAAAG
Source organism: Neosilurus mollespiculum (assembly GCA_030014195.1). Taxonomy (NCBI): domain Eukaryota; kingdom Metazoa; phylum Chordata; class Actinopteri; order Siluriformes; family Plotosidae; genus Neosilurus; species Neosilurus mollespiculum. The sequence continues at coordinate 12,580,682 of JAQMYF010000005.1, read as the reverse complement.
GTAATCAGTCGTCCTTTGACATTTTAAAAACCTAGAAAGTGAAATGATGGACGTCACGGAACAGTGGCTGCAGAAGCTGAGGGAAGAACGTGAAATGCCATTGAACACCAATACTTCAGGTGAGCTAACATGCATGGATGCTAATATCACTGCTTAATGCAATCGAATTAGCCACTCATTCACAAGGCTCACGTTCGCATAATGTGAATGGTTAATTAAATACCTTTACAACTTAAACATTTAAAATACCTTTTCCTTTTCGATGCACAGGTTTATTATAATACAAAAATCAATAGCATAAAAGAATAATATGGTAATTTTCCTAAGATTCTAAGTAATAATTAAATAAATAGATGATTGATCTTTTCTTTTCCTATTCCTGAACCACTGCTATTGTAGAGTCATCCACTTATTTACATCAAGAAAATTGGTTATTAAAAAGTAGAATCAATGCACTTTAATCAGAGTTGGTGGCCCCGCCCACTCCCCAGCCCACTGATAGGAGCGGGGGGTATGCCCGATTTGGCTCTTTTTTGGATTCTCAGATGATTAGGTGAAGATGAAGATGGTGATGATGATGATGAAGACGGTGGTGATGATGGTGATGATGATGATGATGGTGATGATGATGGTGATGATGGTGGTGATGATGGTGATGATGATGGTGATAATGATGATGATGATAATGGTGATGATGATGATGATGATGGTGATGATGATGATGATGATGGTGATGATGATGATGGTGATGGTGATGATGGTGGTGATGGTGGTGATGATGATGATGATGATGATGGTAATGGTGATGATGATGATGATGAAGACGGTGGTGATGATGATGATGGTGGTGATGATGGTGATGATGATGATGATGGTGATGATGATGATGATGATGATGCTGTTGATGGGGTGCAGTGGTGGCTTAGTGGTTAAGGCAATGGGTTACTGATCTGAAAGTCAGCAGTTCAATCCCAACTATCACTACTGTTGGGCCCTTAACCCTTAATTGCTCAGTTGTTTAAAAAAATCCTATGTCGCTCTGAATTAGAGCATTGAAAGATGTTTATAAATTTTTGACCCTGGATTATCAGCCCTTCGATCATAACCTTTCAAAAAGACATTTTACACTTGGAGTCGTTTCACCATCAGAGCTGCTGCTGTGATGCGCTGTCATTTAATAAACCTCTCTCTCTCTCTCTCTCTCTCTCTGTGAGTCTCTTTGTGTCCCTGTAGGTTTCTATGTCTTTCTGTCTCTCATCATGTCTCTCTATCGCTCTGTCTTTCTCTCTTTGTCTATCTTTGTCTCTTTCTCTCTCTCTCTCTCTCTCTCTCTCTTTCTCTCCATCTCTCTCTCTCTTTGTCTTTTTCTGTGTTTGTGTGTCTGCTTTGTGTGTGTGTTGGTTGGGGGGGGGGGGTTCTGTCTGTCTCTCACTTGCCTCTTCCAATTTCTCTCTCACTCTCTTTCTCTCATTTTCACTCTTTTCTTCTTTTGATTTTTCTCTCACCGACTCCCTCTCTCCTTGTCTTTCTCTTTACTTTCTACCCACAGACTTCATCCAAACCAAATATTTTGAAATGAATTTAATTTCCCTCAAAAGGAAAGAAGTGTAAAAGGGAACAAAGCAATTTTTTTTTTTTATGTGGGCAGCGAATAAAGCTTTTCCTGTGTGCTAAAGGCCAGCTTCACAAAAGAAACACACTGAATTAATCACACAAAAGACGCTTCGTTTAATGCCGAACACCTTCAATACCTTCTGTTCCTTATCATAAAGATAACCTGAGTGAGTAACTAATACGATTGTCATGCAAAGAGTGTGAGCCTCATAAAACGAGATGCTGGAGGAGTCGATAAGTTCCCTGAAATCCGGCGGTTCAGAGAAGTGATGTCTATAGAAGAGGGAACAAAGACTGACAGAGACATGAACGATGGGACTATTTTCAGCGAAACATTCAGTGTTGTTAAGGTAATTTTATCAGAAGTTCACTCAGTCAGGAGAAATGTGTACTCGGACTGGAACTGAGTTCAGTGTTAGAATACAGATTCTTCTTTTAACTCAGATGTTCACGTCATTCACAGGTACACCAAAACAATCTGATTCATCAACTCTGATTCAGCTGGCGGTATTTATACTTACCGCCAAAATAAACCCGAGCATGCGATTCAAAAAAGAAAGAAAAGAAGTAAGGAAGAAAGAAAGAGAGCAACAGCAGTTCATCATTAGCTTTTTATTTCTCTTGAAATCGTTTCCCTTCTTCTGTTTCTTAACACTGGATCTCAGACTGTTCCACTTTCTACCAATCCCTGTTGCGCTGCCAAGTTATCACACATGCGCAAGATCGTTCCTCCGGTCACGCCGTTTTTGTTATTGTTAGTGTAAACAGATACAGAATAAAACAAGATGTAGAAGAGGTGAATAAGAGATGCTAAGCCCGTGAGAATTTATAAGAAAATGGACGCAGCGAGAACATGGTACAAGTGTGGTGCGATTTGATTGGTTGTAGTAAGAAGATAGTAAGAACGTATTGGGCTTGGTGCACAGGTGATAATGCAAGTGGTAAGAAATTAGCAGGAACATGCTGGACACAGTGAGAATCTTGCATGGTCGTAGTAAGAATGTCATATCGACTTGTACTTCACTGAACATTTTTCCATGTCGGCCACGCCCTCACCATGTTCATCGACATTTTCCGAGCACAGTGTGGTCTCCATGGTCTTTGAGGCTGAGGGGAGGTTTATCTACATTATAGGAGCTAAATCTCTGACACTGAAGACTCCTTTCTTAAACGCTAAATCAAAACGATCTCCTTATCAAGCTGTGGCATGCAACTGCACGAATACCAGAAATGCTGACCATCCGAATCCAGAAGTCAACAAGACAGTGGTGTATAAAATAAAGAAAAACTTTAAGTAAATAAAAATCTCTATATAGTCAAGATGCCATAACATCCAGCTTTGCACTACAGACCCAGTGTTTCTTAACTGAAAGTTCAAACCTGAAGCACTTGAAGAGACTGAAGGTCCAATTCTGAACTGAAATATAAAATAAGTGGCAATACAAAAGGTCAGTTATGACCTGGATTCAATTATGTGCACAGGGGGTTTTCGTGACAGCGCAGCCTGAGATATGACTGCGCGCAGTAAGCCGAGCCGAGCCTGAATTATTTTCTTTCTGCTTCTTTTATCCAACGCCTAAAATTGGATCTAGATCAAGTTTCCTTCAGATGTCATATCGAAGATAATACGCAGTGGAAAGTTTGCTTCGTGTCCACTTTTACCGCATATTACATTTTCTCCACCGCAGACGAAGGCCAGCTTGCTGTTCCTCATTCATTCGTTAAGGCATTCAAATAGTTCTCAGCACAGTTCCTGCTGCTGGCTCACTCTTTATAATTACAATTCACCTTTAATCATTCTCACCTCGCAGCAGGAGGGTCTTGGGTTCAAAACCCGGGCTCTGTGTTGAGTTCACATGTTCTCCCTGTGTTTGCCTGGGTTTCCTCTAGTTGGTTTAGTTTTCTTCCACAATCCAAAAACGTGCACTCTAGACTAACTGCCTGTTCCAAATTGCCCCAGGTGTAAATGGGACCTTGTAATGGAGCTCTGCTGAGGAAGGCCCGCCTTATTTGCAGCGAAGACCTGGAAGTACACCCTGAACAGCTCGCCAGGCTATCGCAGGGCCATCACACACAACCATTCACACTCAAACCTAGCGGCAATTTTGAGCAGCCAATCAGCATAATGTGCATATCTTTGAACGGTGGGAAGAAACCGGAGCACCCATGGAAGCACACAGAGAACATGCAAACTCCACATGGAAACATCCTCGGCGAGCCCGGGACTCGGACCTCAAACCTTCTTGCTGTGAGGCAGATGTGTAAACCACGACACCAACGTGCTGCCCAGAGTCCTAATAATAAAAGATAAAGCTGATACTACACAGCGCACCCAAAAAAAAAAGTCGCACTCTGTAATATTTTGTTGTTCCTTCTTTAGGCATGTCACGGCCCATAATGTAGAATTTTAAAAAGACACTAACAGGTTAAAACTCAGATCTAAACTAGGCGTGAAGAAGATCGATCATCATGATTAATCAACCGCAGTGTTTTTCTTGTCTCTCAGATTTCGAGCGCTAACCCCGCTTCTTATTCTTACGGTGTTATACACTCATCACTTCACCTGTCGAACTCGCACACACTCACTGCACGCCTCTATTATTATCTTCCACCTGAACCTGTTTTAAAATCTATTTTTATATCCTTTTACCTCCTCCATCTCTTCTGATAGACATCATTCATTTAGCTGAGGTTTGAAGACATAAATAAATACTGTACGTTTCTGTTTGTAGCCTCAACCTTCATGTTATTGTGTAAGTGCTGTACATGTTGCCATGGTGACAACATCACACATCACACCTAATACACTGACACCCGCAGATTGTTATTTCATCTAATTACATCATGCTGGGCTACAAATCAGGAGCGCTGTTCATCTCCAATTAACTGCCGCAAATAAATGTAAATGCAGACATGGGTTGACGTGCTGCTTTGTCTTTTGGAATACGTTATGTGAATTAAATCTGTAAGTTAAATGTTCACTGTGTAGGATTTAAAAGGATGTATTAGCATAAAAAAAATAGAAAATGATGTATGTTTTCATTGCTATATAATCAACTGTAACTATGTAGCATCATTACAGTAGCCTGGATGGAAAATCCTCCAGAGGGCGCCATCACATATTTTAAGCAAGCATTGGAAGGAAGAAGAAGAAGAGGAGGAGGAGGAGGAAGAAGAAGGGGGAGGAAAGGAAATCATCCGGATGTGTGAAGTTTGCATGTTCTCGTTGTGCTTGTGTGGGTTTCTTCCGGGTTCTCCGGTTTCCTCACAAAATGCAGTTTTTGTGTGGGTTTGAATGTGAATGGTTGTGTGTGAATGGTTGTGTGTAACAATTCACCAGTGTGACTGGTGAATTGTTCAGGGTGTACCCAGAGTCAGCTGAGATAGGCTTTAGGCCTCCCCACAAACCTAGGAGAAGTAAATAGTTGAATTAATAAATTAATAAATGAAGAAGTCGTTTAAGAAGCCTTTGAGTGCCATTCGACCTCTCCAACTGATCCAGAATACTCACTGCTACGATCTCTCCATTGGCTTCCTGTAGCTGCTCGCATTAGATTCAAAATACTAATGCTTGCCTACAAAAATGGGCCTGTACCCTCTTACTTATCACACTTCACACTGCACCGTGTTCTTTCTGATCCTCTAGCACTGCTAGACTGGTCCTTCCTTCTACCGAGGGACAAGGAACTTATGCATCTACACTCTCTGTTTTGGCTCCAAGGTGGTGGAATGAACTTTCCGGACAGCTGAGTCACCTACCTTTTTGGAAGTACTTGGATTAGCACTATGTCACACACACACACACACACACGCACACACACACACACACGCACACACACACACAAAAAAACACAAAAAATCCCACAACACCTTCCCACTGAGTTTTGACTGATTGTGTACTTGGTCTATGTCTTAGTGAACCAGTTTCAGAATGTATTCACTGATAGTGACTTTAATGCACTTCTGTAAGTCGCCCTGGGTGTCTGCTAAATGCTGTAAATGTAAATGAAGATGGATTGTTCAAGAAACTCAAGCAAGTCCAGTTGGCCTAGTTTTAACCTTGGAAGTTTTAGAAAAACGGTTTTTAAAAAATGAAGGATTATATTTATTATGTCTGCAATGGCCTGGCGGGTTGTCCAGGGTGTGCTCTGCCCTTGCCCAGAGTCGGCTGAGATGAGCGCCAGCCTCCCCGTGACCCTAATTAGGAATAAGCAGTTCAGAAAATGAATGAAGGAATGATATTCATAATGTTACTGTAGTGAGAGTAATGAAGTACTTGGTGTAAATGTGGACGTAAGTACTTGTAAGTACATTATGGACGCTGTACGTGCTAATACATGCCTAGAAAGGGAGGGGTAAGAGAGAAAGGGGCATTCAGTTGGTTGAAATTAAATGAATTACACGTGGGAGACCTTTAAAGAGAAGAAATGTTTTCATTCATCTTTCACCAAACAGTCCCTGAGAGCATCATCAACAATTCAAAAGAATAAAGAAGAACAATGACAAGTTCATATCATTCAGTGTAGAAGCCAAAAAGCACCGCTGACACCTTCCGCAGTCTGCATTTGCTATCCCACAAGTTTGTATCAGGAATAAAGTCTACTGGCTACTTTGTAATACTACATAGTGCTACACACGGAAAGATCTGGCAGGTATATCTGAAGGCACTGCTTTGTGCTGCGAAAATTAGGCAGGTGTGGAACTTTCCCCCAGTAACTGCTTCATCTCAACTGGAGCGACAGATGTGGAGTTTTAATCCACTGTTTTATTTTTGTTAAACAGATGGAGACTCAATTTGCAAATTTATTATACAATATATAAAGTCATCATGATGCAGGAGGTCATATCTTATTAAAGTAGCAGAATCCATGCTGCTTTTCAACAATACATCCCACATCTCCATGCTGAACTGGCTCTGAAAGATCTCTACAGCTCGAGCGCACGGCGGTGCAAATCAAGTCGAGAGCCTGCATTTTTAATTGGCTCGTGCCCTGCAGGCGCTCTTCCATCACGCCGGGCTTTTCACATGCAGCAAAGTTCAGGTCAAGAACTGTTCATACACAACCGAATCTAAATGTATTAACCTGTTCACTGAATTAAAAAATAAAAAAAAAGAAAAGGAAAAAGGGGAGCGAGTCACTGTCGTCCTCAGGCTCGGGTTTCAGGCGCGCCGGGGGTTCGTGTTAACGAAACCTTGTTCTCTGGTGACAACTTCTTCCAAAATGAGTTGAGTTTTTTTTTTTTTATTAATTCTCTTCATTCTTTATTTCTTTACTTTAACAGTTGGATCCTACATCAGTCCATCCACTCATATTTTTTATTAAAAAAAGACAATTAATAAATAATAACCCATAAACAAACATGTCGTTAAATGTGCTGCTGTTCAGAGATACCACTGAAAAAAACAAAACTTACCATAGCAACATCACCATGGAAACTATTCCCATGATAAGCACCAATAATTACCTGATAAGTAATAATATATATAAATATATATGTGTATATTTATATTGGCTCTATGTTAGGTTTTACTAGCACATCCGCCTCACACCAAGAAGGTCCTGGGTTCAAGTCCCAGGCTCGGCGAAGGCTTTGTGTGGAGTTTACATGTCCCCCCTGTGCTTGCATAGATTTCTTTTGGGTACTCCGGTTTCTTCCCACAGTCCAAAGACATGCACATTAGGGTAATCGGCTGTTTCAAATCGCCCCTAGGCGTGAGTGTGAATGGTTGTGCGTGTGTTGACTACGCAGTGGTCTGGCGAGCTGTTCAGGGTGTACCCCGTCTTCACCTGGTGTTGGCTGAGATAGGCTCTGGCCTCCTTACTCCTTCCCTAATAGTAGGATAAAGTGGTTTGGTAATGACTGAGTGATAAGAGTTAGGTTATGACCTTTTTGATGTTTTGTGTACACTCGGTATTAAAAGGAAAGACTTTAGATTTTCATTAAACGTCCAAACATTCCTGTAACCTTCACATTTTAATTATTAAACTCATTTCCTTTTAAATATATAAATATATTGACTAATACTGTATAACAGCATATTTAAATCCAGCATTAATAAAAAAATAAATAAATAGACATATACATAATCTCATTACGTCTCACATTCTCATATATTCTGTAATAAAAGCATTTATAAAAACGTGTACAGGAACCTAATGAGACTCGGCACCAATTCTCTTACCAATTAGCCTAATCGCATTCGGCGTATGTGTGTTGGGGTCACAGTGCAGTATTCCTGTAATGATCTATTGTGTTGCCATGAGTAAAATAATTCCTCACATCACTCATTATGTGAAAACTGAAATAGAAATCTGATGAAGAAACGCCGAGGTTACTGTACCACCGCGTTGCTTAGAAACTGTACATTAAAGCAAGATCTGCTTCGTTCCATTAAAACTCAAAACAATACAGCACACGATCTGTCGCTTTTTTTCATATAAAAAAAAAATACAGATAAATAAAATACAAAAAAAATGAAATACAGATTTAAGGGTAGAAGACAAAGAAAATAGTATTTTTTATTTTTCATAAAATTGTATTTTATAAAAAAAAATCATAACATTATCTAAGATTGTTGTGATGGAGAGAGAGCGATATCGTCGGCTATAAAATGATCACTGAGGAAAGGGTTAATTCATTACCTGTTTTAATAGATAGATAGATAGATAGACAGATAGATAGATAGATAGATAGATAGATAGATAGATAGATAGATAGATAGATAGA
>JAQMYF010000005.1:12539451-12544411 GCA_030014195.1 Neosilurus mollespiculum | reverse complement strand
TATATATATTCTACAGGAGTATATCACTTCATTTAAAAATCTCGCAGCTCTGTAGTTCAAAAAAGCTAAAAAGGTTTTTTTTATTATTTTAAAACCCTGAATTGTTGAATTCCTTAGCCTTGCATTTGAACCCATTACTGAAGTACAACCACTCGGACTTCCTACTCTGAACAGTACCTCGGCAGGATCCCTCATACTACATTGCCCTCCAGTGGAGCATCAGATTTATCCACCATGACTCGCCCATAAAGCAAAACTCACCCAAAACAAAAGCCCCAGCAGTCAGATTCTCCGTTTATTCTACGATTCAATTCTCAGCGTTCACATCTGTCGTTTATTTCCAAAAGTGGCACTTCAGATTGTGTGACCTGGCTTCAGGAAACAAAGCTTTTCTTCACTCCAGCATGCAAATAAGAGCTGCAAGGTGTGTGTGTGTGTGTGTGTGTGTGTGTGTGTGTGTGTGTGTGTGTGTGTGTGTGTTTGTGTGTGTGCAAATTGGATCGAATGTAATTCGGTTCACAAGAGGGAACGAATCAATAGTGCTGACAAACGGCTTTCAAACCTAAAGTGCCCACCTTGTTTAGAGCATTCTGTGTTTGCAGGTGGAGAAAAAGAAAAAAGAGGAAGAGGAGGTAGGAGGAAGAGGAGTTAAAAGGGAGAGGGTGAGGAGAAAGAATAGGAAGAAGAAGAAAGAGGAAAAGAAAAAGATGGGAAAGTGGAAAAGGGGGAAGAAGAAAAAGAGCAGGAGGAAAATGAGATGGGCAGGGTGAAGAGGAGGAGGAGAATAAGAAAAGGGAAATGGAGATGAGGAGGGGTGAAAAAAAGGAAGAGAAGGGTAAGGAAGAGTAAGAGGAGATGGAGGAGAGGGAAGAGAGAGAGAAAAAGAAAAAAAGGAAAACCAAGAGGATGAAGAGAAGGGTCAGGTACTCTGAGGGGGGAGGAGTAGGAAGATGAAGATGATGATGATGAATAGGTGAAGGAGGAAGATAAAGAGAAGTAGGATGATGAGGTGCAGGAAAAAAAAGAGGAAGAAGAGGAGGATGAGTTAGAGTAGCAGGGAGACGAGGAGGAGAAGGATGATGAACAAAAGAAGGAGGATGAGTGGGAGGAGGAGGAGGAGGAGGAGAAAGATGATGAAGAACAGGAGAACCAGGAAGAGAAAAAAGAGGAGGAGGAGAATGAAGAAGAGGAAGATAAAGGAGGAGGAGGAATAAAATGATGAAGGGGGGATTTTCGGACAATAGGAAACTTCCTCTGTTTCACACGGCCGATTAATGTCCCGGCATCGCCGACTCGACACCTGAGAACAGATTAACCTGGACTCACCTGTGGAGAACTGGAGACACACACACACACACACACACACACACACAAAGAGCTCTGGATGAAACTTTTCAAAGTGCAGTGTTTATAGTAAGTTTTTGAATGAATTTGATAAATGGGTTTCAGCCAACAGAAACTCGTACATCACTGTCACTGCTAAATGTCACACACTTGCACGGTGGTGGAATTACGACCAGAAAGGGAACACATGTCCACACCAGGGCAAAGAAATAAAAAAAAAAAAAAAAGAAACAATACACAAATAGACATATATAACCATTCATTCATTCATTCATTTCCCAAACCGCTTCATCCAAAGCGTCCCCGCGACCCTCATTAGGAATAAGCAGCTTAGAAAATGAATGAATGAATGAATGTTTTTATTATAGGTGGTATGGTGGCGTAGCAGTTAGCACATCCGCCTCACAGCAAGAAGGTAACGGGTTCAAATCCTGGGCTCAGTGAGGGTGTTTCAGTGTGGGGTTTGCATGTTCTCCCTGTGCTTGCATGGGTTTCCTCCGGGTACTCCGGTTTCCTAATAGGATTAAGCGGTTTGGGAAATGAATGAATGAATGCGTATTACTGCCACCTTCAGGAACTCGTCTGTTACTGGCTCATCTTCATCTTTAAAGTGGTGCAGCAACCGCAGCGGGAAGTGAAACAAAATTAACACCAAGCTTTTACTTTTTTTTCTTTTCCTTATTTTTAATCTTGTAAAGAACAATGTAGTTTAGGGTGAGAAGCTCGGCCATCCGGGAGGAGCTCGGAGTAGAACTGCTGCTCTTCCATGTTGAGAGGTGCCAATTCTGAACGCCTCCCTGGTACAGTGTTTTGGGCATGTCCAACAGGGAAGAGACCCCAGGGTCGACCCAGAACACGCTGGAGGGACTATGTTTTTCGGCTGGTCTAGGAATGCCTTGGTGTCCCCCAGAAGAGCTGGAGGAAGTGGCTGAGGAGAGGGACGTCTGGACCTCATTGCTTAGGCGACCCCGGATCAAGTGGAAGAATATGATGATGATGATGATGATGATAATAATGAGAACAATGTAATTTTTATCCGTTAAAAGTTACATTTTAATGATGTGGAACGTTGATAAAGTTCCTGTTCTCACTTTCGTTGCAGTACCTCTGGTATAACCAGGTATTGTAACCACTTACTCACCTGTCCTGAAGTTTATACAGTCAGCACCAGAAAAAAAAAAGTGTGTGTGAGTTTACACAACTGTGAGTCATCATGATAATGAGGGCCAGACACGAAGCCCTCCGACACACCGAGAAACAAAGAAACCCCACAGCAAAATCAAACACACAAACAGCCCCGAATCCGTTCATTTGTTCCCGATCACACTTTTCTCACTGCGTTCTAACATGGCGCTGTGTTTCCTTCCTGCTTTATCCGTCCTGCTGCTGCAGATGGCTGTGTGAAGAAGACTGCAGTCTTTTTCCTCATTGGCACTCTGGCAGCCTGGAGCACAAGCCATTAGGGCCCATTAGTGTTCGAGCTGAAACCGTCCTGCCTCGGCCTCCCACCGATAAGAAGCTCTCAGCTCTGGACGTCTCTCTAATGAGCATCTCTGCCGTCCTCCGTGCGCCAAAATAGGAAGCCTGGGATGTAGGATGCTTCTCTTTTTTATTCCTCCCTCTTTCACTGCATTCTTAGATGCCCGAGGCGATAAAGGATGTCGACTTACAGTAGTGAAGAAGTATCCCTGTTTTTTTTTTTGTTTTTTTATTTCTTTGGTTAATCTGAAGCCATGGTTAAACTCACACAAGCAAAGAGAGAGAGAGAGAGAGAGAGAGAGAAAGAGAGAGAGAGATGTGAAAGGGTAAATCAGCAGCACCGTCTGTCCTCAACACAGTCCAATCTGTGACAAATGGCAAATAAAGCGTGTCCTCACAGGACGGTCGTGTTTATTTATCATCTCCAGAAAGAGGTTCTGCACAAACTCCAGGGGTCGTATGACAACGAGTCTAATTAAACACCGAGTTATTCATTAGGAGGATATAAAAAAATAATAGTCCCCCTGCTTATGCCAGGAAAAAAAAACTTATCAGCGAAATTTCATGAGGCGTCGATTTGTAGAGCGAATATTTCCTGATACGCTGAACAAACCTGATCATGAGGAACACATAAGGATAAAGTTTAAAAAAAAAATCCCTGAATGTAAATGCAAAAGGCAATGTTATTCCGTCTGCTTAACTCCGCCCCCTCATGCCTTTATGTTCCTGATTACTTTCCTAAAGCTGAACAACACAGAGCGGCATGGCAGCACAGTGGTTAGCACGTCCGCTTCACAGCAGGAAGGTCCTGGGTTCGGCGAGGTTTCCGTGGGGAGTTTCCATGTTCTTCTCGTGGGTTTCCTCCAGGTACTCTGGTTTCCTCTCACAGTCCAAAGACATGCTCATTAGGATAATTGGCTGTTCCAATTTGCCCCTAGGTATGAGTGTGATCGGTTGTGTGTGTTGCTCTGCAATGGACTGGCAATCTGTCCAGGGTGTGTACCCCGCCTTCGCCAAGAGTCTCCACATAATAGGCTCCAGCCTGTCGGCAACCCTGGTAGGATTATGCAGTTCAGGTGGCTGAGTGAGTGACCAGCACAGCAGCTCAGTTCGTTGAGCATAACAATTGTAGCATGTCTGAATTCTGAATCCGTTTTCCTCGCAGCTTCGCACGCTCTCTTTTCCACCCAATGACTCTCGCAGCTGTGCTTTATCAGCGAGCCGCCGTTGCTAAACTTACTTTCACATTGACAATATAGCGATCACACACACTCTCCAAACGAGGAAGCTGTTCAGGAGTCACGCCCTGTGAAGCATCATGTGAAAGATGGCGGATCGGCCTTGTTGTGACGCACCAGGGCATCGACTGGCACCTCGGGGAACAGTGAGTTAGGAAGGTGTCTGAGAAAAGTGCGTTGTTAAGCCGTGACATGATGGATGTCAGGAGCGGGCCTTGTGGAAAAACATGATTCCACCTCATGCGTAATGGACTGGCGGGGCACTCCGTAGGGAGCCGAGCGACCGTAATCCACCCGCTTGAGGTGCTTAAGCAGCACTTCTCACCAACAAGCCAAAAAAAAAAAAAACAAAAGAGAGGCTGAGTTTATTCCACTCGAGACTGTAAGGTGTTATACACACCACTCACTGATGATTCATTCTCATATATCATCTTCATACTGTAGTAATGCACTCGTTTTAATACATTATATACTGTTTCTATAGTAACGGCTCATACACAGGGACTTGCACAGCAGACGCTGCGCATGAATGGAGTTCAGGATCTCCAATGTCAGCTCTTCATAACAGTTAAACCTGTAATGTTTAACTAAAACACTCATCCATCCTTCCGCTATCTGTCCATCAGGGTGGCGGGGAAGCTGAAGCCAATCATAGCTGAGTTTACATGAGAGGCGGGGTTACACTATGAACAGGTCACCAATGTGTCACAAAGCATCACATTCAGTAGAACAAAAATGGCCGCCATTCTCTGGCAATATGGAGGACATTAAACTGCTTCTAAATCTCAAACTTGTCATGAGGAAGCATCAGAAATTGAAGGATGCTGCCATGATAATACACAAATGGAATTATGGGTAGAAATGTGTGCTTTACATGGACCCGTTGGTGGCGCTAGATG